>JBBKCR010000001.1:22674815-22694186 GCA_037577295.1 Ladigesia roloffi
GAAAGAGTGACTATGACAGAGAGAGAGAGAGAGAGAGAAGCAACAAAAACTAATGTGAGAGAGAAAAGAGGAGAGAAAGAACAGGGGGAGGGGTAGTAAATATGGGGTGAAAACAAAAAATAAAAAGAAAGAAAGAAAGAAAGAAAGAGTTCCACCAGAAGACAGACGTTGCTTAATCCCTGGATACAGCCCTGATTTGAAATCCTGAAAATATGGAAATGGGGAGATAACCGGGGAATTTGAACAATAACAATCGCAGCAGGTAGTGTGTTCTCACTAAGCCTCTGAGGAACACACACATCCCACCATGACGGCAGAGCGCAAACTTCCCAGAGCAGAAAGTAAACCTCGTTTGGAGGATGAACTTCTCTCTTTCTCTCTCTCTGTTCCCCCATCTGACTGCGGGAAGTGTTCGGGGTGACTTCTCCCTTGTACTTTTGTTCAAAGAGTGTTCTGCTCTTCTGTGTGTGAGGGGAGGAAACACAACACCGACACTGTTCAAACGGGACGCCAATTTTCTGAGGTGAGCTTCTGAGAGACGTCCCAATAATCAAATTCTCTTTGTCTTGCGAAGTACACGCCAAAGTGCTTCTCCAGAAAATCTTGCTGACTATACCGTATCTGTACTTCCAACATATCAGGGCTGAATACCAAACTCCCAAAACTAATATTTATGAGTCAGGCATGATTGCACTTAGCTCAGGCCAGTTTAGAGGGGGAAGGTCTCTTTTGAAGTTTTGGTGTTGTGCCGTGTTCTGTAGCTTGGTCCTTACAGAACCTGCTAACTTTGTCTCAACAGAGAAGCCCGAAGAGTGTCTGGAGGTTCCTGTAATGTCATTGAAACTATACTATATACTGCACAGACTCTATCCTGTTGCTGCTGATGTTACACTTGTGGTGCTGGAGGAACAGTATATGGTCCTGAAATGGCACACTAAAAAGATTCTGCTGCTATAATACATTGTGTAATCAGTGCATTCAAACTGTTGGCTACATTGTTTATGATGTCCTGTAACATTGGATAATCTTTTTGTGATTTCATATATTTTTAATAATATTGCAGTCTCTCTTTATAGCTGTTTGCACTCTGTGTAGTCCTGTTCTGCATTTGTATAGTGTTGTGTTTTTGTTTTTTGTGTTTCACCAAGATCCTGGAGGAACCTTGTGTTTCTGGAAGAAACTTGTAGGCCTGGAAGAGCCTTGCAGCCCTAGAGGAAAGTTACGATTTGTGGGAAATGCTGTGAACATGGATGAAGACTGGGGACCTGGTGTAATGTTGTATTCCTGGATGAACAGTGTGGTTCTGGAGAAACGTTTACATTCTGAAAAAAACATTGTGATCCTGGTGGAACAAACCTGGCCCAGGAGAGATGAAATTGGTCCTGCAGGAATATTGTTGTCCTGGAGGATTAGATTTTACTGTATGCTGTATATAAGGCTGAAATGACATGAAACCTACTTGACTGGGCCTGAAGCAGAAAGCTTAGTTTGAGGCTGCTGTTTGCTTAGTCAAGGTGAACAGGCTGAAAGTCAAAGTGGGTCTAAAAAGTCAGGCTCTCAGCTGAAAGCTTCTCTCGGCATGGAACCGTGCTGGAACTGATTCAACAGAGAGAAGGGCAAGAACAGGGAGCATGAGGCATGATATAAATTTCCCAGGGCTTGTAGAGAAGATCTCACATGAAGCCTGTAATAAATTGCCACAGACTTTCTTTTGTGCCATTAAAAGATGTATCATTTTGTGCTGCTTTGGTTTATTTTTACTTTTTCTGCCCAGTAACTAATTGGTGGGTGAATTTAAAGGGCCCATATCAGAGAAACCCATGATAAAACCCATCATAAAAGGTATATTCCATGGACTATACAGCCCAAACATTGAAACCAAGCTACAAAAACAGACCATTTCTATTTAGCTACATTCTGCTATGTTATATTATCTCTGACAATTAATCCTACAGCATCGCCACCATTCAAACCGAATACATATAGAGTGCTTCAATCAAGGGTTTTGCTTTCTGAATGAAAAACAAGGCAAGAGACCCTATCAGAACAGATGTCATTTACATAAATCTGTCTCAAAGGCAAAGCAACCACAAGTGCCTGTTAAAAATCTAGGGAAGTAGAAAAATAAGACCGTATTACAATGAAATCTTACAGTTTTAGGTACAGAAAAAACACACATATGTCATAAGTCGACCTTAGGGGAAAATGCAAACTACAAAAGAGTAAAATATGGTCACTTAAAAATATTCTTATTTTGAGTGTAAGAGTGTTAACATAACAGAGCCACAACAGGTCAAAATGGGGCACATTTCTTGGCTTAATTTTTCTCATTATCAGGCATCACTGTTGACATTCAGAGGAAAAATTCCAGTAATGAACTCTGTTCCTGCCAAACATTTAAACAGGAGGAAAGGACATGTACGTGAATTTCTGAATATGACCAAATCTTTTCTTTAAGACTCTAATACACTGGTCCAGAAGCAGACTGTAGATAACAGCATGTCAAATCCATGCATGGATGATCAGCTGCAGCCAAACACATAAAAAAATAAGAGGTCAGCAATAACAAACTAATTGTAAACACACACAAGGCCAGCTGCCCAGAATGCAAAGTTGGGAATAAAAAATGTAAGTAATTAGCATGAAATTCCAGCCTAATACAGGACACTACAAGATGAAGGCATCCCTTCTGAATGTGAATCTAATTGCAGCTTTGAGAGCATACAGCTGGAAAAGTATATAAAATATGCATAGAATCAACTTAAGGATCCAACCAACGTTGGCTTCACGGTGTACAAGCGATGGGATCTGTAATGAAGATGCCAATACATGCGCTTTTATCAGGATCCATATCAAGATGAGCCAACAGTCTTTAGATGAAAAGGAGAATCCTTATGAATGAATAAAGTGACTTCCCACACTTTCCGAAGAATAAATATGTGATATTCAGTTGAGAGAATATATTTTAAAACTTATCACAAATACCCTTCAAAATTATGATTATAGACTTCCACTGTCGCTGCTCTTATACAACTAGTGTTATGTTATCTACATTTATCCTGTTATCTACTGTCATTTTGCTTTTTAGTTTTAGTAGTGTATGATTAGAATTAAAATGCAGGATAACATTTCATTTTAGAAATAAGAAATTATGGCTTACACAAAAGATTGTACACAACAAATATAGCGAGAATAGTAAACACATATAATGAGATTTAATGAGCACTTAGATTTAAATTAAACCATTCCAATTGAGTTATTTAAATGTGGGTTTTTCTGCAAATGGCCTGTTTATGTAAGTGTCTATATATGGACTGTTTGGGTGGGGTAGTAATTAATGTACTAATTAAAGCCATATTTATAGTCTTTATTAATTCCAGAAAACTGAGAAATATATGTTTCCTTTTAATATTATGAAAGGCATTACAGTTGCAATATGTGGCAGTAAAATTGAAGTACTAATATTTTGATATAAAATATTATACTCTGAAACAGTGGAGACAATATCAATCTGACAGGTTAATAAGGGACAGATGGCTAGATGCCACAATGTTAACTGAAACGTTTGGTGGAGGTGGAATAATCGACTAGGGCTTTTTTCCATGATCAAGTGAAGGAAAAAGCAAGAATAAAGCAACATGTTATCAGGACCATCTATCATTTTCTGCAAGTGGGTCTGGCAGTTTTCATCACATTCATTGTTATTGTATGGGTTTCTATTAAGGAAATATATTTAAAAAGAGTGGTTCTGCAAGCACAAAGCCAATTTGAAAGGTCTGTAAATTTGTTTCCTGAAAACGTGTTGTAAATTCCTCCTGCACGCCCACTGCTGTAATGGTAGATCTGGTAAAGAACTTGCTCCCTGCCTTAGCAGTAGGGAGTGCATTTTAATGTCACATTCTGAAGTTACAGTGCCTTGCGAGCAAACATGGCCACTGGCTTGATGTCTGGCTTTTAGCTCATGATGCTCCTCTATTTGCTGGAGAGTAAACAGATTTGGCCGAGCAAGGGAGTGGTTCAAATTGATTCGCTTGCTCAAACAATTTGTTCTTGCTCTGCTCTGGGTAAATGACTCCACGACCATTGATCCATTGACATGACATGTCGGCCTGTATTTACTTCAGTTGTATTTATTTATTTATTTATTTATTTATTTATGCCCTTCTTTTCACTCGGGCGTTTTATTGCACATTCACTTGTACAACATATACAGTGAAAAGCAATAAGAATCTTTTCAAGCAGTAGAGTTGAAATGATGGTTTGCAGAAATGAAGCAATAAATGGGACAAAACAGCATTTCTTAGTTGGTTATTGCTACCGAAACGACAACGCGCTCACTTAACTTGTGTGGTGGAATAATAATTTTTAATCTAACTTTACATTATGGCTAAATTTCAGCTCTGAAAAAGCCAGGAAACAGCTGAATGTAACTACAACCAGTTGTCACAGACAATATTTGAGTTTTCCTGGACCTAGAATAGAGAAGACTATGGGCATTTGTTGAATTCCTGCATTAAACACTATTTAATTCTTATATCTTAAGTCCAAAATCTCTTTAAAGTATAACTATACAGATGCGGCTAGTTTGCCAAAGTGAACAATTTGCGATGCTGTGCTTCAAAAACTAAAGTCACAAATAATATCACCAAAAAAAACCTCATTCAAAAGTGTACATTTTAAAAAATACGTACAGTACCATGCAAATGTTTTGAGCCACACCGCATTTCTTAATATTTTTCATAGTTTGCTCGCTGCATTATTGAATTTCACTCGATTACATATACGAATAATTTTCCCCTTTCAACAAATACAAATACAGATATGAATAGCGACCATTTTGCATTCCCCTATTAGCTACTGATCCATGCATCTAAAGGATATCCCACAAGACCCGCTGTTTTGGAAATGTTCTGATCATCCCAACATCAGAATTTTGCACTTGTCAAGGTGTCACAGACACATTACACTGGTTTTCCTGCTTCTGACTTCGACTGTTCACCCGCTGCCTTATATATGCAGAAACCACTATAATGAGTTAATCAATATTATTCACTTCACCGGTCAGTGGTTTTAATGTTGTGGCTGATCGATGTACAATCTATAGCACCTCTTAATAATTATGCAGAGTGTTTTCTGTGCTAAATGATGCTTTATGTTCAAATACATTCTGCCAGCAACTTGTGCTTACAACCACAACTTTCAACATTTTATAAAAGTATATATTCAGCCAAAAGTACAAACCATTCATTATCAGTAGCAGTAGCTTGATGTTGGTTGAGCCCTAAGACCGCAGAGTTTTGCAATGCAGCTGACAGAGGGAGGCGGTGTGAGAGAAAACAGAAGGCTGGTGTCCATGCTTGGCTAAAGGTTAACCCCCAAAGACCTTCTGTTTCTTCAATACATCTCTCTAATGTCTGCTCCATTGGCAAGAAACTGGACTAATGTTACCTCAGATGGCAACTGATAACACATTGAGAGGTGAGAGATGGCCAAAACTTCCCATTTAGTCATTTAGCTGCACAGGATAAGCTTATAGTCTTTTGTCGTGTGTGTATGTCACTTTATCTGTGTTTATTTGTTGTGTAAAGTTTAGACTGAACTAAATGGAGCATTCCCCACCAATTGTTAGACAGTGTAATAGGATTCATGTCAGTTTGTCAAGTATTTCCATAATAAGTTTGTTTAGATATAATAGATTTCCTGTTATTTTCTTCGTACAGGAATACATGTCAACATTATTGTGTGAGAGTATGAAATGATTTTTACAATATAGCATAAAAATATCCAGTTCAAAGCACTGAACATAAATTCAATTTATATATAAGAAAATACAGTCTGACCTCCTCAAGGGAGAATTCTGTATATTCGATTTCTTCAATAATTCAATGATAATATTTAGATCAGTATTAAGTGAAATCTCTGTAGAGAAAACTTGTCAACTTATTGTTAATATTTTGCCTAACAGTGTTCTGCATGTACCTTTTATTTAAAGGTTTTTGGTCAAAGGTTTCTCCTAACTATCATAAAACATTAGGCAAAAGACATAAGACATTAAGCAAAATATTTACGGAAGCTTTTAGAGGACTCCAACTCTTCATGCATGGACAGACGAGTTTACATGGAACAAGTCTCAATGACTATGTTTATCCATCTTATCCATTTGTTTATGCAGCAGGATTGAAAAGTGGAATTCCTCTTTAATTAGACGACTCCGTTGCCCTCTTTGAATACGTTTATACTTGTTTCCAACTCTCACTTGTCCCGCATTCCTGGCTAAGTCTGAGCTCATGAGGGACTCGGAAAGGCAGATGGTAACAAGTACAGACATGAAAAGGAACAAACAGCTGCTCACTAAAGAGCACAAAGCCCTATTGAAACGAAGAGCAGGAATTATTAACACAAACGCCTCAGTCACAAGAGGGGAGCCGACACTTTTGCTCATTGGTGTGTATGAGGCGATCGGCGTGCTGGAGCCTGAGTCCCTAAGGTGTAATTTTCAGAAAATAAACCAGCTGTATTTCCAAGCTCTGGTACGAACGCCCCCATGCCTCAACTTTTGCTATATATCTTATTGCATTATCTAAAACACTGAGTCTGCAGAACGGTTAAACTAACGATAGGGTCAAGAAAGTGTAGTGTCCCCATACAGGCCATTCACCTGATCAGTAGGTGGGGCTAGAACACCATACAAAGCCGACTGAAGAACATCCCACCCCAAAAAGAAAAAGAAACCCAGGCAATTGCTGTTATATTGACCGTATCATAACCATAAACTCAGTGGTCATTTCAACGGCAAACAAAGTCCAGACGGAGCCCAGCAGTTATATCTTATGCACTAAACACCCTAATGTATATTCCATTTAAAATGCATTAATGGTGAGCATTACTCAAGGGGAAATTAACCTGAAATACAGTATTCAGTAGCTTTACAGACCTTCCTCTTCACAATGGTAGCACACAGAGCAATATTTTCTTTTTGCTTTATATGTTTCAATCAGATGATATAAGTAGCATTGCGTAAATACAGCTGCAAAAAAAAGCCTTTCAGGCGGCAAAGCAACAAAAAGTGATTATTTTGAAAGGGGTGTTTCTTTTCTATACTGCCTGTAAATGGTAAAATTGTGCTAAAAAATATAAGCAGGTTTCTAAGAGGCTGAAACTGATATTGACCACACTGCAAAGTGCAATATAAAAACAATTTTGAAAATACTACTTGAAAGCAAGTTGCTTTGCAAAAAGTCGAACCATAGTCATTTATTTCATGTCCTTGGAACAGAAAAACACAGAAAAATGCCCTGGATGTAAACAACACACAAAATCGTGGTCCCATTAAGAATCTCAAGGCAAAATGAAGGGTGTAATCCCTGTATTCTCATATTTATGATCAAATCTATGCAAATCTATGCATTTATTCATTAATTTATGATCAAATTCATGCATGTAAATGAAATCATTTTTGGATGGAAGATGGTCCTTTGAAGCAGATCTAAGACCACTTTTCTCTTTTCTCCATTACATTCTGTGCATCATGTAAGAATTGGGCTCAATAAGAAAAAGGGGTTTTGAAACTGGGAGCCTATGGAGAAACTCACCCATGAAGTTGAGGTAGCCCTCCCCTCCGAGGCCATGTGTGAGGAGCCGAATCATCTTGTGCAGCTGGATGCCCCGATCAATGATGGGGTTCATGGGAATCAGGGCGCTCATGCTAGTGTACATCTCTTTATCCATCAGCCAGAAGGCTAAGGTCTTGTCTCCCACCAGAGCCTGTCAGAACGTCACAGGATTATGAGAACTAAACACATACCTGCCATAAGTTGCATTAGTAATGATTATGGAACCAGGTTATAGATGTCAGTAGTCACTGACGGTTGGCCTATACAGACACATGGAGTTAGATAAGATCATAACAAGGATTAGAACTGTCTAAAATACAATCTAACACAACAGGATGTGATCTCACACTTTTATAGCAACTCAGTCTAGTGCTGTTACACAGTGGAATAATAACAACGTACTGTATAATGGTCCTTAAAAACTAGAAATGCTTATATTTCTGCAAAAAAAATGTATTTTTACTTTAAATCCTAAACGTAGACAAAGATAACTCAGTTAAACAAAAAAGCCTAAAAAAGTGTATACATTGTCATTTATTTATGAGGAAAACACTACATATCTGTGAGTGACAGAAGTATGTGAACCTTCACTTTCAGTATCTGGTGTGACCAACAACTGCTGTCCTGCTCCGTCCTGCACATCACCTTAAATGATTTTAGCAATTTCTTCTATGCAAAACAGCTTAATTTCTATTTTGACTTAGCCAGTCCATTACTTTTTTGGTAGATCAAGCTGTGACTTTAAAGTCATTGTCTATATGAACTCTTTCTCGAGATTTAGTTGATGGACAGATGTACTGACATAATTAAGAATTAATCAAATTCAGATTCAGTTTCAAAAAAACTGATACTACCATCGCCATGCTTCACAGATTGGATAAGATTCTCTAGCTGAAATTTTGTGTTTTCCTTTCTCTGAGCACATTGCTCAAACCAAAAATTCTATCTTGCTTACATGCATCAACAAAACATTTTTCCAAAGGCTTTCTGGCTTGTAGCAAATGGTACAAGTACAGCAATCCTCTTTTCAGAGAGCAGTTACTTGTAACACTGCCATGAACACCATTGTTTCCTCTTGCTGGTGGTATCATGAACCTTAACATTAACCAAGGTGCTGCTTATTACATTATTTGCTCTTGAAGTGATCTCTGTTGTTCGACCACTCCTCAGGAGACATTTCTAGCCTGATAAGCATCAACAGCTCCATTTCTTAGATAAGAAATTGTTTATGTCATGATACACTTCCACAAACGTGAAGATCAGACTTTGAAAGGCTCATACTTCACACTCAATTGTCATCCCATTGATTGAAAACAACTCTATATTCACCCTTAGATTAATAGCTAAACCTAGAGGTCCATATACTTTACCATCCACAGATATGTACAATATTGGATTTTTTTATCAACCAATAATCCAACATTACACATTTGTTTCATTGGTTTATCTGGCTTTTGAAAATCTGTTGAGGTTTCAGGTCATATTTTTGCAGAAACATAGTAAATTCTGAAGGGTTCAATCAATGTACACCAACATAAGAACTACTAATTTAGCTTAACCAACTTGGTGTTGAGACAGTTCAGCTAAATTCTAAATCCACAAATAAAGAACAACATTTCTTAGGCAGTTGGTTGAATTCATATAAATTTCTAGAAGGTGTCAACTTTCTCTATGTGAAAGTCTTTGGTCATGTTTGTTCATCTAATCATCTAGTCATTAGTTACATGGTTTTGTTATGGTAGGAACTTGTTTTCAAACCTAATGACATATTTCATTTAATTAAATTATATAGTATTTTAGTACAGTTCAACGGTGCATTCCTATTCATTAATCTAATTATGATTTCAAATATTCTGAAGCACATTCTGAGTTCTGCAGGCTACAGCTGCACCGGAAGTTACCAACACTTCTGCATAATTAGATAAAATTTCTAGTTATGCCACTACTAGTAAACTAAACAACTTTTAGATTAAATTTAATGCCTAGCCATTGTCAGAGAAAATGACTGGGATAGGATAATTTGAGTTAATTGAAAGGCCCACTTTCACACAATTTTAGGGAATTAGAATAAATCTGAAGTTTGTTCATAAATCATTAAAATTTTTACTCTATCGACTTTAAAGTTGGCTTAGGGGTGCATCTCTGTGATTCAGTGCTGACTTATTAAAATCTCTCTTTTTTATCTGGTTACATGAAGACACCTGTGTCTAAATATACTGAATGAATTTGCTATTACAATTAGCAGTAGTAATACTAGTAGTAGTAATAGTAGTAGCAGTAATACTAGTAGAAGTAGAATAGCAACTGTAGCAACAGTAGTAAAATTGCAGATATAGTAGTAGTAGAAGTAGTAGTAGTAGCAGTCGTTTTAAAACTAGAATAGTAGCAGCAGTAGCAGTACTAGCAGTAGCAGCAGTAGTAGAAGTAGCAGTAGCAATAGTGGTAGCAGCAGTAGTAACAGTAGAAGTAGTAGTAACAGTAGTATTAGTAGTAGTAGAATAATAGTAGTAGTAGCAGTAATGGTAGAAATAGAATAGCAGTAGAAGTAGTCGTAGTAGCATTAGTAGTAGCAGCAGCAGCAGCAGCAGTATCAACAGTAGTAGCAGTAGTAGTAACAGATGCAGTAGTAGAGGTAGCAGTAGCAGTAGCAATAGTATTCTTAACATTTTCAATTTCACACAGAAGTTGAAATCTTTGGTGATATTAATGCATTAGACATAGTGGTTAATATTAGATTTATGGAATTATGATGGTATATATTAGATTACCGGAATCTTCTGTACATCCCAAATATCAGAAAAAGCCACACTCTCCCCCCATATTAAATATCTGGAATTATCTGTACTTCAGTTGCCCTCCTAATCTAATTTTAATTAATTTCTATCTTTTGTCTTTTAATATTTGATTTTTATTCACTACTAATTTTATGCTTCGTATATTAATAAACCTGATATGACTTGACAGTAAGTATGCTGAAGCCTGATCTGTGCATTACTCAATTTTATGCATTAGATTAAATAGATTCAAACACACTAAATGCAAAAGCAGTCCAACATTTAATTCAACATTTAACAGGGATTGAATTGAGTTAGTTATAAATTCAGCAGTCCACATAATGAGCTCCTTAAAATGTTCTAACAAGTATTTAAAATAAATGAAAATAATATAAACTAACCAGTTTTACACAGATCAGGATTCGCAGATCCAGTCACATGCTGATTTTTTTATTTTTTTTTTGGAGAACCTAGCTCTAAATATTCTCTGCGTTTTTTGCATTTTTGTGGCAAGAAATATATATTTATATATATTTTTTCTGGATGTTTTCACAGAAGGGGACCCAAGGCAGGCTGTAGCCAACCTGGAAGCACTTTTTTCGAATTCCACACCAGGCAAGCACTCAGACACTTCCATTGATTTCCAGGAGACCTTTCCAATGGGCCCTCATTTGTATTTTTGAGTAGATCAGGGGTTATTCTTTGAAAACTGTTCACCTCTCTGCATTGCATATCTCACCACTTCCAAGTTGCATATCTCGGTGGGGCATTTAACTTCAGATAGGTGAATTTGGGGTTACGTTTACATTTTCTTTAAGAGTAATGCATAAAACTTCAAATGAAATTAAAATTTTCTTGGGGCATATTTGGAGTTATAAAAATAGACATTTGTAGGATTTTTAAAAAACATTTTAATACAACGGTTTTACACTTAATCGCGAGTGCTCATGGAATATAACCCCCACGAAAAGCATATGGACAGAATCAATCTGTTACTTGTCAGCATAAAGTTTCGGCAGTTACCCTAAACTTACTTACTACTTTACTTATTCTTTATTTCCATCTCCCCCCTTACTTTGTCTTTCTTTCGTTATTTGTCGCTACTTTTTCTTTCGTTCTTACTTAGTTTTTTTGCCGCAGCTCCGTTGTTTTTCTTCTTTGCTTGTTGCTTGCTTGCTGTTTTGCTTATTTTTTTCTTTATTGCTCTCTTAATCTGTTTCTTTTTCTTTTCTCCTTTCCCTTTTTCTTTGGTTCTTTCTTTTTTGTTCTTTCTTTTTTTCTTTCTTTCTTTCACACAGATACTTTTTTGTTCTTTCCTCTCACAGATTTTAAAGTGCTGTTTTTTTTTTCTTCTTTCCTTTCTTTTTCTTACTTGCTTCGTTTTTTTCTTGATCTTTTCTCAATGCTGTTCATTTGGCTTGCTGCCTGATAACATAATAGCTTTCATTTTTCTTTTTCTTCCACACCTTTCATTTCTCTATCCTTTTTTCTATATAGCATGATTTTTGTTATTTTTCTTTCTGTTCTCTTTACCTTTGTCTTGTGAATTTTCCCTTTTCTTTGCTCCTTCTTTCTTACATGCCATTACCCTGCAGTTATCCTCTCTCACATTTGTCTTTTTATGATATATGCAGTTATTTGGTGTTATAGTAATATTGATGATATCCATGATTTAGTCTGATATAATTCATCCCAGCGATTATTAAACATGGAAGATTGTCCACCCCTAGTATGTTTAGGGGCAGCTGATGGCTAAGTGAAGGCATTACCAAATGGTGGACCTCGACAGTCATGGCTATTGACTGCAGGCGCAGCTATTCCAGATAATACAACAGTAGCTTCACTCGTTTGTTTATTAGTGTTGTGAAATTTTGCTCTTCTGGCACGGCTCTCAAAGAAGGGCCGGTTCTTTCAGCTCCTAAATGGCTCTTAGTTTATTATCACCTGTATCCAAAAAAAAATGCTGTGCACTGTGGAAACCATATGAAAATGTGGACATAAAGGAAGGCTATAAGACACAAGATGGACCTAAGTTTGGACCATCATCTTGTTTGAAATGTAACCTTGTTGTCTTTTAACTGACTAGTGTTTAGATTGCTCGCCCTGCAATCCGGGGGGTTGAAATCTGCTAAGACTTCTAAGGAACTCTCAGGTACCCTAAGCAAGGTACCATCCCCAAACACTGCTCCCCGGATGTTGTGTTCCTGGCTGCCACTGCTTCACTGGGTGAATGGGTTAAACGCAGAGGAGAACTTCATTCTGTTCACACTGTGTGCAGTGGTGTGATCATGTATGTCACTTAAAAGTAAATATTCACACTTAAAATAAGGCCCTTTCCTTAGAGATTGGAGAAGATATATCCAGGTCTTAGGGGTGTATATGAGCACCTTGATCACTCTTTCATGCAAATCCAGCCGCCATTTCCATGGGCCACTCTATGGCCCCCCTGGGGATGGTGATGAAGATAAAGAGGGAAAAGTTTTTTTTTAGCTGTGGGGCTGGAAAATGTACAAACAAAGTGGATGTGTTCATTTCTAATTTCCCCCTCTCCCCATGAGTCCTTCAACCTGCGGTGACACCAATTTCCATCCCAAATGATGCATTGATTACATTTGGTCTGCTCTGCCCTGTGTGCAGGATTGGGGTTTGAGGTGCTGGTACCTGGTCGTGACTCTCCGCATACGCAATGCACTTCTCTCCGTAGCGCCGGTTGATCAGCGTGAACACGATATTACCCATGTCCCAGTCCTCATCCTTAAACTCCTTCAGGATCTGCAGGGACAAAATAAACAGGAGCCATGTGGTGTTAGTTTGGTTTTAAGGAGAGAGAGGGAGAGAGGGATGAAGGAAGGGTATGAAAGAGGATCGGAGTGGACAGATGGCATAAGCGAATGACAAGAGCTCTGAGAGGAAGGAAGGATGGAATGAAAGAAAGAAAGATAGAAAGGAAAATAGAAAGATAGAAAGATAGAAATGAAGAAAGAAAGAAAGACATATAGAAAAATAGAAGGAAAAAAATGAAAGAGAAATGAAAGGGGGATAAAAACAATAAAAGGTAGAAGTACAGACAGACAGAATTAGATAAAGGAAGAAAGGCAAAAGACAAATATAAATAAAATGAAATAATGAAAAGCAATCAAACAAGAAACAAGGACATGGTGCAGCAAGAAAGGACGAAAGGCAGAAAGAAAGGACGAAAGGCAGAAGGAAAGAAAAAGAAAAACATAAAAGAAAAATATAAAAGAAAGAAAGAAAGAAAGAAAGAAAGAAAGAAAGAAAGAAAGAAAGAAAGAAAGAAAGAAAGAAAGAAAGAAAGAGAAAAATATAAAAGAAAGAAAATTATGTAAAAAGTAAGCAAAAATGAAATGGAAAAAATGAGAAAAGAAAAGACAGGAAGAAAGAAAGAAAAAGATAGTCGACATGCTTGATTCTGTCTGGTGTCCCCAGTTTGGCACTGCCTGCTGAATGCATGCATCTTCTCCTCTCTTTCCATTCATTCCATCTGCTCAGTTCTGAGATCTAACACACGCCTGCACGCGCGCACACACACACACACACACACACACACACACACACACACACACACACACATACACACACATACACACACACGGCTGCGTCTTTGCTTTCAGAGGAGCTGACTTTCATCTCTCACTGCCTGCTGCACAGTCCTGCTGCAGCGATAATATATCGGAGTGTCAGGATTACAGTGGAGAAGAGATGGGAAAGCAATGAAATCTCTACAAATGATGAATGAACGCAGCCCCTATACTGAATAGAAATGCACTGTCTGAACAGGGCCTGCAAACTACAAAACATAACTGCACAAACTATCAGCTACAGTTGTACCAAACCTACTGACCATAGCTGGAGGCATCGATGGTACACCCTGTCAATACAAGCCCCTTCCCTCCCCCTCCCCCTCCCCCCTGCCTTCCCTGGAACCAGCCTTTGTCTTTCAGATATGTCTCACACGAAAAGCAAAGAGTTTATCATGAACAAATAACACAACCACCCAGGTGTGACTAGGAAAACCGCACGCTGATACCGGACTGCAGCACGTCCAGTCATTTTCACCGCACACCTGGTGCCTCGATTCACTGTGCAAATTCACCCGATCCGAACTGTCCCTGCTTTACTTATGGAGGCTGGATTTGCATTTTGTAGAAACAAAGCTGTGAAACAGACATCTGTTTCATAAAGGCCTGCAATTAAAACGGAAAATCAACCTTTCTTACCCTGTTACTTCATGTCCCTGATTATATTATGATTATACGAGGAAGACTTTCTTGTATTTTTAACGTAGTCTTGAGGAACAGTTCTCCAGGACTTTCAAATTCCCTCATTTCAGTCCAGTCCCTGAACCTGACCACTTTTAGAGAAATGCTTTTAGTTTTTTAAGCCTTGCTTAAGCAGAAAAAAGCTAAAATATCTTGAACCAGTGAAGAAACAGGAGCAGATGATTCCAGATGATCAGGCAGTGATCAGTATACTGGTGGTGCTGAATGCTAAATGGTTGGAGGACCTTTATCTATGCTATTAATTTATCTTTAAAACATCTTGTTCCATTCCCTTGACTTAATATACTTAATATGACAGCTTGACAGAAAACAGTACTTCTGCACCAACAAGGTGATATACAGCAAAAGAAATGTGCGGTGGAACTTTGGACAGTATTGTAGACTTCGACCAACTTATAGTGTGCAGAAGAGTGCAAAACTGTACAAAAGTGGGCCCAGGTTTCCTTTAAGAGTGTACTGAAAGACGTAAACGAGAGCGATAAACTTTTTCCTGCTCTCAACATCACCCAGAGGAATCCCTGATCCTGGAAAGATCTTCTTCATAACACACCCCTCGACCCTGCACCCCCGAGTCCTGACTCCTTCTCCACGTTGGGAGTGTCTTGACAGACAGGAGGCCTGTGGCCAGTCAGGCTGGAGGCACCTGTGTTTTCAGAGTGACTGGGCCGGACAGGTGACTGACATGCAGGGAAACCTTTTTATTACCCCACAGCCACACAATCAATAGGAAAGAGATGGAGAAACAGATAGAAGGTGAATAGCAAACAATCATTACGAAAACAACAAAGAGCCCAGCAAAGGCCCTCGGTCTTGTGTGCTCTGTGCGTGCAGAGCGGCTGTTTCTCAAACAGACGAGTTTATAAAGATGTACATGCCATTCCGAGTTGGGCAAATTTACAATAAAAGAAAACAGGAAATGGCAATCTCAGCCGGCTGAAACAAAACTTCTACTCATGACAGCATTTCTGGATGGTCTTCAAGGAATAGTTCAGCAAGAAATGAAATTACACGATTTTCCTCGTACCTGAAATGTACCTGATCAAGCGAGACATGTTTGCAATCAAAAGTTTGCTTTTATAGTTTGGCATTGGGACTATGAGGCAATGAGTAGTGACTCATACCCGTTATTGGTGTTGTGCAAAGTCATGCCTTATCAGCACATTTTTAAGTCTTTTCCAATTTTCTCCCCAGATTAGTCACACCCAGTTCCAGCAACTGGCAAAGATTTACCAAGTCACACAACATAACAGACACGAGGAGGGTGAAGGTAATCACAGTATCTTCATTTACATTTATTGCATTTGGGAGGTGCTCTTATCCAAAGTGATGCAAATGGGCTCTTTATAGTCCACGAGAAAACTGTAAGCTGTTAGATTAAGTTGACAGGAGAACTTAGTTCTCCACCAGAATCCTCTCAGATTGCACAGAGAGGAACCACCAGGACCTTCTCAGATCATACAGAGAGGACCCATCAGGACCTTCTCAGATCATACAGAGAGGATCCACCAGGACCTTCTCAGATCATACAGAGAGGATCCACCAGGAGCTTCTCAGATTATACAGAGAGGATCCACCAGGACCTTTTCAGATCAAACAGAGATGATCCACCAGGACCTTTTCAGATCAAACAGAGATGATCCACCAGGACCTTCTCAGATCACACAGAGAGGATCCACCAGGACCTTCTCAGATCAAACAGAGAGGATCCACCAGGACCTTCTCAGATCATACAGAGAGGATCCACCAGAACCTTCTCAGTTCATACAGATAGGATCCACCAGGACCTTCTCAGATCAAACAGAGAGGATCCACTAGGACCTTCTCAGATCATACAGAGAGGATCCACCAGGACCTTCTCAGATCAAACAGAGAGGATCCACTAGAACCTTCTCAGATCATACAGAGAGGATCCACCAGGACCTTCTCAGATCACACAAGAACCACCTGAACTCTCAAATTACACAAAGAGGTTTGTTAAGTTTGAGTTAATGACCAAAACATGTAGATTAATGAACAGGAGGGTCTTGGTCATGAGGGTCTAATCAGATCTGACAGGTCAAGTTCATTCCACCACATGTACAGTCAATCAGGTTTGGGGACACACTGATATTTTTTACATTTGAATGTTAACTCAATATTTACTTAACATACTCTCAGCATTCTTTTCTGAGAGATAAATGTCAGTTCAATATTTGAGTATCTTAATTAGCCAGAAAATGTGCTTTATAAGTGATAAAACAATTCAAAGGAAAGATAGAGGACAGCCTCGTATTTGACTCTGCATCACCACACAACCAGTTAATAGGACGTCAGAAATGCACCATGACATACTGAAGAAAAAAAAAAACGAAAACAGCCAAAATGGCCTCAGTTTTAAAGTTTCTTTTTATTTATTTGTTTCATTCCGCATTACATTTTAAACTGAACTAGTACGCACCATGGTACACAACATTCTTTTGGATATACACAATGATGTCTAGTTTAATAATTAGCACACTGAGGGCCCATCAAGTTTTACTCTGGCAGATAAGACTCGTGATAAATAGCAGGCAAAAGGCTGGAGATTTCACCCTCGCCCAAATTAACATCCAGTACTTTGATAGTTGAACACTTGTGAGCTGGACTGTATTTCCTCTCAGGACCAACGCTGGAGGAAATGCATTACAAAGCAACAATGCTATTTTAAACTAGATGTTTTTTATATTTTATTAGTGCCATTGCTTAGCTGCTTTTTTTTTCAAGTAAGCAGTGTTGCTTTCACTGCTATTTAGAACAATAAGGTTGTCATTTCAAAAGTGAAATGCAACAATGCAAAACTTTCAGGACTCCCCTCATACCTTTCTATTTTGCTTTGGTGCAAAACTACAACTTCATGCCATCAAAATGTCTTATCTTTGACATATTCAGCGAACCAAACTAAAGAAATGCGAAGAATATATTTCATTGTAAGAGGTTGTAAAGTGACTGAAGATAAAAGGTGGCAAGATAAAGGAGTTCCAACCACTCAGCATTCAGCACCACCAGTATACTGATCACCGCCTGATCATCTGGAATCATCTGCACCTGTTTACTCACTGGTTCAAGACTTTTTTGCTTTTTTCTCCTTGAATGATACCTGTGTAGGTCACAGTGTGGCTTAACAAACAAAAACTGGAAACTGGTCAAGTTCAGGGACTCCTTGTAATTCACAAACAAAACACATTCCTCTAAAACTAGTCCGGTTCAAAGATTGGACTGAAAATGAGTCTTTGAAGTCATTCAGGAAGCCTATTCAAGACCACATTACAAGAAAATGGATCTCTGGAAGCAAAATAGGAGGAAAAGAGGGGTGGCTCAAGACATTTGTACAGTACTGTATTGCTAGGGCGTTCGTTTGCTAGTTGAATAGGTGAGTGCAATGTGATGTTCTTCTAATGGCAGTAATGTTATTTCCATTGACGTATACAGCATCCACTTTACTTTCTGTAAGAATAACACTGTGACATCAACCACCTGTACATTCGCAGACTTAGTGTTCTGTGAAGGTCACATTGCCTGATCATTTGTCGAACAGCAGTCCTGGACACTGGTGGGGAATAAATGATTCTTTAGCTCAGTCCTTTCACATACATTTACTAAAAACACCACCACTGGACCGTAATCCCATAATCGATTAGAAGGTCTGCAGACGACAATCAAAATGTAATTTGTATATTTAGGTGGGCACCAGAACAAAGTGGCGTCCTTTTTCACTACTTCTTGTCCTTGGCAGTGCACCCCACTCCAGTCCCTGCCTCTAATTATTTCCATTACATTTCAATCTGCCGGAGCTGCGGGGAAGGGTACTTGGTAAATTAGAGGGCTTTTGTTACATTATCCATTGGAAGCGACAGCATTTTGGAGTAGTAATCAGATACAATCAGGCCAAACTTGTGTAGCATGTCTCATCGGCCTCTCCTATAGAACGTCCTCATTTCTTGCAGGCTGCAAGATGAACAAGCACTGCGTTGGCAGGGACAGACGTCTGTTTAATCAGGCAGGTTTGGGAGCAGTGGAGGCTGAGGTGGTGTGTTTAAATCCCTCTGGGTGAGTGTGTGCCTCTATTAAAAGAACGCTTCCTCTGATGGTCTCACAGTTTATTACACTACATATTTTCTAGTGATGAGGTCATCCATAGGTATCAACTCTCCTTAAAAATCAGGGTTTTTTTTGCATTTTTGTGGCTATATATAATTTTCCCAAATTATGAAAAATATAATTGACAAATTTTGTAACATAACTATGAATTAAAATGTCTATAGAAAATATAACTGTACACTTTTTGGTACTGAGAACACAAAGCATGGTGAATGGTAATCCCTGTTCTCAGAGGCTGTAGGTTTGAAAGTATTCTATCCAAAAACATTCATAGCTCTTGTCAAGCCATCTTAAGTGTTGCTCATGTTTTACCCTGCTTATATCAAAGAAAACGGCACATACCAAAAAATCATGATTGCATAGATTATGGTGCAGTCCATATAGCACGAACATCGATATTTACATTTTGACAGCAGCTCAGTGGAAAATGTACAGTACAGATATGGGTTTACCTTTATAATTTATATGTGTGCAGTCAAAAATTAGTATTATTATGCCTTAGAAAGTGCCTCAGTGCCATGTTAAAACAACCTTTTCAATAACTACTAAGATGATGTGTCAGAACAT
>JBBKCR010000001.1:22699149-22728970 GCA_037577295.1 Ladigesia roloffi
AGTTTTACCCCTTAATCAGACTTAATCTGTGCACTTTTCCACTTAATTTTCCTTACTTTATTGGAAATTAAGGTAAATATTAAGGTTATATTAAGGGGTAAAATTAAGGGGTTTGGTTTCGTAGTGTATCTATCCATCTATCCATCTATCTATCTCTCTAACCATCAAACCTCCCATCCATCATCCATTTATCTATCCAACCATTTATCTATTCAATCAACCATCTATCCAACATCTCGTTATCTACTCATTCACCCATCCCTCTATCCATCCATTTATCCATCGATCCATCTACCCCTCTATCCATCCTTTAATTCCTCAATCTATCCATCTAACCATCCATCCATCCTAAATAATTTAGTTGCTTCATTTTTTGCTCTTGTCCACAAAACACAAACAGAAATAAAATAATAAAAATGAATATACAAACATTCTACTACATAAATATATAAAAAAATACAAATAACTATAATAATGAATCATTACTATAGTTGTTATTATTAACAATAATAATATGTAGTAATATTGGTAGTAGAACAGCAGAATGCTTTTGATAATCCTACAATTTTAACAGTGTCTTTAGTTGGCGACTCACCGCTCCTACTACAAGCCTAAATGCCAATCAAAATTTAAACCAAAAAAAGAGATGCTAAAGTGTTGCTTGTTCATATTCTTTCTATTTGAAATTCCTCTGCATTAGTTAGTTTACGGGAAGGTCATGAACTCGGAGTAAATATCCTTCAAAGTGCTGCAGGTGAAGCCTGGGTCCACCTTTAAGCACCCAGGGTCTGCTGGTTTCCCACAATGTCTTCAAGTCCTGTTTTTTCATGCAGTGTTCACCTTGGCTCTTTCCTAGCTTTTCTGAAGCTTGTTTAGAAATCCCAGTGACAGCCAGCTGGACTGAGTCTGGGTTTAATGCTGAAAGGTTTTTTTCACTGTTTTGCTATGACAGTGTTGTCCAAGTCGGCAGAAAACAGAATCTGAATGCAAAAGCTGGTGAACGGAGAACAAAAAGCAAGCACCCAGTGGAGAATCTGGGAGATGTTCAGTGTTCCCTGTGAAATAACCCTTACCTGGATCCACTTGTCAGGAACAGCCATGGCCAGCCTGTAGTCGAAACCGAAGCCTCCCTCCTGCACAGGTCGACACAGCGCGGGCATACCAGACACATCCTGAAGTGAAATAAAGGAATAAAGAAATAATGAAATAAAGAATTAAACATTAACTATTCTGGCATTTCCCCTCAGCTGCTTTGGGCAAGAAGGCAATGAGGGACCTTCGCAATTATGATGAAAAATTGTTCTAATTTTACTTATCCTACCTTTAGCCGATCAATCTGCCAGATATTTTCCCCTAAGCATTAAAGTTTGTGGTTTATCTACTTTGAAATGAGTTCTTAGATGTATTTTTCGCTGCGTTTTGTGGGAGCCAGGGAGTCTTTTCAGCTTTAAAACGACCGAATCCAATTCAGTGCGGTTCATAAACAAGCATGAGATTCTATCTAGGAGAAGGCATTGTCCACTAATTACAAAAACAGGGAGAACAGTCAAATGAGTAAGTGCTTTCATTAATCATGGCTTTAGACAGTAAGACAGTGGCGCTGAGTACTAATTTAATGTGCTGTGCTCCTTTGACTCTAGAGGTTAATTTCTTCTTTGTGGAGGTAAAAGAAAGTAGCTCTGTTGACAAGACTTGGGTTAGTGAACTGAGAACACCGGGATTGTTGGAACTCGGGATGAGAGTAGAGTTTTATATGAGAAGTAATGAGGAGAAAGAAACACCGCTGCGGCGCACTAATGTGTTTTTTACAGAGATATGAGCTATAACAATAAAATAAAGAAAGAAAGAAGTAACTGCTGGAATAATCATAATAATAATAATAATAACAATAACAACAACAATCCTCTCAGAAATATAACTGGGCTCACTTTTGAAATAATCCAACCACCTTTTTTTAATTAAAGGGATAGTTCACCCTAAAAAGAAAATTTTATGTTTATTTGCTTACCCCCAGGGCATCCAAGATGTACGTGACTTTTTTTTATCCTCAGCAGAACACAAACGCAGATTATTAGCTTTAGCTGTGGCAGTCGGGTAGTCATTTAATGGAAGTGGATGGGCGCCAAACCTTTCAAAGTAAAAAATAACATGCACAGACACGTCCAGATTACACCCCGTGGCTCGTGACGATACATTGATGTCTTAAGACACGAAACGATCGTTTTTTGTGAGAAACTGAACAGTATTTATATAGATTTTTACCTCTGATAGACAAACATGTCCAAACCGTCACGGGCTCCCTGTGTATGTGCTTTGTGTAGGATACGCAAACGCCGGAAGTGATCTGTTGCCTAAATAATCCACTTGTTGTTTACACAGAGCACAGAGATTCTGGCGTTTGTGTATCCTACACACAAGGAGCCCGAGACGGTTTGGACATGGTTGCCTATCAGAGGTAAAAAATGATATAAATACTGTTTAGTTTCTCACAAAAAACGATCGTTTCGTGTCTTAAGACATCGATGTGTCGTCACGAGCCACAAGTTGTAATCTGGACTTGTCTGTGCATGTTTTTTTTTTTTACTTTGAAAGGTCTGATGCCCATCCACTTCCATTAAATGACTACCAGACTGCTACGGCTAAAGCTAAAAATCTGCGTTTGTGTTCTGCTGAGAAAACAAAGTCACCTACATCTTGGATGCCCTGGGGGTAAGCAAACAAAACATAAAATTTTCTTTTTTGGGTGAACTATGCCTTTACGTACCTTGAAAAAACATTTAATTACCTGAAATGTCACTGGACTTCACTGGATTACAAAGGATGCTAAGACAGCTTTCCAGTGAGTCAAAACTCACTTTTAAAAAAAAATATTGAAAACAAAAAAGTGCTGCTTGCATTAGTAACTTAAAGGGGACACATTATGCAAAAATCACTTTTGTATTCTATCTGGATCTATACTGCCCCTATAAACCCTACAAGTGCTAAAAAAAAAAGAAAAAAGATCCCCCGTTGTTGTTATCACACATAAGACTGAGCACTACGGCTACAGGCAAAACCAAGTCTCAAATTAAGTGTTGTGTTCAACCCGCTCTGGGTCTGACTCGGGGTCGAACATAAAGGGCTAGTTAGCGCCTGTTTTCAGCGTAAGAATGTGATGGGTGGGGCGTGGCCAGCAACGGCTTATTTGAATAAAAGTGACAGACACCTGAAACGGCTTATTCTGAATGGGACTGAACTGTCAGGAGTAAAGCTGGTGAGATCTCTTTGTGATTTTGGCCAATAAACTTCATGAAAATGTTTTGTAGCCCATAGGTCTGTTCTAACTTGTTTAAAAGGAGGTATAATTTGCCCCCTTTAAGACCTTCAGATTATTACTTGGTAGAACTACCTTGACTTTGCTAGAAGAGCTTGACATGTTGGAAGGCCATTTTCTTTTGAATTTGAAGACAGTTTGACAGAGATTTTCATCAATTCCTCCAGAAAAATATTGCTTTAGGTTGTTCAGGTTGGTTGAATGATGGCTGTGGTCAAAAGTTTTTTAAACAGTGCCTTGAACAGATTGAGATCTGGCCTTTGTTGAACATTCACCTTTATGTTCTTCAACCACTCCTACATAGCTTTGGCCTTCATTTTGAGATCACTCTCCAGGTGTGGTTTCTCAGAGTTGCTTTTCTGTTGCATCTCCCTCTATTTTGAGGAGTGTGTCAGGTTTACGCCTCACACAGCGTTTACAATTTTGGCCAAAAAGCTCAGTTTTTCTCTTGTCTGACCACAAAACCTTATCCCGCATTTTACTCGGGTCACTCTAGTGCTTTCTAGCAAACTCCAGACATGCTTTGATGTTGTTTTTCATTCAGTAATGGTTTATTTCTTGCCTTCCTCCCAGACAGGCCAGCTGTATGCAGAGGTCCTGATATCCTCGATTGGTGCACATTCACTCCAGGCTCAGGCACTGAACTCTGTAGCTCCTTCAAAGTGTTTGTTGCCCTCTCTGTGACATCCCTCAAAATCCCTCTTATTGGCCTGATGCTGTGTTCTGAAAGACAGCTTGGTTTAGGCAGAGCCTGGGAGGTGTGATGCAGCTTCCATTTTCTCACTATTGATCCAACAGCGCTCACCAGCATATCCAAACACTGAGATACTGTTTTAAAGCCTATTCCTCTCTTCTGCATGTCTAAAACGTTATCTCACAGCTTTCCCTTCCGTCTGCTCTCGATGGTAGTTTGAAACTATTTGAAATTTGAAAAAAATTGTGATTTATAATGTAAACATACCCAAAAATTTCCAAAGGGGTTGAACATCAGGCACATCATGAGAAGATATTTATTGTCTCTTCTCGGGTTTCTTTTTTCGTTTTATTCAAAAAATTATGTATTCAGGTACCTTTGATCTGCATGCACATCAAAGGGGTTGAGTACCTAGAAAACTCTATTTTCAGTTAATTATATCTGTATTTTCATAATATATTATATATATTGTGACCGCAAACAGGAATCCATAATACATGTCAATAGTTACATTTTTCATTTTATGATTTATAGGTACGTTTAGTCTGTGAAAACTCACAGCACAGGGGTTGAATACTTTTGAAAACTGCATTCTGAGTAATATTTGTCATGGAATACTTCGTTACATTCACTAAAATCAATACAATACTTTGTGGTCAGTATTTTAAAACAGAAAATATGCAAAAAAAGCATTATTTGTAATACACACAAAGGGTTAAACAGCATGTACATGATGAAAAAGGTTTTGTTGTCCTTTTGTCACCTTTGAGACAGTGAGTGGGCATGCTTACAACAGACATGGCAAGGGTTCATTTTTTTCAATTTGGCCAGAGTGGCTCTTAAGTCATTAAAGCCCACCTCTGCTATTGTGATGCAGTCCTCATACAGAGTGTGGAGAATATGGTTGGAGAGCATGAGGTAGATCACCGAGTCCTCGTCAACATGGAGCCCAAAGTACTCAGAATAGTCCCCTGAAAATCCTGAACCTAAACAAAAGCATTTACAGATTTACAGGCAACACACTGCAAGAACATTTTAAAAATACAGTCAGGTCAGCAGTTACTGCCAAAATAAGCTAAAAGCAGTCTCTACAAATAACAGCACATGCAACTTGCTATATTTCAGCCTTAAATAAATGGGAAAGTTTGTACATTTTCGTTATGTAAACTATAATTGTTTTCTTTAGTGACACATTTTGGACCACTCCTCTATTTCAGGTTCATTTGTATTTTTAGATCTTAAGGATAACATTCTAAAACAATGTATTTATATGTATTATTTTTAGATTTTCTCCAAAAAAATGTAATTAAGTGTGGCCAATAGTGTATAACGCAACAGTGGTATGCACATTTTACACAGATACACTCTATACATTTATATATACACAGTAAGACAGTGTAAACTGTACAGTGCGAATACGTGTTACCTTTACATTTTCTTTAAGGTTAGTTTTTTAAATAAAATTGTATAGACACATACAAACAGACAAATATTTACACACACACACATTTATTTTGTTATCCTTCCACATATTCGAACGGATATCTTACTGTTTTTGTTTAAAATGTGTGCAATCTCATTTGTACCCTCAAAGAAGCAACTGGTAAATGGTAGTGTGCCAATATTTGAGGTGTGCTATACAAGAAGCCTTGTCTATGGCTTTCCTGAACATACTGTAGCCATGGGCGGCACGTAATGAAAGCTTGGAGAGGCTAAGCCTGCCCAAAATTAATGCTGGGAAACTGTGTAAATAACGTACAAGGTGTGTGAATATTATTAAAGATGATTTCAGAATGAACGCAGCAGCTGCGATCAGTGATAGTAAAATGAAGTATCCTTGCTATTACAAGTTGAGAGTGAGTATGCGTTACCATGGTGATAGACATAGTCAGATCACGGTAGTTCTAGGCCAAAACAAAACTAGCCAATCAGCCGCTGGTTGCTTTATTCTGTAATCAGTAAAATCTTTTATCTGCTATATTTTTCCTGTGCACTGCAGTAGTTAGCACTCTGTATCAGCACCGGCATTATTCCAAGGTCCCTGTCTGACTCAATCGTCAAAACGAAACAAACAAGCTGTGCCGCAAGAGCTGTGTAACATGACGAAACACAAATTAAGTTTCATAGCCTGGGGGGGTGGGGGGGTGGTGGATTATACTGGCCCCAATGAAATAGCTTTGCCCACCCCCTGGCCGCCCAAGTAAAAAAGTCTACCTCCGCCACTGACTGTAGCATATTTTCACTACTGTAGTGCATGGCCTTTTGATCCTTTTGATTACAAATCTATGCGCAGATAAAATAAAATAAAAAAATAAGCAGTGGAAAAAAGTCCAAATAGCCTGAGCTGAACAAGCTTTTAATTAATTTCTTGCTTGAAAGCACTCTGGGTTGAGATGTTTTTTCCTCTTTTTAGCCTCATATGAATTTCATATAACATTTTTATATACCTAGCATATATAAAATGTAAAAGCAACACATTTTAATTTATATTATATTTTATTCATTAAAGTATGCAGACTGAGGAGTTTTGTTGGGTTTTTTCTTTGTCTGATAGAATCCAATGCTGCCTCTTTGACTTACCAATGCCATGATGATGGTACAGCATTGATGTGACCCCATCAAACCTGAAGCCATCAAAGCAGTACTCCTCCATCCACCAGCGCAGGTTTGACAGGAGAAAACGCAGCACTTCCCAGCTACGAGAGGACACATGCATGCAAACACACTTGGTCACTCAGTTTAAAGGCTTCAAAAACAGTAGACTTTTAACAGTGGACTTCAACCAGTGCTTACAAGGTCATGAATCTGTATGAGCAGCTGCTGAAATGGCTCTCAAAGTGATTGGCAGTGCAAGTCACATAATATTTCCCACTTGAGACTTGCTGAAAAGGGTAGATTAACACAGCCAGAGCCCACTTTTTTGGGGTGGAGACAACTGACACTGTAGTTCCAGATTTCCCGGCACCATGGCAGCATAATCAATAGCCCTGACGTCAGCAACCACTAGCTTTGTATATTATGTGTCAGGGAGTGTGGTCACTGAGGATGATCTTGCTTACAAGGACTGATGATGCTCTTTTCAAAGGGAAACCAATCTCCACACATTCTAGAACATTTAGCATAAGAAGAACACCCCACAAGTCAAGTGAAGTGTATTTAAGTAGGCCATTATCATATACAAAGGCCATTTAATGTGCTTTACAGGAATATAAAAAAAATTGTGAACAGAATTGGTTGGACAGCATTGTCGATAAACACAATTTCACCACATTTAGTTTCAGCTATTTTTACCACTAGCTGAGCAGCTCCTGCAGATCTAAGCGAACTACCAGGATCTTACACATCAAACATATCAGATATGGGCCCAAACTATTGAGTGTTTTGTACATGATGAGCAATGCTTTGAAAGTAATGCTGTACTGAACTGAGGGCCAGTGTAAGAACCTGAAGATTGGAGTGATGTGATGTTTTGGTTTTGGTGTCATTCAACTCATGTTGAATGAGCTGTAAGTGTCTAATGGACCTTTTGCAATCCCAGCAACAAAGTAATGGTGGGTAATACAACAAAGTAAATGATAAACATTTATTTTTGTATTCGAACCATGACACACTAATTACGCATCCACAACAAGAAAGTATTTGAGAAGGGGCGAGTCATACTATAAAACCTAATATCAATATAAAAAAAATGATATCAATTAACAGCATCAATACATAATGAACTAACCTGCATTCAGTTATTTTTCTCTAGATGGTTTGTGGGTTTGCTGTACAATCTTGTTAAATTGCCATGAAATTGGTCCTAATTGTAGTTCTTCAGTGTTTCAGAAGTGCTTTAATGAGAATGATGTACTCAGGTAAGCGCATTAACTAAACTGCTCCAGGGTTGGTTTATCTTCAATTCCATTAATTAGGTTACATAATTCCATTGTAGTTATGTATTTTTAAAATTGCATTGACTCCGCACACCATGTTCTGACTCAAAGGCTTCGAAGAACCTGTTGTTACGGTGGAACGAAGAGTAAAACAACATGATAGCGTATGATCCTGCTCTCCACCACTACAGCAAAGTAATTCATTTAACAGCATCAAATGTTTATTGCTTTTGGATATTTAGTATACAACTTTCTCAGCGTGGTTCTAAACCCTCGGCGGAAGAATTCAAGACAGCTGCACCGGCGCCTGCGACTGCCTCCATTCAAATGCAGAAATGAATACTAATGCACGTTAGCTTAGGCTGACTTTCATCAAGCGCGTCAATCAGCTCCCCAGGACACGAGTCTATAAGCATAAATTAAGCACTGAGGTAGGGAAAAAAAAAAAGAGAACCCCTCATCCCTAAAGTAGCTACATATCCTGGGGTGTTTGGATGGTATCTGCAAGCACTTGTGACGAGCCACTTTGAGATGAGAATCCTCCACACCTTCGCTCTTCAGGAGTAATGGCCATGTTGCCATAGAAACTTAGTTAAAATGCAAGGGACGGGGTCCTTTAGCGTTATGCACAATGCACAAAAACAAGGTAAAGTATTTCAGCCATACAAGGATGGCAAATTAACGGGCCCTTTATGCTCCAGCAGGCTTAATGTATTGCACTTGTAAACGATGACTGTTTTTGTCTCAAAACACTCTCCTCCACGCTTCATGCCAAAGTCTGACAGTTATGGTCTCAGTTCTGCACGCATGTCTTGGTTTAGCACTAAAATACCACTAATCCCGCTTCTCCGAAAGTGTACAAGTGCATGGATGAATCCTCCCTGACCCCTCCCTGTCTCAAAAATTCTACAACAATGACAGGAGGGCCAGCGAGCGGCAAATGAGAAAATATGGAAATGAACAGTCTTTTCAATGATCTGACACTTACACCAGGATTCGAGGCCATTCGGCATAACTCAGGAAGCCCCGTTCCGTGCGTGGCGCCGCAGAGCCGTTGGCAGATGTCTGATAACATTAATACAAAATCAGGTGCCACAACCTTCATTTCGAGGCACGTGATGCATCAGCCCAACACATTCAGATTCCTGCTGAGGTAGGCAGCTACATTCATGTATGCTAAATCGAATATATGGATACAAGTCTCCACTGGGAAGGCACAAATCCCAGCCCCTGCCTTCCCATTCTGCTCTGCACTGTTGTGCTTTTCACAATTGGTTCTGCTCTGGGAGTAGGCCGGTGCTGGGGCAGATTGTGGTGTTCTCAGCCGTGGTGAAAGCGCTGATGTAGATATCCCTGGTGCACTCTTTATAAACGAAGGTGTGAACGGCGGGTTTAGCGCTCCCAGGGCGGACGGCCTGAAGTGGCCCGATAAGCATGCGGCTCAAGCGGTCACCGGCCCGTGTGTGATGAATAGATTAGCCTCCGCCTGACGCAGCGCACGAGTGCCTACAAAGTTCCCCGGGGAGTGAGGCAACAGCCACCCCGAGCAGCAGAGTCGCCACAAAGCCGTACCGGTGCATTACAGTCTAAAGAACAGCTATTAATCAATACAGCCAATTACTGCCCAGAGCCGGCAGCCACTTACTGACCCAGACACACCAGCGTGTGTAAGGCCTTAAGTGTTGGATTCAGAGGCGAGAGAAGAGGGAGCCGGGGTGATTGCTTGTGAAGTTTATTTCTGTAGCCCATTATTATCTCTTAAGGTCATTCCATGTGGAACAGAATAAAAATAGTTTGCATAAAACAGGAAGTAAAAAAATACATAGAACGAAAAGATAATGTGTCATGGAAGGTCAGATATTTAAAAGAAGGTGAAGGAGAGTAGTGTGGTGTAGATCAGATACTGATGGTGAGTTGGTTGTGGATAAATGTTCTTTTATCATGTTTCGTTCAGCTCTTTAACACGAGCTGAGAAGCTCCTGCAGATCTAAGAGACCTACCAGGACCAAACACATCAAACATATCAGAGACGGATTCAGGTCCCAAACCACTGAGCGACTGGTGCATGATGAGTAACGCTTTGAAAATCAGTAGTAACTGACACTGAATGGGTGATCAGGTCCAGGTTCTGAAGTTCTGGGAAATGCGGAAGGACCATGAATTCCTGCATTAAATAATTTACATATATTTTTGTTCACACCTCTATCATGATCTTTCCGAAACACTCCAAAGTTCTGAGTTTCAAACAGCCCATGCTGCTTTAGGTCAAAATAATTTTTTTTAAAAACAATATTTTAAGTTATTTGTGACCATTTTAATTTGTTGAAAAAGCATACTTGCACGAAAGAACCATATTATTTCTCAAACCATCTTGGGTAAATGAGATGCAAGTGTGCAGAACATTTTAAAGGTATAAAGAACCTTCACATAATGTAGATTTTCTTTATCGAAGTAAGGGTTATTCATAGTTTTTTTATTAATGTATGTATTTTACTATGTGGATGTTCTTTAAACATCAAAGATGTTCTTCGCAATGTTCCTTAAAAAAAGAATATTTGAAAATGCCCCCATTTTATTATTACAAGCAAGAAAACATTTATTGAATTTCGATATTTAGAGGGTGCTTTTATAAACACGATTTTATTTTGTTCTTTTTGCAAAAAAGAACTTTGCGTAAAACGAATAAGTTTGTTGTAGCAATTTTGTTTGATCAAAATTAGCATATATTGATCATTGAAAGCTAAATGTATAAGTTTATTTACAATACAGAAAGCAAAATTTAAATTTGGTCAATAGAATCTTTCAGGTAGCAAACTGACAAATATTTTCTTCCACAGTCAAAGAACACAGAAATACTATTCAGGACAGTCTGACAGCTGTAGAGAAGGACATAGAGAAATTTTGGCCAAATCAGAATCAGACAACTGCTTTAGGCGATACCTGAAGTTAGACAGACATGTTGTTGCAAAATTTGAGCAGTATTAACAGGTGGGGGCTCTGAAGAAGGAACACAAAAACTAATATCCATAGAAAATCTTATGAGCTTGACAGTTTGTTTGACACAAACCACACATATGATCTTACGAAGACAGACAGTTTCTTCCTGCTCATAGCTAACCAGGACGATGTGTTTGTTTGGGATCTATGGACAAGACTCGTACCATGAAAGAAGCCAGAACTATGAAAGGAAAACAGATGCCAGTCTGACTGATTTAATAATTTACTGAGAAACTAGACACTGACCGCTATTGTGAGGAATTTGCTATCTGCAACTAGGTTTATGTCCATTTATTCGCAATATGCTAAAGGTAAATATTTAAGGTAAGCAAAGCTAAAAGTTCAGAGAACAATATGGACTGTACATTTCTGTCTTGTATAATCTTTCATTTTATGATTTGTCCAGATTTTAATCTTGTTGAGCAGCCCCTACAAAGCAATAGAATAGTAAAAATCTTTCTAAGAATACTTTCCAGGAACACTTTCTAACTATGCATCATAAGATAAAAAGTACATTCAAATATATTCAAATGCAACTCATAATTAAGATAACCTAAATATAAAATACATGTTCCCAATATTTACATTAGCTTCTTTGCTTACAAATAAATAATTAGTCCAAACCAAACTAATGAAAAGGCTCTCAGCTGATTGCTGTGACACACAATGACTGAAAACTGATGACTGTGCAAAATGATCACAGCCAGCCTGAGTAAAGGTGGTATTCTCAAAATAATAGCGATCTGGCGAATATGCAATGACTGAAAAGCTAGTAGCACTGAATAATTCACCGGTTAATAACTTCTAAAGTTAGGTACTTATAAAACAAGGTCATGAACTTTATTCCAACAGAGAATTTTTGATCAGATAACCTGTGAGAACTGAGAGTTCTTATGGACTTGGGAAAATCTGCTTTAAACTTCAGAAGCTCCACCTGGACTTCAGTGTGAGGCTCTGAAGCTCAGCTCACTGGTTTCTATCGACCACTTTAAAACTCTTTATTTCTAACCAACCCCACACAGATACCGTTTTATCTAGTTTTATTATAAACTATTCTACTTTTATTTAAAACTGCCATTACTTCATTAAAGCATTGCATTTTAGCTTTTCTTCTGGGCTTCATATTTGGATTCAGGGTTATGTTTTAAGTTGATTAAATTCCATTGTAATACTTTCAGTCCTTTGTGAAAATACAAACTAATTGATTAATATACTAATGAAAAAAAAACAACACTGTACTTAAAAGTCACTTTGGTTAAAGTGTCAGTTAATAAGTATGATTATAACTCAATAATAATGGTTTTACAAGGTTTAAGGGATTATTAAGTATTTTTATTTTATCTGAAAGTTCTGGTTCTACACTCTACACAGTTCTTATATTGCAACAAACCTCTTAGGTAGTATCCTGACCTGTAATAAACTGACATTCACAGTACATATTAAGGTAACTACATTCTTTTCCTTTTAGATCTGCTGTTCTGCACACACTGTATACATGCTAAGGAGCTTCAGTTGCATTCTTTCCTCATAGAAACTCTTCAAACTTCAAAACTGTTTGGAGAAATTAACATATAACCACTTATTGTGACTCAAAACATACTTGAAGCACTGAAAAACACAGGCAAGAGCTCTAGTGGGCCTGGAAGTAGAAGAGCTTGGTGATGGAATAAGAGGCTACCCAACGAAAAGAAGAAAGGCATCTTAAGGGTTCTTTGGAGTGAAGAACTCTTTTCAGGTTCCTGTGTTTTTAAGTGTGCCATATTGCCTCACCCATTCACACAAGACACATTCAGTGATAAATCATTTTTTCAGTACTACTTGAAAAAAAAAAGACAATAACATAGAAGCCTGCCCTTCACCACGGCCCCCCATGAAGCAGGAGAGCAGAAGTGATTCAATAAATAGCAATCATAGCTGTGTCACTTCACACACCACAGGTATATGGCAAGAACATCCTAAACCCAACCACAACAGGTGCACCTTCACCCAGCTTCATTAACAGAGCAGCAGGCACTCATTTGCATCCCCCGTCCCTCGAATGGCGACTCCGACCACGGCTAACCTGGCGAAGACCGAGCGGGAAATGATTGAAATCCCAGAATCCTCGCCATTACAGTCAACCTGCAGATAAGTACAAATAAATTTACCACCTTGACAGGTCATTTCACGAGGAGCGTAACGGCGAAACGACGGCACCTGACAGGCTGAGGGATGACTGGCGACCGGGCCTTGTGGGAAACGATGACTGAGGCACCTCATTTCACGCGTCTCTCGCGCTGGCTCCTGTAGCACTGGCAAGAAGGGCTTCCTCGCTCATTCAATAAGAGACAGGCGTGGCAGATTAATGTTTATTGGTTAAGAGATGAATCACACTCCGATGAAACGATGTGACATGTGCCATCCTGATGTCGTTTCTGTGTCATAAAGGGCTTCCGGGATGCAGTGCAAAACTGCCAGAATTAGGATCCTCCATTGACGCCCAGCTGTGTCTCCTGCTGATTTCAGACATCCATCTCAATAGAAAGTTTATTAAGTCGCACTGAGAGGCATTGGGGGAATAGGCGACGCATGTTAAGATAATGAATGTGCGCAGAAAAAGGGGCATTTCCTCAAATGGAAAGGCCCGCTTGGGCCCGCTGCCGTACCAGAAGACGCTACGTGGAAATTACCCGCCCACACATGGCATTGGGAATCAGTCAGTGTGTCTCCACACAATCTAATATTACTTGCCAGGCGTGTCCTGTGTGAACATTAGAACAGCACCTTCTTCTCATACGAAGAAAAAAAAATACATGCAGAATTAGCTGATCTCGAGACAGCGGTTCATCCTTTCCGGTCACCACCCAAAATCGGGCATCGCAGGGACACTTGGGGAATGGACACTGGACTTAGGGAGTTTTAGACTGGTCCTATTCCCATTCAATGTTGATTGCTGCTTAAAGCCCAGTCAAGGGACCCATTGATTGGCCATCTGGGATGAAGAGATGACCAGGAGCTTTAATTGTGGTTGACAAGGCTAGTTGGATTGGCAACTTTTTTCCTTTGAGAAGATTTTATAACTTTAGAAGATTTCAGGGCACTTAGGCAAGGGTCCCCAGCAATAGTTCCACCTAGCTTGTTCAACCAAAATAGAGGTAACCACCCCTAACCTGGATGGGCATTCACTGGGGTCCCTTGGCAGAGTGTCCAGAACTGATTCAGCAAATTCAACTCCCCCATCTAAGGTTCATTGTTGATCAATAACACGCAAAAGACTGTTATTCCTATACAAACAAAAACAAAGTACCACACTGACTCTCACTGTTCTTCTTCACACAGACCTAAACACAAACACCCACAAACTGTTCCACCTCACACTGACTTCAAGAGAAACTACTGCTCCTCCACACACAGACATCAACAGAAATGGCCTCTACTGACTTCTCACACTGACTTGAACACAAACTGCTCTCTACTATCTCCGTCACTGCCTACTTTTAACTACAGACTGGCAAATGTTTGGCCATGAATAAGTCTGTGCAAAATGGCCTTTTATTGCTATTGTCTCCTTATGAACATCTCCTACTCTCCCTCACTCTCCGCGTCGACCAGAGGAGGACGGGATCACCCTTTTGAGTTTTGGTTCCTCCCAAGGTCTTCTTTGTTGAAGTTTTCCATGCCTCTATCATCTTTGAATCTCTAGAGGTTCAGACCTGCATTCTGAAAAGCTGCTTTCGAACAACACTGGTTGTATAAAGCACAACATAAACAAAAATTAAACCCAAACTGTAATCTAATGCACTTTCAATCAAACCTCTGTACATCGAACCAGCCTGTATTAAGGTCCTCTTTAAACCATGATTGATAAAGAATAGATGCAAATGAACCAATAAAGCATGGTAGTGTGAGGGAGAGATGAGTGGTGGGGAAGTACTGTGAAGTTTCATCTGAAGCGCTCTGCGTTTGGCAGAAGTGCGGGACATCGCCGGGGCCAAGAGAGCCTGCGCCCGCCCTTCAGCAGCCATGAGGAGCCTGCTGGACTCATTTATTCGCCTTCACAAGGTGTCCTTGCGCCGTTTTGGAAAAAAAAAAAAGCCTATTAGAGCCAGGCCCAGGAAGTCACGTAACGATTGAGCGGACGCCCCTGGGCTAGTTAGCTCACCACTACAAGGACAGAATGCTCAAGTGCTCATCCGTACACATTTCCATACAAATGTCAGAGAAGGGAACAGCTGGTGAAGGACTTTGCTGGCCTTCTTTCTAATGCTCACGTTTTCAATAGCTCATCATTGCTCTCTTATAGAAACCTTTTCAGAAAACTTTACATGGTGTGAACCTTTGAATGGACCAATAGAAAATATTTCTTACATTAAAATCTATTTACTCACATGCATATTAAAGGAAAAGCTTCCTCGAAAATAAAAACCCCAAAACATATCTCCACTTATCAGCCAAGACACACAACTGCTCTGGACTCTGAAGGGAACTTGTTTTGCTACAACAAACTGGAAAAATTGTAAATGGCCTGGCAAGGGCAAAAAGATTTGGCTTTATATTTGATTTGATTAATGAAATGTTTAAGTATTTTTTATTTAAAGCTGTCTGTGTTAAAGTAAAAACTGCTGTTAAGAAGCACACTTATTGTGTTTGCAAAGCAAATGCTATTGCAATTTTTCATTTAGCAGTACTTTAAAAACAAAAGTGCGCAACACACTATATTTGAATTCATTTAATTTTGATTAAAATTTTGGCCAGCATGAATAAAAACGCATCTCCAAAACTTCTCTCAAGCAAACCTAGATCTTCATTAAGGTCCAGCAGACGAGGACTCTGTGAGTACCCGCTCTGTGGCTGTTCCAAAAAGGTGGAGAACTTTTATTCTATTTTAAAGTTGAAGGGAAGACACACAGGGTCTTAATTCACATGCACTTGTCTGTGGTACCTTAATGAAGAGCTGAACATGATCTGAGTGGGTAGAGAAGATTTGGTGATACATTTTAGGAAGAGAATATAAATCTGTGTAATCACTGAGTATAAGATATTTTTCAGAAACATAATTTGACACAAAACGTGTAGTAATGCTGAATGAGAACAGCTGGAGTATTTACTTTTTCGTGCACTTCTAAAGTCACAGTAAGAGGTTTTGCTACGACACTGACAATAACGCAAAATCTGAGGAATGTAGGGTGTTTCTTCACACCTGTCTCGGAATATATTGGCTTTACAAAAATCTCCTGAAATCCATTTCCAAAACGCATCAAAGCTCCATTGCAAAGTCATTGATAAGGCAGTTAAAAGAACCATCAGAACACAGCGAGGCATCGGCTCACCTACTGTGTTTGTGCGTTTGTTATTCAGCGGAGAGTTGCCGACTCTGAGGGCTTTGTTTGTTTATGTGGAATTGGTGGAGGCAACACGGAGCTTTTAAAAGGCTGAATGAGTTTTCAGTCTGTGGGGATACGCCGGCTTTTCCAGCTTTTCACACAAGTCTAACTCTGACCTATTTGAATATAAATATGGTATGGATGTTGCTAAACGCTTGTATGGAGCACAGTAAGAGTTTTCATTCCACATTCATCCAAAAAACAAAACAAATCACACTTCTAATGACCAAGGAACAGCACCAGTCTGAAGTCTGAATGTACGTCCTCCTGAAGGGGCTTTCCTGATCTGAACTACTTTTCATTTTACAAGCCCACACCAGAAATGGTTGGGAAGAATGACAAAAAACAGTCATTCATAAATTTGACTTTGACTCTAATTTCATTCATTGGGTTCACAGATATATTTCATATTTGGTTTTCATTACATTATCATATTTAATTTGTTAATTTGGATCCATTCTTGCATTTCAGGTAGCAGCACTTTCCAAAACAAGCTGGGATGGTATGAGAAATGCAAACAATACAGTTATTCTTAAATGTACTTTTGTTCTATTTCAGACAGAATGAACCCAATCTAGTTTATGTTTTTGTTTAGTCAAACTTATTTAATTTATTCATATAAACCCATTAATGCATTTCAGACGTGCAACAAATTCCAAAACAGGCTTTTTTTTTGATGAACGATTTCAGGTGTTTGTCCCAGGTTTCCTGCAACAGTACATGGTCATGCTCGCATTTTTGGTTTCAAAATTCCATCACATATTCTCTCAAAGGGGAAGGCCAAGTTTTGTACTGTCTGGTTGAAGAATGCATGAACGTTATTGGAGAAAATCTGTTGTCTTGAAGGCAGCAGATGTTGCTTTAAAATCTCAGTTAACCTTTTTGCATTAATGTTGCATCACAGAAATATAAACGTATGCATGACAGGTTTTATGTACATTTTTGCACAGGAAAGTTTTAGGTGCCATTGTTGAATGAAATTCCATATTGTAATGATTGACAAAACATTTACCAAAGTAATCCCTTGCATTCGTGGTTATATCAGCTGTTGATGGATTAAGGTTCTTGATGCCGTCTGAGCGATTGTCCAGTTTAGGCTTGAGCCTGTTACACACTAAAATTCCTCCAGATTCCTTTATCATTTGATAATATTATTCACTGTAGAGGATGGAAAATCATTTCCAATCACCCTTTGAGCAACACAGTTGTACCCAATCATGATTACAATCACCTGTTGACAATTTTTATTTACCTCATTACTAACACAATCTCCCCATTTCCAGCTTTATTAATGGAATGTGTTACAAAACTGAAATACAGTGATAGATGTATAATAAATGGAATGAAGACTGGATAACTGATATTTAAGACTTCATTAGAACAAAGTCTGGTTCTTTGGAAGAAAATGAGTGGTTTCTAAGGACAGTATCATCTGCACACCCTAGTGTGTTCGCAGTGGTGCTGTGTATTGTGCTGCTGTTGTGTTTGGCATCACATCATTCAAATGGACAAGACTGGAAAAGATATGTCAAAGAATGACAATAAAGAGCACTTGGCTTGATTTGAAACCCCCTTCTCCTTGACAGTAATGTACTCGACTGTCCTCCAAAGAGATCTTCTCCCTCCAATCACTACTTTGTTTAGGCCTTTCATTAAATCAAGTTGCGTGCTTGAAGTCTAGCGCTGCTTCTGCTGTCAGATGTGGAGCAGGTAATTTCCTCCGAGCTCCTCCATTGATGTTGGCATAGTCGGTTTGCCGTGGTGTGAATCCACCTCGCTCTGTTCGGGCTAAATTGCAGATCGGTAATTGCGGTGACTCACTGTGGTGCTTTGACCCCTTCTCCCCACGCCCACATCCACACTTCTCTCACGACTTCATTTAAACAGCGTCAGGAAATTTATGTAGAAGCAAAGCAGGCTCACGAGTAGGCCGACAAAAGCTCTGCTGCTGAAACCCCCCCTCCCCTTGACACCCGACACCAAAAGCCGGCACCCTCCCTCGCTAATAGCGGCCACCGTCAGCTCCTTCTGATCATCAATATCAAAGTGGCCTGATTAAGCGACGCTGCACCAAAGCTTCAGGCTCTTCCGAAAGCTTCCAGCCTGCTTTTCTCAATTAATCTCCCTGGAAAACGGGTGGAGTGGGACCTCAAGATGCATCCATCCCCCCACGAACAAACAAAATAAAATAAAATAAATAAAAACCTGCCATAAACAAAGAATGACACCAGGGCCATCTTTAGGGTTTTTTGTCCACAAATGAATCTTCAGATGGCTGGCGGTTGTGGCATATGTCTACAGCCCATCTAATGAGTCCCTCTGAAAACAGCACAGACTCTATAAGTAATGAAACCCTCTCTCTCTAGCCGATCCCCGCACCACCTGACACTAAACGCTGGATAATGTTATGGCAGCTGCAGCTGTTGACACACTCTTATTAAACCCGGGGTTCAAAAAGCCATCCGATTCGCTCTGTGGGCGCCTTGTTGATGTCTAGGCTTCAGCTATGAAGGAAAAAAATGAGAGAGACACTTAATTATCAGGAGCCGCAACAGCGCCAATCAGCGGGTTTTTCGGTCCGGCGCGAGGGCCGCCGGAGTCACTGCTACGGTCGTAATGATGTCAAGAACGAAACTCAGACAGGTTTCCATGGAGTGGCATATGCTGTTTGCATTATTAGGTGGGTCAGAGCTTTTCGGAGTTAAACGTACGCTTGAGCTCCAGGAATGCTTTAAAAAAACTGGACACAACAGAACGTCCTGGAAGGGAGGGGTCCAGGTCCCCTCAACACTCAGGCTCCAATATCAGGCTCTTATTTTTCCGCAGTCTGTTCCTGTGATTATTATTTCTAGGTCCTGTCCCCACTGAGTCACCGAGTAATGAATCAGAACAATGAAATAATTATTATATATTTTACAGTGCCGGGCTTCATCGTGCAAGGCCGCGTCCTCAGAGTGTCAAAGACGCCGTGTAAGAGAGTGAGGATCCACGCAGTAAGAGAAAGTGACCTGCAGAATTGGCCCTCATTATTTCAGAGTTGTGCTCGAACTCTTGATCAAGACTCCAATCACTGCGACTGTTCAGAGTTTGGTCCAGAAGCCATTAGCAGCCAGTGAAGAACATCTAAGTGATCAAAACAGCAGCAGCCGAACCTTTGAACAGTAACCGATATGTTCTCTCAATCTATCAAGATACACAGCAATTCTGTCTAATGGGTCCACAGTGCTGCTTCAGCTGGAACCCAGGGAAAGTAATGGCTGATAATTTCAACACAACTTTGTACAGGCTCACTCAGACTTCTTGTTAGGTATCAGAGTCAGGCAGAAATCGACTAAACATGCCAGATGCTGGATAAAAAGACTAAATCTCATCAAATTTCCTTGTTAGCTGCAGCTTTCCTAATTTACAGTGCTTTTAATAAAAAAAAACAAAAAAATAAATAAATAAATAAAAATAATAATGTAAAAATACAATTAGAGTTGGCATGATACCATTTTTTCCTATACAATATCTACTGAAATTCAGTGCAGATGTTAACATGAAAATACCAACCCTTTCCAGAAATGGAAAGAAATTGAAATCCAATACAATTCTGCAATAAATGTAGCCCGAAACAACACACTCATATTATTGTCACATTTTGTTAGCTGTGTGTCTTCTAATGCAGCATTGTCAAGCGTTTTAGCAGTTGTAGTTTAACAGTCAGGTCATTTCAAGGCTTAGTTTAATTAAAACACAATACTAATAATTAGAGATGGCATGCAGCCACTTTTCTTTTTCCAATTTTCTATTTTGTTCTTTTGACAATATTATTTTTCAGTACAAACCAATTACAGTAAAATAAAATTAAAAATTCCTAATTGACAAACACATCCAATGCAGCTCCTATGATGAACTGCCCAACCAGCTGAAATGAGATCAAACTGTGACCATAACACACAAAAAAAATTAAATTAAATTAGAAAGTTTCCTCAGCAGCCAATTAAAGAATTTCTCACACGCAAACACGCTCAGCACCAACACTACGAGGAGGTAGTTAGATTTTCAAAACACATCTTCATTAAATGTAGGATCCGAGTTGACAGCAAAACACCCTCACACGTTTGCCCAATTTGTAAAACTGTGGATTTGAATACAAAAGCCCTGATCACACCTGTCCTCAGAGAGGGAGCCGAAAATGAATGTGACAACAGAAAACAAACAAACAAACAAACAACTAAATTGCTGGAAGGCTGAATTCAATAGACACACCCATTTCCATCTAAAATAATAAACTGCAATCTAAATACTATAAACATAGGAATATCCTCAGTTTACAAGGGAACATTCAACAGAGTCCCCATTCTCTTAATAACTTTTTAATGGTTATTTATGCTTTAAAGAATTTAATGCCTACAATAAATTTACATCTAATTGTATTTAATGACATTGTTTTTATAGGCCACAAAGACTTAAATCAGGCAAAATGACATGGAAAATTCAGCCAAACATTTTTCGTTCTGAAGTCAATTATGAGCACAAAAATAAAAGAAACTCCTGATAAAATGGTTAAATCCTAAATATAGGAACCATTTTTAATATTCCTGAATTTCATATAGTTTTAATAATGTCCCGTTTTTTGTACGACAAATATTGCAACATGTCTGACGAGTATGAACAAAACTACATCCGATTAGTCAGGTGAATAATTAGTTTTAGACTGGAATTGGTGCAACAGGAGTTGATCAATCTTGCAATGATGGCAGAATACGAGGACACAGAGTTGCTCTATCCTACCTGTAACTTCATGCTCGTCAGTCGATTTATCTAGCCTTAATTTCAATATGGCTGACACTGGAAAATTCCCTAAAGTTACTGTCTGTAAAAACTTTTTAATGAACCTGTGCACTTTCAAATTCTCAGTGTTGTGTTTTAAATGCCAGGGCCCTCAGTGTGGAGCTATTTTGAGCCTTGTTAATGGTGTCAAAATAGTGATTTATCTGCACTGGTTACCTGATGACCCAAGCAATAGCATTATAAGCCCATATAAGGTCCATTTCACACCATACTTCTTTAAATTCATGCTACCCTTGTCTGTGTATTAACCTCTGATTTGCATTCAACACAGTTTATTGCTAAATGCCATAATTCTTAATGTAAATATTGTCATAGCGATCTGAGAAGGAGAAAATTTGGAAATGCTGCATTAATTTATGATTATTTCACATAGCAGCAAATAATTTCTGAGCACTGAAACATCTGACTGGGATCCTAAAGCACATCCACCAAGTCTACCGAGGCTTCGTCCACTTGGCACTGGACCAAGCCATGGTAAAGCCTTTTACACCAGTGAGACCAGTCCTAGCAGCAGCTCCACCGCTAGTGATGGGCTTTAGAGCCACTTCCCTACTGAGCTTTTGTCCTGAAAACAAAGGCCTCTCAGAAAAAGAAAACGCCTTCGTTACAATTATTCATAAACAAATCTTTACAAAATGCCTAAAGCAAATTATATGAATATTACTCCAATTTGGATAAGCACAAATAAATGCTTGATCATGAGCAAACAAAAGTGCTGATGAGGAGAACTAATTATGCAAGTATAATTCTATGCCACATTATTAATTACAGAGACATGACCTGAGAGCACAGTTCGCTCACACACTGAGAGGAGGGCTTTAGGAGCTTTAGAAGCCAACTTAAATGCTGCATTCCTAATTATGCTCTGAATTTCAGAAGACAATACACGTGGAAACAAAGCTACATCAGCTTGTTTAAAACAAGAAAACTCTAACATTTGATCCTGAAGCACATCCTGATGCCATGGATCAGAACAGTACTGGTAAAAGTTTAGAATTAGGTGGCATACTAAAAATAGTCTATTTAATAAAATCTTGTGAATTATAAGCTAAACAGCAAAATGTTTTTAAGAAACCAGACATAGTAATACTAAATGTGGTGAATGTATGTATTCTTTTATTTCTTTTATGATGTAATTAGTGTTTTGGGCTATAGAAACAAACTTGGTATCAAATTATTAACACAAAAAGTGATTCTTTATGTGTAAATTCAAAAAAGAATGTCATAGTCTCAGAAAAATCAACATCAACAGAATCAACAGATTCCTGTGAATGAGAGTTTTGGCGTTTCTTGAAGTTTAAAGAATGTCCCCATAATGTAAAGTTCCTTCAATCAGTTTAGAATATATGGAGGTTTTTTAAATGTCAAAGATCTAATTTACAGAAAAGTGCTCTAAAGAGTCAGCCACTGAAATGTTTTGAGATTGCTAAGATTTAAAAACGCCCATTTGATTGTAGATTCTAGGAAAACCCCTTCATATGATCAAAAAACCCCTTGAAATCACCTTGAAGTTTCTTCAAACCTTTAGAAAAGTACTTCACAGTCACAATTTCAAAAACGGCTCTTTAGGACCTCAACGTGATTAGTTTATGGCATTTCTCACACAACCTTCTGCAGCACCCAAGGTTATCAACGAAAATAACTGCTCAAATCTAGAGGCAATTTTGTGTCACCATATAAGGAACCATCCATAGCTTTTTCAACCTTCCTTACATGTTCCCACCTCCCACAGATTATATAAGACTTGTGAAGTAACAAGTTTCATTATCAGAATAAACACATGCATTTGCAAAAACTGGCCTTTTGTCTTACTGAAAGTGGGTGTGATCTGATGAGACTCAGATGATGGACTAACTTCTCTGGTAGAAATTTCTCAAGCAGCTCTTCATTGTAAGTCTAATTTGACTAGTGTAAAGGATATGTTTTCTTGTGGACACAGATGTAAGTCCCTATAGATAAGAGCGTCTGAGAAATGTAAATATAAACTCTAAACTAAAAGGGAAGTGTTTGTCCACAGGCAGTTTCCATAGGGATACAGGAACCAGGCTCGTCATCCCAGAACCACGTCCATGGAGTCGAACCGGCAGAAAGTTCTTCTGTCAGAGTTTTTCTTTGGTATTGTGCTCTTTCCTCATTTATAGTATTGTTTTGAGTCTTTCTGTATTTTTTCCCTCACCCTCCTCTATCCATATGATGAAAATCTAACCCAGTTAGCTTGTTAGTGGTGCCCTGGAACCCATTTACGTTTCGGCCAATCAGAAAACAGTGATGCCCACAGTGATCCACTTTTGGCCCTGCTGTCACTTTTGGCCCTGCTTCGTGTTCTGCTCACTTTATTCATAATGAGAAAACATGTTCATGGTACGGCATGGTTCCTTTTGAGAGTGAAAAAATGTCATATCAGTACGAAGAACAGACCTGGAGTAGTTGAAGAGTCTGCTGTCCCAGAGCGAGTGCACCCCACGCTGGCCGCCATGGAAGAAACAGGAGTCGGAGCCATCGAAGTGATTCAGGCCATCCTCCGTGTTTTTGGAGGCGTGGCTGTGGACCACGTCCAGGAGCACGACAATGCCCATAGAGTGAGCCACGTCAATCAGCTCCTTCAGCTCATCTGGAGTTCCATATCGACTGGCAGAGAAGAGCAAAAGTTCTCGTCAGTAAACCTGCAATGAGTCAATACTCTAAAAAAGAACATTTAATAAGAAGATCTACACTCCAGTTACACTTGTTTACACTTGTAATGTTTATTTGAATAGGTTTTTTCCTGCATGGTTTTATTACTTTTTATTTTAATTACTTCTAATTTATTGCAACTGTATTACACAGTCTCAGGGCCCAATCCACTGCATGTTCAAAAGCTCTGAACCTTCATTTTCAATAACATAAAAATGTAAATATGCAAATAAAATGATTGACATCATGCTAATGCAAGGATTCGAATTAAATGTCAACAACTATAAATTCCATCATGTTTCATTTATTCATTTCATGCCGTGTTCAAAACACCTGGTATATGGAATAACAACACAGTTAATATGACATGATCTGGCTATAATGTATACAGTAACTAATTCATAAAATCTGTTGATATAATAAAAAATAACAATAAAGTAGGTTATAATTACTTATTGAAATAAATAATATTAATGTACACCACAAAAAAGTATTCATCAGTAAATAACTGATTAGTACAACAAGTGACTCCAAATTATTCGAAGGTAATGTTGATTACAACGTATTAACAAAATCCATCAATATTTGTCCTCCAATACAGGAACTATAACATTGTAGAGGTTGTGTGTGTGTGTGTGTGTGTCCCATGTTCAATATACGGCACACGTCTTCACACGATTCACGCATGGCACACTATATTATTATTCACTTTGCATTTCAAAAAGCTCATCTAAAAACACAGGCAATAAAAATCAAATCAACGTTGGGACTGTTTACATTGACACCGTATGGAGGTCACATTTTATATTCGGCTCCGCACCCAGAAGGTGGAAGCTCTTCGTGGAACAAAGGGCAAGAGGGAGTGTGTTTTCATCAACACTTCCTTATGTATCCCACTCGTGTAATCGCTCCATGAAGGCTTAACTGTCCTTTGGGCTATCATCACATCGGCCCCTCCGCCTCCCCCCACCTCCACTGCCAGCAAAGCACAGCACGGTGACAACACTGCCCTCGCTTACCAGCATCCAGGCACTGCACTTTTAAACGGCCATGAGAGATCAATCATGGGTGAAATTACTCTGTATATATTACACTCGGGTTACGGGCTTTTTCCAGCAGGCGGCCGGCGAGGACGACCGCTGGAATCAAGAGTATAAATGAAGCGTCCCTGCCTGGTCTTCCTTTATCTGAGACCTGCGCCGCTTGCCAGGATTAACGCCAAATGTGTTTACAGGGAGATTATCGGGTCCCGTCAGAGTCCCCTCACTTCCATTCAGAGCTGCGGCCCAGGTCACACTTCACAGGAATTATACACAGGACTATTGATTTACACATGAAGGGAATATAAAGGAACAAGTGTTATGGGTAAATATGGAAATGTTGGCTCCACTGATGTATCACAAGGTGTAGCATTAGAAAAGTAGTTTTACACAAAATTACTTTCCTCTATTGCTTTTGTGGTTCTGATAAATATGTACAAAGCATACAGTTTCTTAGAGAAACTTTTCACCCAATGTTACATCTAGGACACATGTGCATATACAGTACTGTGCAAAAGTCTCAATCCCCTTATTTCTTTTTATTTTGCTATGAATCAGCGTAATGGTCCAAAAATGCTATTCGATGCCTCTCAAGACTTTTACAAGACCATATGATGTGAAGTGGTGGATCTTTCAATAAAATTATTCAACACTCCTTACCTTGATGCTGCAAAGAAACTTGTTACTTGGTAACCAAAGCTGGCATAGTAGGCGTGCTCCATGATGGCCATCAGCTGGATGCAGTTGTAGCCTGATGAATAGAAAACAATAGAGGGATAAAATACATTTAGCAGACGTTTGCATGCAGCAGATGGCCAATTTATAAGCTACAGTGTATATTTAGCTAGATTCACAGGCCCCTTTATCCGAAACTCCAGCTACTCAGGTGCATTTTGTAGAGTTACAATCCCTGACTCTGGCTTATCTTTTGTTCATCACTGTGGAATGACAGTAGTTATGGTTATTGTGAATAACTTCACACCAAGCTGCGTTTTCTGAGGATACTGGGGATATTGTCAGTACTTACAGGACACTCAGCCACTGTATAATTTAATACATAGAGAATAATTAGGTTTGCTTTATTGGGATTTAGTGCTGTACATAGTTTGAACTAAAATGTATTCATTGTTTTTCACAGTACCACTGGTTCTCTAATTTGTGACATAAATTTATGTATTAGATATTGCTACATCACCCACCCTCAGCTCCTGGACCCATGAGAGTGATCCTGACGAGGTAGTGATATAATTTGCATTGCGCTGGTATATCAAGCTCAGCAGTGTTGAGGCGTTTTAACACCTCAAGGTCACAGCTGGACAGGGAATAGCCTGCCAACCAAAAATATCGCACCAGGCAGTGGTCCTGTGGTCCGAAACTAATAACCAACATAACGTTCAAAGATCAGCACTACTTTCTCATTGCATTTCTACAAGGTGAACCAATAGAGTAGATGTGCGCGAAGGTGGATGTCATTCATTTTGAATGAGAGGCAGCAACACAGCAACTGTTGCCAACCTGAGCAGTAAAATAATGTTCAGCTCTGCTCAGATATATGCAAATAAAAATGCAAACTAAAGGTAATTATAATGAATTTGTCTTTGAAGCACAAACAATGGCATTCCAAACAAAAGGGACATTTAAAATAATTTTGCTTTCAATTGGTGGTGGTGTATAGAATAATCATCAATATATACTTACGGATTTTATACGTATTTTGGATATAGTAGTAGTAGAAGTATTTGTTGATGGTGGCGTTTATTAACTGAAAATATTTAGCTTGTGAATATGCTAACACACAACATGCTGAATGAAAAGCATCATAATAGGAGCTGGTTCAATACCACGCTCTGGGAATTTTTTTTTTTAGCACAATCCTTAAAACAAATGTTTGTGTGTCTCCAAACCCTCATTTTATGAAAACCAAACAATCACTCCATAGATTTTCTTGCAGAAACATACTCTATTCACTTTTATAATTACTTTTTCCTTCCTTTTTATTAAATCTCAGTAAATCACACTGAATGACCTTTGTGTATGACACATAAATTTTACTTCAAAATCCAACAGCCACATTATCCACCCAAATGTCAGCAAACTGCTGTCCCTGTTTGATCCTTTCCATGCCTGACAGGTGAGCTTTCAGACAAAAAGGAGGCCAGTGGTCTTTCACTGCTGCCACGAGCCCCTGAATCCTGCAGACAGGCTTGGGCTGCTGGGACAGCCTCGCCGATGACTTACCAGGTCAGAAACGCGCGCTGACAGGCCTTTGAAAGAGCGCGGGAAGCAGAGGCACTCCGAGGGAGCGCGATCCGCCTCGTATTGTTTTTCAGTGAAGACAGCAGCTTATTTATTTATTTTTTTAAGCAAACTTCATTGCTTTTGAACAAGTTTGGAGGGTTTTTTCCTTCTCTTTCCTTTCTCTTGATGAGACGTGACAGTTTTTCCCTCTCTTTCTCTCTCTCTCCCACACACACACACAGTGGAGAGAATGATATATGGCAAGAACAGTGAACATTAGAAATATACAGCAGTGCTTATCATACAGTAACCACTAGAGATATACTGTTTAGTGCAAAAGCCATACCTCATTTCTTTACATTTGGCTTGGAACCAACTCTTTGTCCACATAATGCCCGATTTAACTTTGGAATATTGAGTAGATTAAATTAAAGAAATGATAACGCATGTTTTACTGTGACAGGCTGCAAAGTGCCTAAAGATACAAGGTGCCTTGGTACTCAGCATGGAGCACCACCAGTATACTGATCACCACCTGATCATCTGGAACCTATTTCTTCACTGTTCAGGCCATAGATGTGCGTTGTTTATCCTTGAATGTTTCATACGTAGGTCACTTTGTGACCTACCAAATAAAAAGCATTCTTCTAACACTGGTCAGGTACTTGAGACAAATGACTGAACTGCTGTACACTGACTGATCTACAGCAAAAAAGATATAGGAGTGGCATTTTATTACTGTTGACTGGAATGTCTGATCAGCGTGTGCTCATATCAAAAACTTTCCGTTCCTTACATTTTTCCAGAAATTCATTAGCAGGATTTGAACAAAGAAAAAAACACTATGCCACTCAGGACCAGGATACGTACTCGCCTACACAAAAAAATTTCGGGTTTGAACGTAGCTAAGGAACTTTGGATTGGCCTACACTATTAAATGCTTTATTATGCAAGATTATAATTGATTATTATGACTTCAAATCAATTCTCATATTACAAAATCAATGTAGCTCAACGGGGGCGTTTAAATCGTAAAACATCAGTGTGTTTCTAAAGACAACATCAGATTCAATTTCAACAAAAGCATGATTTAGAGATTTTACAGTCATATTACCATATTAGAGTCTTCGAGCGCTGGGCTCTTGTTTAGGAAGCAGCGTGATGGAACACTAACTTTAATTTGACAGTTTCTTACAAGGCAAGCGTCTCAAAGGTGCTCTTTCACGCAGGCATGGACTGAAGTGGAAATAAACACTTTCTAAAATCAGCAGCCTCACTGGAGACACGGCACAAACAATTAAGACATACAAAAGGCTCAAAATTTAAATCATCGTTTGCCTTCTGAAATCATTTCAAACGATGAATCGGACTCAAACAGCTCCTACTTTTGCTCACTTATTGTACTTTTTCACAAAGAAGGGAAACTATGTTTCTCCAGAGTTCACTACACTAACTAGGGGTGGACAAACACACCTCTACTGAGGCACTGCAGACTTTACGACGTATTTATTCAAACCTCAGTATGTGTGGAAAGCATCTTTGAGACTGTGTAAAAAACTGTCACATCAAAGTTCACATCCCATCCTACTGGTAAACAACTACCCAAATACCGAAGACACGAAAATAGTGTTACAATAAAATGACCAGATTTTGTGTTACAGTACTATGCCTTACACTGTGATGCATACAATCACAGTAAGAGTGAGTGCAACATATATCTGCATTAAAACATGCTTTATATTGATTGGGGTTATTTTAAAAACAACATAAAACAATCCTATTCTGGCTGCCTAATGACTGGAAAAAATACACTTCACCTATATACTGTACTGTGCAAGAGGCTTAAGCAACCTCTCATTTCTTTAAAGCTTGCTTCCAAAGGTCCAGACTTTAATGTATTTTTATTGTAGTCTTGAGTAACAGTTCTCCTGACTTCCTGAAGGACTTTCAAAGGCTCTTATTTTCAGTCCAGTCCCAGAACCTGACCAGTTTCGGAGAAATGTAACCATTGAATCAGAATAATGCACACCTAACTTTAGGCCTGAACCAGTGTAGAAATATGTGCAGATGTTTCCAGATGATCAGTCAGTGATCAGCATACTGGTGGTGCTGAATGCTGAGTGAACTCATTTATATAGGCATTTTTAGGCACTTCGCAGTCTGTCACAGTTAAATATCTGTTCCAATTTCTTTCATTTAATCTCCTCAATATGCCAAAAATAAGATTAAATAGTATTTTTCATTTAAGAAGGTGATTCAAAGTAAATCTAAAATGTGCCCAGTGCTGTAGATGTAAAATGGAATTATGTAAGTATAGCTTAGAAGGTGCATCTGATGCATAACATGGCTTTCAATGCACTGATATGCTGCATTATTCTGATGGTGCATCAAATTTGAAAAGTTACACTATAGAACATAAGCACCTCTTTTAAACCTTACATTCACCAGTCATTTTCAAACATACCCAGAAGCTTGAAATATTGGCTTTATTGTCTATATTCCTTTGTTATGTATTTTTCTGAATAAAATTTATGCTGCTTTTATTTTATTTTATATAGTTATTCACGTTTTAGCTCCGTGTCTGTTACTACAAATCGACTGTTCTTTTAGGTATCTACCATGTTATAGTATCACTATGAAACACAATGTACTTAAAATATTCTTAATTCTACCTTAATTTGAATTAAGTGCCCATTAATTGGATTTAAGGTGTTGGTGTGAAACCCTTTAATCCTAAACATATGGCATTTTCTTCAGGAGGCTCAGTTATTTAAGGGGCAAATTTAAAAAAT
>JBBKCR010000001.1:22733049-22745795 GCA_037577295.1 Ladigesia roloffi
CACTCACACACTCACACACTCACACACTCACACACTCACACACTCACACACTCACACACTCACACACTCACACATATATATATATATATAACCTTACACATACACATATCTTGCTCTGGAAAAAATACTGCTATTAATTTTTTTAAATCAGCATCTCTTTGAGTGACAACCATCCCATGCCTGTGTGTTAAATTCCTACACAAGCACCTCATTCTGCTTTATAAGGGACTGATGAGTGATCACCTGAACTTATTTAATGAGGAAAAGTGTAAAACACTGCTGTAATCAACACTCTCCTCTCACAATATAATTGCCCTTATTATTTATATATTGTCATTTCCTTTAATATGAACAAACTACTAAATATCTACCTTTAAATACACTGAAAGCATTAGTGAATCCCATGTGAATCCGGTTTTATTTTTGAACAACCTTATTCTCATTGGTCAGATCATTCGATCAGATGCTTAGTATTTTCAAACCACGCAAATAAACAATTGATTGGCTGGATTTAGTGACTGCCTAATCATCAGATCGCAATTACTTTATTGTCATTATCAGCCCTAAATCCAGCCAATTATTATATTGTTCCTGACTGCTTTCGTATTAAGAATACAACAACAACAACAACCAACCATAATAATAAAAATAAGGCATCTTTGACTCTGTAGCACCACACCAATATGACCCCAGCTGTGTTCTCAACACAGGAAGAAAGGTTAACCACCACTATTAACCGGCAAACTTGGTGCTGCTCACAAGAAGCAAGTAAAAAGAAACTGCTTTTCTTTTACAGCTGTCACTGAAAGCCCACTTACTTTTCATCTGACTGATCAATGCCCGGAGGGTCTTGTTGGCCTCCAGCTGAATGTTTTCCAGCACTAAACAGGAGAGAGAACCACGTCGTGCACACAAAAGGCATCTCTTTCATTGGCAAAAATGGGAAAAAGGAGCCTCAGTCTACAGAACAATACGCATCCCTCTTAGTGGGGTTTAAGCACCTGTGCTTTGTGTCAGGCCTAACAAGTCCTCCTGACAGTTGTAAAATCACTATAATGCATGGCCTCGAGCGACTTATTGCCTTCATTTATTCCCAGTATAGTGTGTATAGCATGAAAATGACTTATGTCTAGCGCTATCTGATGAGAAATCTATTTCGTCCGAATGATGTGTGCATCTCGGGAATTATGTTTACAAGTGAAAAACAGGCAGACAGAGACAGAGCTCAGTTCAGACACTGTGCATCGGCATGGACATTGAATACAGGCTCCAGCCACACACTCACATCATTTATGTCTGCACAAAGTGGCAGAGAAAATCAAAAGCAGCAGCACCAGGTCATCCCCCCCAACCCACCCCTCCCCCAGACGTGCCTGCATAACCCAAAGAAAGTATCCTTTTTGCTAATGTGTGGGTATGAGTGTATAATCGGATCGCCAGGCTGTCTGACCTTTCAAGGTGAGCAGAGAGTATGAGTTATATTACCTAAAAAAAGAAAGAAATTCTGATATTGCTTCATGGTCAATATTGTTTGAAAGCACAACACAGTCACTGAACATGTTTAAAGTTTCAGGCGGTGCATGCATTAGGAAAGAGGTTCGCTAATGCCTGGAAGACAAATACCATTTGATCCTCGGTTCAGCATCGGTGGATGTTATTTACAGCCATTTATAGCCAAAAAATAAAATAAAATATACAAATAAGGTTGTTGTATATGTTGTTTTCAAACGTCGGCTAAAGACCCATCTCTTCAAGGAGCACCTTGGCGACTAACCATCTCCCACGCACTTCTTACCTTCCTAACCATGTTTTTTTACCTTCTTTTACAGGTGTTGTCTTGTGTCAAGATTGTTGTTGTAGTTAGGTATTAGTGATAAGTGTTGATCAGATGTACTGAGCTATAGTACCATAGGCGATTGGTGGATGTTGACTTCAATCTTGCTCTATCTTAATACTGTCGTGGATTCCTTGAGCACTGTTGTATGTCTCTCTGGATAAGGGTGTCAGCTAAATGCAAATGTATAGTATATGTAGTATATCAGCAATTTCAAAACATTCCATTCACTTTCCAGTCCAAATAAGGCTATGAAAACAGCTTCTTTTGAATTTAATATTTTGTTGATGGACCAGACTGATGTTATAAGCTGTGTTTCAGTCCAGACTGGTTTTGGAGGGCACAGTATGTACCTTCTGAGCTAAACAGAAGTAGTATTATGCCAAATTGGGCCTATACTCTGATAAAAAAAATGTAAATTAAAAATGTATTAAAAGAAAAAATGTGAAATATTTTAAACAAATGTAACTCTCATAAAGGCACAGAAACAGCTTGTTAAACTCTAAAGGATACAGAGAGGCAATAAAATGATAATGTGAAAATTAGGGATGCATCAAAATGATTTTTTTGGGCCAAAAAACAACCCGAAAGAGATTATTATTATTATTATTATTTTTTTTTTTTTTTTTTTTTTTTTTTTTTTTTTTTTTTTTTTTTTTAAATAATAAGATATTTATTTAGCATTCAGACAATGCACAATATCAAATAACATTTGAAATAAAATATTTTCATTAGCCCCACTCATGAATAGCCTAAAAGCAACAAACCTGAAATATTATACATTTAAATATCTTCTCTCATAGAACTAGTGAATCCAATTTTAATATTGTAAGTGCTTGACCAAATTGCATTCAGAACAAGTGCTGGTGTAAGATAAACTACATTCTCTGTAGGCTTCTAACAAAATAGTGCATCAAAACAAAGACTAAAATATATTAACAATAATCACTGAAAAAATAAATTCCTTTTAAAAAAACACAGACAAAACACGATCATTTTGTTGTACATCAGAGCACATAGTGTGAACAGCACAACATTCTACCTCTGTATGAATTGATGCTAATAATAGCCAAAAGGTTAGCTTGTTAGCAACCACTTGGCTAAAGGAGGGTTAGAAAATCCTGAGACTTGTAGTGTTAAACCCATCCACCGAGCAAGATTCGAACCGGTGACATCCTAAACAAAGTGCAAGTGCCCTAACCACTAGACCACCGGAGTCGGTGGGACAGACCAGGCGATCAGGAGGCTTTATTTCATCTGATAAATTAATACAGACACATATGGCAAATGGCTTTCTGCATATTTTTCTTATAAATATAGAAATGCAAGGACACAGCAGACATCCTGACTCTTAACCAATTTGGCGTCATAATTACGTCATCACAGTTTCGTTCCGATATAAAAAAAAAAACATTCGGCCAAAACTGAAAGAGCCTTTGTTGTCATTTTCGGCCCGAAAATTTCGGTGGCTGAATTCTCTGTGCATCCCTAATAAAAATGAATGATGACTGTTTTAATATAACAGTGTAAGAGCAGCTCTGGGGAAAATAAAATAAGAAAAATATGAGCCCTTTAATTTCAAAGGCACCAGAGCAGCACAGGGGTTGGTATGCATTGCTTCCGTTGTAGTGAATGATATTGCTGGATTCTGATATTTAAGGATTTTAAAGGACATAAATACATTAAGAGGGACAAAATACTGTAACATGGATGAGACATTGTCATTTGCTAAATATTAACATTGAAAAGCAAATTCTAGAATGTTGAAAAACATCGGGAAATCCTTTATGCTTCCTGGTTAAAGACTGACCTGTATTATTTTTTAGAAGAAAAAAAAAAAATCACATTTCACAGACAATTTGATCGTGTGGTTAAAATCCTCAAATGAAACGTGATTGGTTAAGAGTAGGCATGGTAATTACATCAAATTATCTACCACAGCAGATTTCACGAACACACCAGACAAAACTGTGTGCATTTAACAGTCAAAGAAAGCATAAAACCTTATTTACTAAAGACACAAATGATAAAATAAACAGAAGGCCTCATTTCTGACTGGTGACATATTTAGGGGGCAGAGATGAGTAACGTTTGCGTATTTGCTCTTGAGCAGTTCCCATCATCAGTTGGGAGCTGCTAAGATCCAACAGCTTGGAAGAAAGATGGCTATTCAGCCAGTTTGAGCATTTCTGGCACACATTTTTACAGCCGAACACAATGAACGAGAAAGTAATTTCATATCATGACAGGCCCACTTAGAGCTTATTTTCTGAAGTTACAGAACTGTAATGTGTGGGTGTGGCTAAAACTAATTCAGTGTAGTTTTTTCTCACTCACAGTATTATTTGACTTTTTTTTTCTAGAAACGTCTGTTGTCTGTCAAAGTCTCACCTAAAACCAAATGCAGAGCACAAAGAAAATCCAACCTCTCAGCCTGAAGCTCCTTCATTAGTGTGAAGGACACAACAGTTTTAGTGCTTTTTTTATAGCTGAATTTTGGCACCGCTTCTCCTCCATGGCTATTTGAAATACTGACACTGTTCCAATCCTGGCCAACTGCATTAAATATTTTTGGACACTTGATTAGGGGCTGAGTCCTGATCATTACTAAAAAATGTTCCCATTGACTTGTATGGTAAAATGTTTGACCACCGTAACATCGCCTTTCATGTGTGCCCATGAGGGGAAAAAAACGTATTACATGTAGATTTCTAAGAATCATGTGTCCCCCTCATATTTCATAATTATTTGTTTGGACCCCCCCACACATTTAACATAAATAAATTATTCACCCCACGCAGTTGAATCTTGAATCTTTCGCAAAAGAATTTACTGAACTAAACTGATAGACAAACACAAACCACTGGAAATCCGAGCAGCCTGTCTCTGCACTGACGATGCATTTTTACTTGCATGAGGTGAGTTGGAGGCAAACCTGGAGCGGTATGGTGTATATTCTTCTCTCGATTAAGAGGAGTGCATTCTATTACAAAAGATTCAAGATTCAACAGGGGTTTCCAAACACCCGCACCCCCTAAAAAGACGAGAGTTGCATGCAGGCAGCAACACCGCCCTCATGCCTAAGCCCCGCCCTCACGCATCCCCCTCACATTAAAAATGCTTCTGATGCCCCTGCACTCCTGAATTTTCAGAGCTCTGCTGTATGACGGATATAGGAACAGGTACTTAGTTGGGATTCACTCACTCTGATTCATTCCACTCCGCCACAGTGTAAAAACTCCTTTCTAGAAAATCAGTATATATAGTTGAGCTAAAAAGACCAACGCAAACACACACGGCACTCCGAAGGTAGCAGAAGAGTTCCCAGGCATCGATTGATAATATGACAACATTTTCAATTTCCATCAGCCTTTCCAAACCAGAGTAAAAAGGAGTGTGTGCTGTTTTGTGTGCAGTCTGCTGTTCTAATCTAACTTACTTAAAGTTCCCCCTCTCCTGCGCCTGCAGTCATGCACTGTCACGGCACAGCCAGCATGGGAGCACAGATCGATGCTGGAGCATTTCTCACAGCATGAACACACCCGAAGGCGCTCTCTCTTTCGCTCTCTCAGAGGACGGATCATTTGATGGTGCCTTCCCTCAACTACCGTAGAGAGGTAATGACTAGCCCATTGTCCCCCGCAGGTGACCCATGGAGCAGAGTCCCACTGGGACACAGTCATTAGCACCATCCCTCTGGAGGCTACGCAACCCCACCACACTGCCGGACTCGCACCATTTATACAATTACTTCCAAACCACTGGATGAATGAAGGAGAACCCTTCCAGACAGACTGGTGGAGGGAGTGAGAGTGACAGGCGAAGGCCGTAGTGCTGGGAAAAAAAGGAACGCTAAATGAAAATAATGACGAATGGGTTGAGTTACGCGTGTAAAAAACTCATTTAAAGGACACATACCAAGTAACAAACTAAGTTTGAAATAGTATGTTAGTATTAATAACATTTCAAAATTCCACCTCTATGGGAAAAACCAATACATGGAGACTATGGTGGAAACACAGACTGGTGTCATTATTGTTGTGATGTCAAAAACATCCACCTTACCAGTTCTGTTGTGAATGATAGGCTTAATCTGTATGCTGATGACTGTTTCTGTTCTGACGGCTTCTTAAACCAGTCAACCAATCATAAAAAAAGCTCATTTAAATGAAGTAGGCGTAATGGCAAACACCTGTTGAACTAAAGATGGAAAATGCCAACAGTTACATTAAAAAAATGTTTTTGGCACATAAAAAGCGAGTCTTAAGTGAAAAGAATTAAAGGGGGAAAAATGTATGATACACTGGAAACAACCAAATTATAGCATTTGATTAATGCTAACTACGGCCTACTGGTCCTCATTCATTATTAGCATTGCTAGAGTTGCTAACAATGCAATGCAAGGGTAGTATTATAATTAATGCTGCGCTTGCTGTGCTCTGACCTAGCAGATGAAATACATATTTGTCACGTTTAGACAGGAAACTCACAGAAGTTTTTGAATTAAGGCAAATGTGTCTGACCAAAAAAAAAAAAAGTCTTTTATTATGTAAACGACTGGTGGAAAATAGCTTCTCCTTCATGATCTATGGGCCTGCAAAGGACTGGGAAGCCAGACTGGATGCAGGAATATCAGACGGCGTCCAGCATTGTTCTCCTGGAAGATAATCCAGTTTACGCTGGCTGTCCGAGCTGGGCCGAGAGGCTATCTGTGGCCAGAGTGGGTGCCAGGGTCTGCATCTGCTCCTTATCGCCCGCTGCCTGACCCGGGCTGACAATAGCACCCGGGCCCCAAGAAGACAGCATACGCATGCTGATCTCCATCCAGAGAAAGAGAGAGTCAGCCCATGTCATTCATCACCCTTTAGCCACCCTGAAGAGACTGCATAGCAGGTGGCAGCTCTTAGTACTGTACTAACCTGACAAGTACCAGATGGGACAGCGGTAATTGCTTTCCATCATCATTATTTCCAGCCTAAAAATTGTTTAGCGATAAAGAGATAAAGATACCTGTCCTACTGATAAAGTTTGTGCCTTTAACCCTTAAAACTTAGAGTGTATTATTACAAACTGATTTTAAAAAATAGATACGGTGTAAAAAAAAAAAAAAAAGTCTAAAACTGGTGTTCACTCTCCTACCCACTCACAGTTTGATGCTTTTTCTCTCTGTGCTTAGCCACTCTGTGCTAGCTGCTTGTGGCCGAAGACTATACTGAAAGTTCTTCCAAAGATCATCTTGTCATTGGCGATTTGTTTCTAAGCACTAATATAAAAGATATTTGTTCATTTTTGTTTTATGTGTTACATTTTTTTAAAACCCCAGTCGTGGTTATTATTATTACATGACTTTGGCTCTACATGACGTAGGAAGACCAAACAAAGCCATGCATGACGTCCGACACCTCGAGTATCAGCACAAATGGGGGAAAACATCTATAAAGGAGCTGGGGTTGGCTGCATGATGCCAATTTAACATATGTTGCTACACCAGCATGCATTCATGCTGCTTGCTTTCTAAGGGTTAAGGAAGCACCTGTGGACTAATTTGAGGCACTCTGCTTGTGCGGTGCGTGGTGTTAACCCTTAAATATTCCAAACTTCACTCCTGGCATCAGAAACTTGTGAATAAATAATTGCTTTCTGTGTCCTTCCTGAATGATGAGGCATGGGATGTAATGAGGCAACAAATGTAAGGGGTTAAATAAGGCAAGCCAGAGATAGCTGTTGTCACCCACTGTCTGGAATTCACACCCACTGTCTGCATCTCCTCGTCACACGACAATCAACGTGCAAAGGCTCTCTGAAGTGTTGGACAGCTGAGCGTAGACGGAGGAAGGGAACCCTGCATACGTGACTTAATAAACACCCAAAACTGGACAACACAGCTCTGAATCACCAGAGGGAGGGGGGTGCGCCACCTTCATTCCCAAACCATTACACTCAAATATGTTTGCTGATTGACACAAATGTTTTTTTATTGCAGTTTTACCAAGAACCAAAACTATATTTGCCCCAAATGGCAGTCCAACAGATTGTGACACATTATTTTTCAGACAGAATTTGACCAATTTCCTGGTTGTTCACGTTGTTATGTTGGCCAAAAGAGCACATCATATCTTTATAAAAAATCTAAACATACTCCTAAAAGTACACAACACAACACTAAATGCTAGAAATGTGAACAATGTGAACTGAAAAATGTCTAAAAACAGCATCCTTTTTAACTGTGAATTGTCAGCAGTGGAGGTTTGTATATAATAATAGAAGCCAAAAAGGAAGCCAAATGTAAGACTTAACACTTTTTTTAAGGCCACTTTGATAAAATTTATGACCCTACATTCACAAAACGGCAAACAGCATGTGACCTTACAAATAGTTCCGGAACACTTATTGGAATTGAAAGCGTTGAAAAATAACTGCTCTACAAAGCATGTGCCTGTATTTCCCAACAAAACATTATAGACCAACACGTTCTGTAAAGTGAACACAGGGAATAAAATAATAACATTCCAATTGCATGTATGTGTAAACAGAACATGTTTTAAAGTGATAGATCGGGCCCAAAAACGAAACCCGACCCGACTCGAGCCCAAGAAGCTTGCGTCCGAGCTCAGCCCGGCCCGACACATTAACTGCAATTTTTGGCCTGAGCCCGATTTAAACCCGACAATTTTTAAACATGTGTGTCGTAATAATACACATTCTCAACTGTGAGTGCATTCATAAACTGACACTCCAGCTCAGAGCCACTCAAAGGCTTGACCACGGCCCGGCTCGAGGATAGTGGCAGGAAATGGTTTCAGGTTCGGGCAGAAAATGTAAACTCTACTGTCGTTTAAAAAAAAGTGGTCTTGCACAGATACGTGGAGTGGAAGGGCACCACTTCGAGGGGGTGGACAAGGCACACAGAGACAGCAGCACTGAGAACAGAGCTGGATCTGAATGAATGTTGATTGGTGCAGAAGCGAGGCTCTGCGGACCGGCAGGAACCTTCTCACGGACCGGCACCTGTCCCCAGCCCATAGTTTGAGAAATACTGTGTTAATGTAAATGATGTGTTCAGAGATGGAGCTGAAGTCTGTGAAACTTTTGAGACGGAACAGAACTGAGAACCAAGTTTAAAAAGCTTCTTGCACAGCATACAATGGGTCTCATAGCTATTTCCAGGCACTGGTTTTAACCAGCTGGCAAACATAGGATTTTCCATTCAGTTAATGTTAAATTTGCACTTCCCCATGACTGATGCGGCCACTAGCAACAAAGTGCTAATGTGCGTACCTGAAAAAGCCCCCCTCCCACACACACAACCAGAAATGTTGGTGGTTCTGATCTAAAAAAAAAAAAAAAGGCAAAATACCTATTCAAAATTCACGCAATTCTTTAGCGATTACCAGAAAGATATATAGCAATCTTGCTTATTAAGGATCCACGGATACCCTGGGATGTGTCAGCTGTAGTTAGGGATGCCAACCATCCCGAATTGTCCGGGACATCCCGAAATATGGGTGATTTTGATTTGTCTCTTCATGGGGCAGCTCCAGTTCTGTATTTCAATCACAGCCTCCTCTGCCAATAATATGCAAAACTCATGCAAACATTGCAATGAGACACAGTTGTTGGTGTGCACTGGCTCATCTTTGACTGGATGAGCGGTGAACAAGCTATAAAAAAAAGAGTGGTATGAAACTTTGAGATTTCCATTATTGTTGCTCAGGTTCTCTGCACAACAAAGTGTCCCACATTTGGGGGTGAAAATTTTGGCAACCCTAGTTGTCGTGTCTCCTATCAACACATTTCTAATATGTGTTAAGCTTCCAAATAATATGGCGACGATGCAGTGTTTTGCACCTTTTTGCCAGACCATATTATTTTGTGACTTTACATCGTTTTGAGCACAAATTAGGCTAGATTTGGCTCATGCGCCCCCCTAGTGGCCAAAATGTCATTCTATAAATAAATTGGGCCATTTTCAGATTATGGAAAAGCATAAAAAATCAAGACATACAGTAGTGAATGTAATTTACACCTGTTACAAGAATTTAGAGCCCACATTCTTTTATGATCTCATAGATTCATGGTCACAGAAAAACGAGGTGTTAGCAGAATATAAACTTGGCTCTCTATAACAGAGCACAGACTCTTAGCCTCAATTACACACTTGGCCTTATAATCAGCTTAGGTTAAAGATGTCTCTATAACAACACAACCCTGAGCCCACAGAGGTGCTTGCAGAAGATGTACAACAGCTGACTCAGCCACCCCTCCTCAAACCTGATGGAACTGAGGAAAATCAAACCGTCTTCTCACCTTCAGCTTGGAATTGTGAGCAACAGCTGGCGTCATGTCCTCTTTCGGAGGGATATGCAGCTCCCATTTCCCAAACTCTTTCTTCTGGTATGGGTGAGAGAACTTATCCCAGCCATCTATTCAAAGCAAAGACAAAAGCCAAATGAATCTCCAAAACAACTGCTGTATTTCTCCAAATATTTTCCTTTCAAGAAAGCATTCTTGAAGGACATTTTGAATTGAACTTCTACTTTATATAACAACGAGCAGAATCTTAGAGATTGTTTTGTCATCCAAGAATTTAAGTTCATTTTGTAAAAATAAAGACATACAATAAATATTTGATTGTCTATTGAAGTCATTACTCAATTTACACACACTGAGCATCTTTTGTTAAAGTTCTCAGTAATATTAACAGTCAACATGACAATTAAACTAAACCAAAAAAGCCTGATAGCTCGAATTTTCTGGTAAATTTAAGTGTAAACAATGTGGGAACAGTTTTAGCCACGGCGCCACTCAGCCCCTCTTGACCGGATGGTTCTCTGCAGTGATAGCGTTAGCATATTAGCTAGTAGTGCTGTTTCAGATGCCATTCAGAAACCCGGTACTGTTACTCTACTAGAACACCGATGTTGTGCAGGTCTCCCTTTGTGTGTCTAACGTAAAGGATCTCCACACATGTGATGTGTCTGTCCCTCTGCTGCCGTCTCTTTCGCCTTGTTGTGGTTTTGTGTTTAGATTCCACTGTATGTGCCGCTCCTTTCATGCAGGGACCATAGTAACTGGTTAAATCAAGGAACATGTGTACACACAAACAGCCATGGAAAGCATCATTTATGTGTCTATTGTTTTACACACTATTTACCACACATGTAAAAAATAATAAATATAAATAATTTATTATACAGAGGTCATGCTAAACTACACAACATCCTTACATTATTTTACAATAGCAAAAACAAACTGTGATGTTAACAGCAGTGTGTGCATGTTTGTCTTTTTCATCTATCAGAAACTGAATCAGGATTGAATCTGCTTGAATACAGCACATAGACAATCTGCCCCACACACACTACTGCACCCACAACACATAGAGGTATTTCTCTCTTTTCTTTATATAAAAAGAATAACAATTTTTACAAACAGTGAACAGGAAAAAAGGGAAATTGGTCTCTTATTCTTTCAATGACTGTATATCAGCACGGTCAATGAGGTCAGGGTTTAAGGTATTTAACCCCTAGCTGGAAACCCACATTGAAATTCAAGCCCACAATATTTCCACCTGACCGATCTCCCCTAAACCTCCAGTCAGCCAGGCTTGTAAACCCTGTCTCAGTTTTTGCTTGTTTTAGAGGCTATTTGCTGTCACTCTCGTCTCCAGTAAGTGAAATGCACGCCCAGTGGGGTTCAGGACATAAGACTGACTCGGCCAGTCGAGAATATTTCACATTCTGGCCTGAAAAACTCCAAGGTGCTTTAGAAATATTTTTCGGGTCACTGTCATGCTGCAGGGTGAAGCGCCTTCCACTGAGTTCAGAGGCATCTGGAATAGTGTTTCTGTATATTTCAGAACTCATCCTGCTGCAGCTGCCGGCAGTCACATCACCCGTGAAGACAAGTGAAGAACTTCCACCAGTACACACACACACACCTGTGACACCAAGAGGCAGTGAGATCTGGGCTCTTCTTCACGGTTAGGTTGAGGCTAATCTTCTCCTCATCTATTCAAAAGGACCTTATTCATTGTAATGAACATTTTGAAGTTATTCTGTTTGTTCTCTTTATACTGAAATATACAGAAATGTATTTATGGTTCAGAGTTTTTCTTGTAGCTATTTAAGGTAATGTGTCAAAATCTAATTGGCAAACCAAAAGCAACAAGCCTTCAGATGCAAATGCCACATATGGAATCAACCCACACAGCTATCCAATATTAGATTTTTGTGCCATGCAAATGTCTTGAATCACCACTTATTCTTTTATGTGTCAAAGAAAAATGAGACAGTAGGTTTGTACAGTGATTTACAGCAACATGTGCATGTAAATACAGATTAAACACAGAGTTTATTTAAACCTAGGCTGCTTTAAAGTCAGTATTTATTCTGAGCACCATTGTGTTCACATCCTGAACTCGCTTAGACAAGCTTTCCTGTCATTTCTCCTTATGAATAGTTCTCCAGGCTTCGTGAAGGATGTTCCAAAGCTCTTCTTTCTGAACGCTGGCTGCTTTTGGTCTGTTCCCCGTCAGAGTGATCCCTCTCCGCCTCAGTAATATTGAGATCTGAGCTCATCCATGACTGATGTTTCATCATGTTTTCTAACCTATTGAGGTACTTTGGCAATGGATTCATTTTATTTTCAGCAGGACAACCATCCAAAATACTGGCAATGCAGTCAATCAAGACACTTTTCAGATGGTATTGCAAGGTGAATCAAGCCTTTTCACAGTATATATCTCAAACTATTAACACCTATCACTACGAAACCAAACCCCTTAATTTGACTCCTCAATATAACCTTAATTTTTCTCTTAATTTCCAGGAAAGTAAGGAAAATTAAGTGGGAGAAGTGCACAGATTAAGTCGGATTAAGAGGTTAAACTACTGAATTGTATCTTTATTTT
>JBBKCR010000001.1:22753709-22771192 GCA_037577295.1 Ladigesia roloffi
CGCACACACTCACACACTCGCACACTCACACACACGCACACACGCACACACTCACACACTCACACACACTCACACACACGCACACACACACACACACACACACACACACACAAACCCACATATACATATACATATATACATATATACATATACACATATACACACATATATATATATATATTTTTTTTTTTTATTTTTTTTTTTTATGCCCTTTATTATATATAGGCATTCATTAATATATATTATATAAGCAATCTTTCTCTGGTTATAGCTGAATCTGTGAGGAAAAAAAGGGTCCTGCAGAACCCAGCCTGTGGAGGATGTGAAGTGAGTGTCCAGGAGACCCTCGTGTGTAGAGTCAAACACCTCCCCGAACACAACAAAAATCAACCAGCGTCTTTAATGTAACCCCCTTTTTCTTTCCACCTAGGGACGACTGACGTGCAGCACGACTGCGCATGCGCACAAAACAAGCCCTCGATGTGGCAATAGTCGGCATGTGGTGCAGCACAAATGCAAGCTCTTTATTTCTAAGACACTGAGGACGAACTTTCGGGGTCTAAGGATTTGGTTCCTTCTGCTGATCTTTCTTTGCAAGAGCTGTAGGGCGAGGGTAAGGTAAGCAGAAGGAACCACATGCTCAGACCCACCGACTGCACAACTTAGACTCCAAAACTGGACGTTTACCTCCTTACAAAGTCCGGCTTGTACGGTTTGAGGTGCGGATCCCTCTCCAGGAGAGCTTGGAGCTCGGGTACCGAGATACCATCCTCCTCCGAGCCGGCCATGCTTGAGACAGACATGAGCAATCGAAAAAGCAGGCTCGAGCACCTAGACCACGCTTGCTTTTAACGGCTGCTCTCGTGCACTTTGAGCTAAGTGGGCCGTGGCTTTTACGCTCCCCCCTGTCCAGTTGTCCCTGGAGCTTGTAAAGTCAGAGGGTGTGTTTATTTTTGCACGCAAAACCGTGCACCTCTGCGCCCCCCGTCCAGAGTGACGCGGCCCCTTTAATATGACACGAGAGAAAGACGAGGAAGCGTCAGCAGCCGTCCCGCGACCTTGGAGAACGTCGCGGGACTTTACGCACATGGGGATCCACTGGGACAAGAGGGAACTGGAACAGGGTGTTGAAGAGGGATTTACCGGGGTTAACGGGATTTTGAAAAGGGGGGACTTATTAGAGGAGGACAAATAGATCAGCACCTTGTTCTGAGAGGGTGGTGGGGGAATTTCTCAGATATAAATAAACAAATGGCTAAAAAAATATAATAAAAATTGTGATGAAGGAAAATTGTGATTAATCTAGACATATAAACCCACATCAACACGTTCTGTGAGGATGGTGAGGAAAGTCTAAATATATAGAAGATAGATACATAAATACATACATATCTAGAGAGGTAAATCCTAAATACTGATTAAATTATATTCTAAAGCTGATAGGGGAATTTGTTTAGATAAATAAATTGACAGATAGTGGCAAGTCCTGTAAACATCACTTTATTCTGTGAGGCTGATAGAGAAATCCTACAGGGTTTAAATCAATTCATAAATAAATATATAGATAGATAAAATAATATGTAAACAAATCGTGGCAAATCCTAAAAAAACATAGCTTTGTTCTATGATGACAAGGTTGATAATGGAATCACAGACTAAAACCACTAAATGAAAATTAATATAAGTAAATATAAATGAATATAGAAGCAATTAAGTAGTGGTATGTTATCAAAAATCTGTTAACCCCTTTAATGTGGCAGGGTGATAGGTGATATATATATATTAGGTTTGTGTGCAGAGCAGCCACTATTTGTATCTGTATTTGTTAAAAGGGAAAATTATTTGTATTTGGGTAAAATGCATAATGCAGCGCGCAAACAACTTGAGAATGTCCTCCTGAACTTGAGCGTGTGATGGGGGGAGGGGGCTGGGAAGCGGAATAACTAAAAGTGAAAGTGATCAATCGGTCACACATGAACACACCACTGCACACATTGTGAACAGCACAAAATTCTTCCTCTGCATTTAATTCATTCACCAAGTGAAGCAGCGGGCAGCCATGAATTCTGCCCCCACGTGGAGAAGTGTGTGGAGCCGGTCATGGGGAGCAGTGTGTGGGGAGGGAGAGCAGCGTGTGGGGAGCAGTGTGTGGGAACTGTACTTACTCAGGGTACCTCAGATGTTCCTAACAGTCTGGAGGATCGACCCACGAATTTCTTATCGCAGGGCGAGTGCCCAAACCATGCAAGTGTGTAACAGAGGGAGGGAGGGGGGTGGAGGCGTCCCGAATACAATTTTTTTTTTAAGTATTTGTCCGAATACGGTATGGACTTCTTTAGCAGTTTGTGCAACACTAGCTCTTCTGTAGGATCAGACCTTGAAAGTCCATAACCCTGTTGCTGGCTTACCAGTGTTCCGACCTTGGAGAACTTCTGGTAGGTACTGACCAGTGCATACCAGGTATTCCTTGGGAGTTCTAACATTATGGAGATTTTCTGCTCAAGCTGTCTAATTACTACAATAGGGCCCTTGTCAGAGTTGCTCAGATCTTTAAACTCACCCATTTCTCCTGTGTCATATTCAGCAACAGACTTTCAGTGCCTAAAATAGCCAACCTCTTGACAGATGTCTTTGTATTAATGGCTGATTGTGAGTGTGGATAGAGTGCTGTCTTGAGCTGTCAAAATCATGAGCTGCCTTGCATTACCATCTGGAAAGTGTCAACAATCCTAAACACACTGTCCATGCAGTCAAATCACCTTGATAACAACAAAGGATGAGAACTATTCCTGAATACTTTTAAAGAGATGACGGGGAAGCTTGCTTGTATTTATACTGTATTTCTAAATTATACTGCATGTCTGTAATTGATATATTGAATGTAATCTGCATGTAACTTGGGCACAGCCAGTTTGTGGGAGCCAGAAGTCTATATTTGGGTGATATTCTGTCTCTCTCCATAAAAATGAAACTACCTCATGAATTAGAGACTGTTTTTTTTTTGTACATTCCAGTTCACTGTGATGAGCGGTTCCGGTCACGTAGCATTCCGTTGCCCTCGAGGTCTACTGTGGTGGTTTTGTCCACCATTTATCCACCATTCTTTCCCATCAAAATATTTAAGGGGGAAGCCAAAATGCTCCCATACATGAGATCTACTTGATGCTGCTGGTTTCTCGAGCTTCTCTGCTCCTACACTTGGACCACTATCGTTTGACACACTGACACGTGCACCATACAGTAACACTTTTTTTTTTCCAGAATCTTGGGATCATATTCGTGCCGAACCGAGGAGGGAGTTCGGTTCGGATCATGGATCAACAGCAATCCGTTGCAACACTAATATATATAAAATATAAATTTACCCCTGTATAAACTGTACTGTAATGCATGGGTGTTTTCTTTGGCATAAGCAAGTTAATACATTAATTGATCAATTTACAGTAATAAAAGTACAGGGCTTTAAAAAGAACAAAGTTAAAAACATGAAAACACTCAAGACACTCCACAGGGGAAATTCTGGACTGCAGCAGCCAATCAGCAGCAAAAAGAAATAAATACCATTCTCAGATCGGCTACTTTCAACCTCCAGCCTCTTGAGTAAAGGTGACGCCTGGGTCACATCCCCCAAGGCCCCGGTCCTCGTGCTGCTTGTTTATCTTTAGGCGTGTTCCTGAACAGCAAAGGCTCATTCTGTTCAGGTGTCTGATTGTCTTGGTAACCGCTGCGCTCAAACATAAACAACCAGCATGAGGACGAGGGACTGAAACTCCTGATCAACCTTAAAGCAGGGGTTACCGTGTATATATACATATGTATGTGTATTAGGATTGTCATGCTATTTTAAAAATGTAATTGATTACAAGCTCTTTAATGAATCTAAATTGTGTGTCTTATTTAATAAGTGATTTTGCTGTAATGGTCATAGCAAAAGTAATGGTCACTGCCGAACGAATCCCAACACTGAAATTAATGGCTTCAATCAATTTGCACAGGTGCCTAAGACTTTTGCACTGTACTGTACATATAATTTGTATGCACACACACTCATGTTGATCAGCCATTAATACAAAGCCATCTGCCAAGAGGTGGGATATTTTTAGGCAGCAAAAAGTCTGTTGTTGAAGTTGATGGGAGAAGTCCTTTTCACACAGACGGATGTCTCGATATCTTGTGACTGATAGGTTCATTGTGGGAGTAAATGGCAGGACACATGAATAAAATATATTTTAACAATGGTCTTTTTCATTTTGCATTCCACTTAATAAAATGTTGCATGATATTTTAGGAGCTCCAGACCTCAGGATATAGGGGAGCTAGCAGGTAATGAGGTGGGGATGGGGGGTTGACAGTTGCCACTTTTAGCCTTTTTTAGAAACACAGAAATTCACTTTTAACACTCTGTGACAACTAACATGTCATTTATTTGTTGTGTGCACATTTACCAGCTGCACATAGTGACAACTATGTCGGTGGGTCTTTGTCCATATGGATAGGGTAGGTAATTCTGAGTAATAATGTGAGATATAATTAATTACAAGATGTTTTGCCTGTCATTTCCCAGTTTTTAGACTTTTCAGAATTTTCTGTTTTGCATATGGTCATCTTAGGTTTGTATGAAGCTTCCTGACCATTGAAGGCATTTGATTAAGCTTCTAAAGCACAGTCTGCTGATGTTGTTTACAGAGGCACTTTGTAAAGCTACAGTGAGTGAGTGAGGACAGGCATATTTTATGGTAGATACTAGATATGGCAGCTGGGATGGCAACAAAGAACAAGTGCTACTTTTAGTTTGGGCTGAGGATACATTTCTAACACTGCGAAGATATGTGAAGATGTACCAGGATCTCGCTGGGTTAGGTTTTCATCACACTGGGATGCAGCGCTGAGAGAAAAAAAAACAAACATAAAAAATAAATAACCAAAATTACGAAAGCATCTTTGACAGAAAACCTATCCATCTAGGAATAAACAATTGCCTCTATGGTTTTAGGTCCTCTTTTGCTGCCAGTGTGTCAGTAAAACAGGAAATGGACGGTGCCATCGCAGTACAGTTTGAGTACAGCGTGGTTTCTGTATAAAGTCAGTCAAAGAAGATCCAACGTACCATGATTTTAAAGTACCTCAAGGAGAACTGTGTGGTTTTATCAGCCTTTAAAGCTATAGTTGGTGCAGATCTGACACTGATGGCTTGTTGATTGGACAGCATAGTGGATATTTCACCATGTTTAGTTTCAGCTCATCACCACTAGCTGAGCAGTTCCTGCAGATCTAAAAACCTACCAGGACTTCATACCTCGAACAAATCAGAGATATGTTTAGGCCCCAAACTACTAAGTGACTTGTACACAATGAGTAATGTTTTGAAATCAAACCTGTACCAAACTGGGACCCTGAAGATAGGAGTGGTGTTCTTTTTTATTGGTTTTGGTTAGAACTCTGGCAGCAGCATTTTGAATGTTCTAGAGCTCTAATGGAATCTTAGTTGGGGGTGCGTTGGGACACAAGTCTTTTTTGATTTCCTTTTCATTTTCATCTAATTTTAGCAATGTTTTTAAGTTGCTAGAATACTGGTCTTCATACTCCTCCTCCAATCGTAAGTGAGCATCTGAAATTCAGGCACATTTGTCGCTGCAGATTCAGATATTGCTCTTTGAACCTTTGGCAGTGGGCTTAAACTGAAATTTGATCAGGTCAGGGTTTTTTTGTGAAGCCACTGAGCCGTTATCTGAAATGGTTTGACGGGTGAAGGCAGACACAATGAATAAATAACTGCATTCTGTTTAACTGCTTGCGCTTTTGGCCTACTTTCCCCACTGTTGCATGCCACGTTTCTAATCTTTCTTTTTGGTTGCATTGCAGAATAGTTGTACAGATGAAGACAGCATAGCAAATCTCCAAATTGTATCAGTTGCGCAAGAATTAATACTTTAACATGCTCGTCTGGGGCCGTAAGAGGACTCGTGTTGATCTGATTTATCTAACATCTGCAGCTGTGTTATCATATCTAAACACTGTTCAAAGCATGAACTTACCAGCACTCCCTAAGCTCCCAAATTCTGCTCTTAGCGCCACAGACTGGAAACAGGCCAGTCAGAAGGGGAGGAATATGCAGTATATAATATATTTATAATCGTATTTATGTGTGCAACTAGTGAGGATTAAGTGTGCATCTAGAGCTCGAACATCAAGGCGTCATTTGAATATCAATATCTAGGTATATCTACGCTCCGTTTCCATTCATTGCCCTTATGCTGCATAAGCATGTTCCAGAAACGCATGGCAGGCCCATAAATCGACAGTATAGGCCATTGTTTGGTGTGGATGGATTAATGTGCTTTTCAGACTCACGACTTTTTAAAGAGTTTCTTAAAGTCTTTTGGCCATAAAAAAAAGAAAGCTCTGAATTTGGATTCCAGGGGAGCGGTCACCTTCAGTGGAACGGCTCAACAGAACGAGCTGCAAATTCCGTCTTCAGTCACCGAAATAGCAGCATAATAAAAATGTATTACTCATATAGCTTATGATGTCTCATTGGTAATGTGATCAAAATCCAATCTGATTATTTCCAGCTGGGGTCATCTGGCCCCATAAAGGTCCCAGCATTTAAATATTGCCATTGGAATATTCATGAATATGGAAAGTGAAGGTCAAGGCTTGGCACAAAAAAAAGGTAAATATTTCTACATTCATTTGCTCTTACAGGTTTGGTATGTATGATTCATGAATGAGAAGGTGCGGGATATTTCTGGAATGGGAAGAGGTTAGAAAAAGGTCAGAGTTTCAGATCTGCGCAGACTTTAAGACTAAAGAGGTTTATTTGTCACATGCATAATTGTATAGCAGCACTGAAATTACAGTGCAAAAATTGAGCTTAGATTATTCAAATATTAATTACAATTATTCTTTTAATTAAAATAAATGAATTAAGCTATATTCAGGAGAAATACAAAAGTAATATAATGATATAAGCCATATAAGGAGAAAAAACTATTTGCTAGTGAATGGACAGTGTGTATTATAGGGGTGCTGAGATGAGCAAAAGGATGAAATTTGTGGAGGATGTGTGTTATAAACTTACAGGTTTATAAGGTAGGTTTATGGTTCACATGGCCTGGGGGAGCAGCTCCTTCTCAGCCTCCAAAGGCACTTTTCCCTAAGGATACAGGAACAGATGCGATGGTATAGAAGTTATATTATGCTCTGATTTTCCAGTGTCTCAGTTCAGTAACTGTGTTTCGGACTCAATTCTCTCAACAAAGTTTATGGCCAGTCGTCCCTAATCTGCGTCCATGGAGTTGAACCAGCAGAAAGTTTTTTTTTTTCTGTCAGAGCCTCTTTTATTCTTTATGCTCTTTTTTATATATAGTCTAGTTTTAAAGTTGTCTTAGCATTGTTGAGCTGTGTAAAGAAACATGTTTGCTTTTGTTACAGCATTATTAAACTCCTACTGAAATGTATCTTGAGCACAAACAGATAGAAGTTATTGTATTTCATCGACTTACCAATTGTTATGTAATCTGCACTGCTGTTGTTTTGTTTTCTATTGTACAGTAAAATCAAGGTCTATTTCCAAGTCAACATTTCAAGCCGCAGTGACACAGTCATTAGTTTGCAATACAGCACGGTTCCTTTTGCAAGTAATAAAGTGTCATTAGTTCTGGCCATGATGAAGCAGAGATACTTACAATAGGGCAGCAGATGAAACAGTGAACATCTGCTTTGCTCTGGATCTTCACTATGTGGGTTGCATTGGGGTGATACATTCAGTGCACCACTCTGTGAGGACCTTTCCTATCCATAATGTACTAGGTACTGATGCTCCCAGGGAGCACAGACTTGGCTGTGGGGGTTTAGAGGGGTTTCTACAGGGCTGTGAATATCTGAGGTGATACAAGCACTACCTGGCCTTTTTCACCAGGGTGAAGATATTGACTTTCCTCAACCATCTGAGATGATAAAAACACTACCTGTCCTCCTTCACCATGTATACCATGTGGAGTCCTCAGAAATATGAACCCCAGAGTGTCTGTATCTGCCCATTTTCTGCACCCTGGTGACATAGACCATGAATGGATCTTCTGATTCTCTTATCTGAAATTTAGTCCCATGGCCTTGGAGATACTCAAACCAAAGATATACTTATTCCAGGATATCAGAACTTCGGTGATTCCACTGCTATAGATCAGACCCACCACAATTGAATGGCCTACAAATTTTAAAATTAGGTTAGAGCTGCATGTAGACATAAAGTCAGAAGTGTTAAGGGAGTAGAACAGAGTACTCAGGAGAGTTCAGGTGTTTGAGGTGCTGTCTCCAGATCCTGTTGTTGCTGGTCACCAGGCTTTGGGACTGAAATCTTTCCTGAGCATGAATGCAGACCAGTGAAAACAGAGCATAAACCTTTAGTTACCTTGTTCAGACTGGCCTGAAGTTATGGATATATAAGTATAATCAAGAGGTTGGGATCCCTGTCTGAGGATAGAATAATTCTTCTATTTTGCATTATTTTCTTATGTGATACAATTTTATCAGAATGAGAATTTGAGAATAAGTTACTTTAAATATAAACATTTCATGTGCCCCCCATTTGCTTTAACAACACCATGCAAATTAAAAGGAAAAAACAAAAAACTCTTTATATGCTAAGATGTTAATAACATCCATGTCATAAATTTGCCTTCATTTGAATGGCAACCTAAAAATTAAGCAAAAACTTCATTCTACTTCATTCTACATTTCCCAATAAAAAAAAATTAAATGTGATGTACAAGTTACTGGGACATAAATGTCACAGTTTGAAATTACCTGAAACATTTAATTGTTTTAGCATTGAGTTTTTAATTGTGGTCTGTTCTGAAAAGCTGTTTTGGTTGATTTGGCTTTCAGCAGTTTCAGCAGAATTTGACTGGCATGTTTTCCTAAACCTTCTTCAAAATAACACTGAACGCTGTGTTCTCTTTTTGGACAACACCAATAATTAATGTGTTTATGCTTTACGTTCTACGGTTTGTTAAATCGGGCTTAATCAGAGGAACTTTGCACAACTCTGCCTGACACTAATTGCTGTTGATTGAGGAAGCACCAAATGCCATGGGCAGAAATTAATAGATAACATGGGGCCTCTCTTGTTCTCAGGGGGAAGCCCTTTGCTTCCGGTGCATTAAAGAGACGAAGCCAGTGAAATGATTTGAATTTGCAGTTGGTGATGAGAAGACTGGTGGGACTGCCTGGGTAAACAAAGTCTTATTGCTTTGGGCCAGAGGGAAGTGTAGTGAGGTGACTCCATGATCGCAATTACAGGCCGAAAGAGACGTTGGATTGTTATTAAAGAAATTAACCGTTTTTGAGAGGGGACCTTGAGCTGTAATATTTACATCAATTTATGCACTATGTATACACACCAATTAGCCACAACATTAAAACCACCTGTCTCCCTTGGGCCACCAAAACAGCTCTGTTCCATCAAGGCATGGACACTACTGTCCTCTATAGGTGTGGTTTTTGATCCAAAATGTTACAGCAGATCCTATAGCCCTTTGAATTCAAAGCATATTAGTAAAATCTAATTTCAGCACATTAAAACAGACTAGTCAGTCTGTCTGAAACTGTCTAAAACAGGTGTTTGCTCTATTACACACTTACCTGTTTGCTGGTCTGGAACTTTCCATAAGTTTTTTCCTAAAATAAAATATTTTGGGCCTTATTGTTCTTTATGGGCATTTGCATGTGAGGGCATTTGTTTTTATTTTACGTTTTTTAAACTGCAAGAACCGTGGTTGTGCATGAACACCAAACAGTGTTCAGCCGAACAATTGATACCTCGAGCATCAGCGTAAACATGGGAAATTTCTCTGAAGTGACCGAATTATCTGCCTCACCACACCTGCAGTGTGGAAGACTCTAGTCAGAGTTCACCTGCTCAAAGCTCCTGGTCCTGCCGAAATACCAGGGCGGGTGATCAAGCAGTGTGCAGATGTCCCCACTGGTGTCTTTAACATCTCTCTGAGGCAATTTGTTGTTCCTGCACGTTTCAAGTCTACCACAGTCATCCCTGTTCCCAACAAAATCATGGGTGACCTGCCTGAATGACAACCATACTGTAGCCCTCATACCTGCCATGATGATGAGAGATTAGCCATTAAACACATTCCCAGCTGGATCCCCTTCAATTTGCTTACCAGCCCAAATGCACCACATACGATGCCATATCCTTCGCACTACCCTTGTCATTCAGCCACCTGGACAAGAGAAATATCAATGTTAAGATGCTGTTCATTATCTCAGCATTCAGTTCAGCTTTCAATACCTTTATCCCACAGAGACTTTCCACCAAGCTCAGCAGGCTGAGCCTCGACACACACGAGATTAGACTTTCTGACTGAAAGCCCTAAGTAAGTGGCACCAACATCCAGCACCTTCACCAACACGCATAGGAGCACCACAGGCTTTTATCCTTTACAAAATCAGCTCCAATCAAATTCGCAGTTGATATGACGGTGGCAGGTCTCATCAGTAACAGCGACATCTCAACCTACACAGAGGAGGTGACAGGACCAACTGTCTGGTGTAATGACACTAATCTCTTTCTCAATGTCAACAAGACAAAGGAGATGATAATTGACTTCCAGCTCTGTTTACCCACCTCTCACCATCGACAACACTGCCGTGTACGGGGTCAAAAACACCAAGTTTCTGGGCATCTATATCACAGAAGTGCTTTCTGGGCACTCAACTCCACTTCCATAGCTAAGAGGGTCAATTGCATCACTGTCTGGTACGAGGACTGCTCTGTTTCGGACTGAAACACACTAGAGAAGGGTGAGAAAGTATCTGTGTGCCCTCTGCCACCAATAACATTGTGTAGGACTGTTCCCAGCTTTATACCACAGGCCTGTACACACACACATAAATGTAAAATGTTTTGTTCTTGGTTGATCAGCGCATTTCAGCGAATTACCTCCCTTTATACTGTTTATACTGTTTTAAAAGGTCTATACTTCGTTTAGTTCCTGTTTTACATTCATGCTATACTCCATTAGTATACACACTCCACTGACACCTGTTTACTGCCAGCACAGACAACCTAATGAGCAGCCTCTCTTAGAATTCTATACTTGCTCATTGTGGTATGCTGCTAACTTTCCTGTGCAATAAGAATAATATTCCAGTGCAACATTTGCACATGTGCAATCATTTGTATATATCGTTTCATTCTGGTAAACTACGTTTCACATCCCACACACATTACCATTACTTCACTACATTGTGTATTTATTGTCTATTTATTGTAGTGTTCTGTCACCCCTGGAAGTTTGTTCATACTGCTATCTGCCTCCTGTGCAGTAATAATACCTATAGTGCAATATTCATCACTCCAGAGAGTTAACGTAATGTCCAGACTTGCTGTCTATTTATTGTGTGTATATTGTTCTCTGTCTGTTGCAACCCAATGTGTTATATTGCTACATGTTGCACTGTGGTCCATGGAGAAACATTGTCTTATCTCACTTTGTACGTGTACGAAGCTGCTGATGACAATAAAGGAACCTTGAAACTAATATGAGGATTTTTTCTGTATCATAAGAATTGACCATTTATTGTGCTTCCGACATGAATACGAGTTCCTATTGTTCTAAGGGTTAAGTCCTATGAATTGTAAGGTTGACCTCCATGGATTGGACGCGTCAGAGGTTTCTTACATATGCAAGTCTGTTTGGGGATCTAGGGACTTTGGAGACCAAGTCAGTGCATTCACATTTACATTTGCAGCATTTGGAAGATGCTCTTATCCAGAGTGACCTACATTTGTGCTCTGTAGTCAATGAGAAAACACGTTCCTCACACCAGTAAACCCACACATGTTCTTCTAATGGTCTAACATTCTACCAGAGAAGAAGTTTCCTTTGGGTGAAGTTTGTGTGAGCTTAATTTATGAGATGAGGATGTGGATGTTCTCAGTGCTCAGTTAGGGGTCTTCAGTCTCCATTTGAAGTCAACGAAGCCAATTCTGAAGGTCACTGGAAATTCATTCCATCCCTTCAGTGCAGAGAAATGTCTTAATGCAGGTCATGGGCTTTTAGAAAGAGCTGTGTGATCAGAGCTGATTGGTCAGATGTAGCTGGACCAGTTTTGGTGTTGCAAAGTTTTAAAGCATCAGTATTGTGAATGTAATGGAGAACCACAGAACCCCAGTGAAGGATTCACAATAGTGGGGAGGTATTTTGGCTGCAACACCTTGATATCCTTAGGCACTTTTTCAGGCATACAGCAAATCTGCGTTTCCTCAACTGCACTGCGATGGTACGGAAGTTGCGGCATGTTTTGATTTTCCATTGTACCTGTAACTGTTTTTCTGACATGCAATTCTCTCTCCACAGTTTATAACTTGTCATCTCCGTGGATTCTAACCTGTGGAAAGGTTTTCTGTCAGAGCCACTTTAGTTATTGTAATCTTTTATTGTTTATAGTGTTGCTAGTTCTTTTTTCTTTGCAATTTTTAGCTGTGCAACAATACCTGACCCAGCTAATATGTAGCGATGACCCTGGTACACCGTCATGTTTCTCACAATGTTAAAAACTCCCACTGAAATGTAACTTCAGCCCGAACAGACATTTGTGTTTGTACTTTGACAACTTCCCAGTTGTTAGTTTGTATCTCCATTTTTGTTTTTTGTTCATACAGTAAAAGTCCAATGTCCTCTTTCTAAGATGTGATGACATTGTGACTAATCAGAGAGCAGTGATGCCATCAGCTTGGCTGCGGCCTGCATTCAGCCCTGTTGTTGGGCTGCTCGGGTACGGCTCCCTTTGTTTGTAACAGAAAAACCTTTGTTTTCAGGCCGTGTTTGTTCCTTGTGCCAGTGGAAATGTGCCATTTCTCATTTTCCTCAAACCATTCCTGCCCATGTGCATCAGTGAGCCTTGAGTGGCCATGACCCTGTCATTGGTCCGTCACTTGTCCTTCCTTGGATCACTTTTGATAGGTACTAACCCCTGCAAGCTGGGAACTCCCCACCAGGCCACATATTTAGAGAAGCTCTGACCCAGTCCTCCAGCCACCAGCATATGGCCCTTGTCAAAGACACTCAGATTCTCACCCTTGCCCACTTTTCATGCTAATATATTCCAACCCTCGACAGGTGCCATTGCAACAAACAATCAGTGTTATTCACTTCACTTGTCGCCGTTTTAATGTTGTGGCCGATTGGTGCATGCTGTGTTTTCCCTGAATGCCCTGAATGTAAATTCTATTCTTTTGAAAATAAATACATTTTCACAAAAGAATCTTGGTACACTCTTGACAAGATAAGTACCTCTGATGGGATTTGCATTTTCATTAAAAACAGATCCTTTTCTGTCCAAAGGCTACTTTCCATTGAAACGACCTTGGCTCTTAGCCTAGAGCTGACAGATCCTTATCAATCTACAAAGACCAGAGTTCACAGAAATTTTACCCTGCCTGGACAGTACAGAGGTCCCTCAGTGGATTAGTATTGGAACTGATTTCACAAAGACAAATTCTTATTGGCCATTTCTGGTGTAATAAATGTATATTTCTGATGCTTGCGGTTGTCATTGACTTTCTATTTCTTTAGAAAAAAGAATATATTTCTAAAAAAAGATAGAATATAAGTGAACATTTAAAATAAATGTCAGGTGAAGTCAATAGAAAATTTGACAAACACTCTGTACCTTCTAGTGATCTACCAACTACCCTGCAAAGTTTAGTTTCAGTCCTAGTTTATCCGACTTGAGATAATGCAGCCCCTCAGGACCTGCTGAATATTAAATCAAGGCATAATTTGGGTGAAAGATCTTCAGGACCAGGACAGGGCACTCCTGCTTTGACTGATACAGAACCTATACATTATGTGGAGGTTCTTCAAACTTGAAAAAGGCTTGAACACTCACAGCAAGTCAATTTGTTCACAGAACTACCTTTGATAGGAACACTTTCTTGAAAAATTCTTAAAGGAATCAAAAGGATATCCTGTAGTCCTAGCCACAGTGGACCACTTCTAGCTATGATTTTGATGATTCAAATCCACTCTTCTCTAATCAATGAACTGTTAAAGTGCTGTGAACGAGTGCAGGAAGTGATTTTCTGCATAGGAACGTCTATTAAATGAGATCAAAAGCTCAGTAGCACATGAACACAGTCACCAACAAAAAAGTTGCCACCATACTTCTGTTTGCTTCCATAAGCACTCTTGAGTAGAAGGATTTTGTAGGACAAGATGGCTGCTCATATCTTCTGCCTTAATGGCAGGCCAGTCTTGGCAGCTAGTTGTAAAATCGCTCTTCTTCATAAAAATGATCTTTCCAATGTATGCTGTTGTCTGTTTATACCTTTCTCTTGTAATGTCATTTAAAGGCACTTTTCCATAGGCATACAGGAAACATACCTAAACCGTCCAATTTGATTTTCAGGATTGGTTTTTCTGACCTTCCACATAGTTTATCGCTGCTCATCATCCCAAAACTACGTTCATGGAGTCAAACTAGTAGACAGTAATATTCTTTCAGAGGGGCTTTTTATATTGGGGTATTTTTTTATTTATAGTCTTGTTTGCAGTGGTGTTTAGCTATGTGAGAATAAAAAACTAACCCAGCCAAACTCCAACCCCAATGTACCTTCAGCCTAAACAGACAATAGTACTTCTGCTCTGTTGGCTTCCCAGTCGTTTGTTTGTACTTCCATTGTTGTTTTGTCATGCAGACAGTAAAAACTATTGCCTCTTTCCATGTCGGGTTTTCAAGCCACAAAATGGCAGAGTGCAGGCTTTCCTCCATCTCGCCTGAATCTGCCCTCCATCTGGATTTTGCACATCATCAGAACCACACAGCTGTATTTTACCCAGGTAAGCAGGTGAGGAGGGGATGACTGGGACAGTACCCTGGCGATTTATTCCAGCTTATTTCCTGGCTGATCTAACTGACATCCCCTCACATTCAGTGGACGCAGGTCAGCTGCTCAGGAGGCCACAGGGCTCGCCCTTTAGCCAAAGGCAGTGAGGAGTGATGTCTTGACAAGTGTGAGAAGGATGGACCGCCTGATGCTTGCTTATGTCAGGCTCAAGCTGGTCACTCATGCTCAGTATGGCCTGTCACTTCCATTTTAGAAATGAGATGAGGATACATGGTCACGTTCTGCATGGTCAACAGAGGAACATGTCAATCTCGATCTCTGCTTTCGGCATCATTTTTGAGATGCAGCCAAGCACCCCTCCCTTTGTTGACAAATTTTTCATGTGTTAAAGACGACGTGTTAGGGCTGAAAAAATAAAAGTTGATAAAACCTGCAGTGACACGTCTCCATGTTTTATTGATTTCTATGTTGGAGTTGGTTTTGTTGTATTTTTATTTAGCTTTTTTTACTTATTCTATGTATTCATTTGTTTCGTATTCTTGTTTGCCTTTATTAGTATACTTTGATACACATATAGCACTTTTACATTTACATATGCTTTATAAATAAATTTGACTTGGCTTGACCAGACAATATGTGAGTGACTCTTATCACATCTGGATGATGAGAAATTGCTTTGGATTCACTCACTGAGCTGTATCCGTCCTGACAAGATGATTCACTGATTCAGTCAAAATTCGTAGAACTAGTGAATTTAGATCACAAAGAGGTGTTCATATATATCAGAAGAACAATGACAGTCTAGCACCATTGAAGTCAACTCTAGTCAGACCTGCACCACCTGGTTTTTAAATACATAGACTTTAATATGGAGTTGGTCCCCTCTATAACAGTTTCCACACTTCATAGAAAGTTTTCCACACGATTTTGGAGTTTCTATGGGAATTTGTGCCCAATCATTCTATAGATTCTATAGATTCAGGCACTGATTTTGGACGAGAACGCCCCACTTGCGATCTCAATTCCATTTCATCCCAAAGGTTTTGTGTGGGCCAGTTAAGTTCTTCCATACCAAACTCATCCAACCATGTTTTTATGGAGCATGCTTTGTGCATTGGGACACAGTCATGCTGGAATAGACAAGGTTCTTCCTTAAACTGAGGCCACACATTTGGAAGCATGTTGCTGTGCAGAATGTCTTAGTCTAATGAAGCATTAAGATTCCCCTTCACTGGAAGTTAAGTGCCTAGTCCAAACCCTGAAAAACAGGGGTGTCCCAATACATTTGTTCATATGGTATATATTTGACCTGGTTTCTATGACCTGGTTGTGACTGTGGATGGGTGGAAACAGTTTCATGCTGGAGAAAATCTCAGCAGAAGCAAAAACGTCGGTCAAAGACTGCATTCCACAATGGGACCTATCATTTCCAACTGACTTCGACCAAGGATCACATTTCACATTTGAACTGTGTGCAAAGAAATTTGCCATCTCCAGTACAATGAGTGGTCATTACACTGCCCACATCATCCACAACTGTCAGGACAAGTATAAAAAATGAGCAGAGTAATCCCGGACAGCCTGTCCAAATATCACCAGGAAAGAATGGCATGGCCTAAAGCAAGCACAGTGCAGCCTCAGAGCCACCGCCAGCAAAAAGACTGGTCTGAGCCCATTTGAAATTATCATGGGCCTCCAAAAGTACCGGCCTGATGGCACAGATTTGAAAAAGGCAGAAATACAACTTTTTAAAATTGTGTTAAACTAACCCATGCCATATCTATGGCTTTTGACAGATTTCAAATGCAAAGGACCCAACTGTAGAAGGAGAATATTCTTTGGATCTTGGAGAATAGGTCCTGATCACAAAACCCCAGAAAGAACACCTTGGAGCTGAGTGGGGAGGCCCTTATAAGCTACTGTTAATCTAAACATAGCAAGTGGTAAGAGTAAGTGGATATACGCCAGGCACTGCAAAAGAGAGAACACAGCATTTTGTATATGTAGCAGAGTGTATCAGAATCAGAATCAGAAAACTTCAATGATACTAGAGGAAACTGTACAACACAGAGAAATAGAGATGAACAATATCAAATATAAGGTTAAAGTCAAGTAAAATCCCTGCACAAACAATCTACCTCATCCTGTCTGATCTCCATTGGCTCCCAGTTGTCTACCGTATCAAATTAAAAATTCTTCTCCTCGTTTTCAAATCAATAAATGGCTTAGCTCCCACCTATCTCTGTAATCTGCTCGGCCCCTACATTCCGACTCGTTCACTACGCTCCTCCGATTCTTTTTTTTTGTTGCCCCTCGGTACCGCCTCTCCTCAATGGGTGGAAGATCATTCAGTGTTATTGCTCCCAAACTCTCTACCACACTCTCTTCGTTCTGTTAACAACATCTCTGAAGTCAAATCTTCACTCAAAACTCACTTGTACTTCGAAAGATACACCTGATCCCATCGGTCCTCTGCATGTCCTCTTTGTTTGTTTGTTGACTGTTTTTGCCTGTATATGTAAAGTGTCCTTGAGCTGGAAAGGCGCTATATAAATAATAATAATAATAATAATAATAATAATAATAATAATAATAATAATAATAATAATAA
>JBBKCR010000001.1:22771292-22788899 GCA_037577295.1 Ladigesia roloffi
AAATATATATAATATATTATATATATTATATATATATATACACACTAGTCAATGTAATTGAGTCATAGCAGTATAAAAAGTAGCAATAGGCCAAAGTAGTAAAATAATCACATAAATAAAGAACAATCTAGCAGGAGTGATCTGGGAGAGTATTTTCACGACAACAGCAATATGCTATAAGGAATGAAACACAGTGGGGCTAAGTTAATGTAAGCCAACCTGTCTCACAGCTAGTTTTGTGAACAGAAAAGGGCTGTTTGCTGTTCCACTTCACAGCATCAAAACAACGGGGGCGGCGTGCATTTCCGCAAAACTCATATCAGACATTAACCTCCAATACGCAGTCAAGCATGTGCTTAAATTTCTATCATCAGATTCTAGACCCTGAACACATTCATGGCTTCATAGTGATGGAGCTTACAGCATCATTTCAAGCTGAGTGCGTATTCCTAAATCTATTGTTCAAGTATTCTAAGTATGTATGGTTCATTTACCAGGCGTAGAAACACACACACACACACACACATAGCCACATAGACACGCACACAGCTCCTCTATACCATTGCCTGAGCTGAGTGCTCTCTCAGCTCATCCTCAGTCTGCTCACATTCAGAGCTCTGCCTGTGAATCCCATCACATCCACATAATCAAAGGCATTTTTCTGTAGGCCTGGGATGTGCACCCAGCACAGACAAGGTGAAAGCACTGAGGCATGTTTTCTGTTGTGAACAGAATATTCATTATAAGAATGATTGTGCGAGGGGTTTTGGCTGTGTAGGAATACCTCCGGAGATGTTTTGTGATTACCTCGTCCTGCTCACTTTGTGCAGAATTCTGTAGCCGTTTTTATGGAGGAGGGGGGGTCTCTCTTCTGGAATGCTTGAGTAGACCACCAGGTTTTACATTTAATTCCATTACTGAATTTGATTACATTTGGATAAGACTTTCTACATTTGCATGTTGCTCACTGAATATTTAGTAGAAGGTACATGCCAGACAAGTGTTAGATATTCAGTGAGCTACGAAACAGTTAATGAGTGCATTTCAAGTTAAAAGACAGCCTAACATTTGACTCAGCATCATCAAACAAGCAGTTAATAGACACTGACTCAATTATATCGACACTTACTTACGTAATTCTATATTATGAAGAACATTTGTTTCATTTTCATTGCAGTTGAATGGAAATAAATGCATAAGTGGTAAAAACCTGTGGTGTGCAAAAATTGTTGATGATAAAATACATTGTGAATATAGACAGGATACGTATCAAACAGCACTTTTTGCAATAATGCATCATTTCTGTTTATTTGCTGGATTTAACACATGTAGAAATAAAACCAAAAACAAGAAATCTGCCATAACTTTTCTCCAGTATGTCAAATTCTGCCATTAAACAGTAATTTTGCACTGAAATGTGAATGATGTGTCCACTGTAGTTTCATATTAATTATTCAGACATAACAAAACACATCTATCCTCAGGCCTCAATGAGTGAAGAAAAAGGAGAAGATGATTCCCGATGATCAGGCGGTGATCAGTATACTGGTGGTGCTGAATGCTGAGTGGTTGAAACTCCTTAATCTAGGCACAGAAATCCTATTTATTTCATTTAATCTACTTTATGAGCCAAAGATAAGACAATTTGAAAGGTAACATTTTTTTTAAGTGGATTTGAAGCAAAATATGAAGAAATGAGGTGTGGTTAAGACTTGCACATTATTTTCACCTGGTCAGAAACCTCATTACATTAAATGGATAAAATACAAAACAAATGCATGTTTGTGGTCTTGCCATCATTATTTCCTTAGACCGGGCCGTAACATGTCATTGCCAATGAGCATATTTTGCACATTGTAAACTCAAGCACATTCTTTAGCATCCGGGTTTTCTAAACGCATAACTGCACAGAGGTAGTATATGTCCTACATTCTCAAAAGCCAAGGGATGGGTGTTCTGCCTAAGTAGAACTTGTGAGTAAATAAAGATTCAACAATGAGTTCTAGCCTCCTGGCATGCTTTGTGACGGGGAAGCCCACCCTGACGTGACAGTGAGAAATTACTCAGAACTTTTATATCTGGTGAACAGAAGGAATTAGGTCCATGTTTTTGAGAATGATCAATGATTTGCTTATAATATGTTTGACTGCAAAGTTAAACACAAAATTGTTCTCAAGTTTCATTATTATTTTTTTATTCCAGTACTACTCATTCAAGTCTGCGTTGAATGTTGGCAAAATTCCAACACTAAAATGTCCCTTAATATGCAGCGTATTGCGTATGCATTCAGGCATTTGATTTGGTGATCAGGGGTAGAGTGTTGATCAACTATATATTCAGTTTTTGTGGTTGTAATTTCTTTGTTATGTACGGAGAGAAACAGCAGGGGGCAAGTGTGTAGCAGAGAAAGTGTCTGTGATGTCATGGTTATAATGGCTTCAGTAAATGAGCCTTGCTAAAGGCGCATCAGACTCATAAACAGATGTTAAAGCTCGGGTCACTTATACACCTATTGGGGGTTTAATTAAAAGTAATCAGGTCATGAACCAGGCTGTATGGGCTTTTCCTCAATTTGAGGTGAAATTGATTTGCTCCACCTGTTTTAAGCTGTCCTTAACCATAAATGGCTTGGTCAGAGTTAACTCTGTAGTTCAGTGGTAAAACGTGGTGCTGAATGAAGAGATAAAGAAGAGGTTCACTTCACATTTTCTCATGGAAATGCAATCTAGTTCCTTTTGTTACTTGTTGCACAGGGTTGCTGAATGTTGGCCTGCACCAATAACAGCTAGTTTTCAGTTTCACATTTGGCAGTTTCTGAAGACTGAAAAGGTGTGAGTTGGCATCTCGTGATTATCTCGCAGGCTTCCTCTAATCAGGCACCAGATGTTTAGAGAAGTATCCTGCGGCTGAGCCAATTCCACCTGAACTTTTAATGCCACCTGTCTCATCGAAATAAGCTCATAATAGCGAGCGCTTTATTCATCCGGCCCTTCAAAAGCATTTCCGAAAGCCGGGATAATAGAAAACATAAACATCAGACGTGTATCCGCACAGATAGGATTCGCTCACGATACTAAAATTGCAATCTGAGGTGGATGTGTCACCAGATAACCCGCCACTGTTGGGGACGGAATTAGATGTCGGGGATCAACATCTGTGAAATACGGCCGAATACCCATAATTCCCATGGGGAAGTGGCCACGCCATCTTCTGCCAGTGTGAGGAGGTTAACGTTGAGTAATAAAAAGGAACTGAGGAGAATGGGAATGAGGCTAATGAGAGGTGATAAGATTCATTCTAGACCTCAATTTCAAGGATGGAGGAGCCAGTTGTCTTGGAGAGGACAGCTGAGAGGAGTTGAGGTCCTAATGGAAGACATTAGCTGTGAGAAAGAAACTGATGTCCCTGGAGGTGAAGTGCAATTTCCACTGGGTTCTGCCATTGGTAGGCCCATATCAAGTTTAGGTGAGTGAACCCATTTTGTAGAGTTGTTAGTAGACCTTCCTCTCCTCACCACCATTTGTACACTCCACACCTCTGCTCTGGAAGTGGCACGTCTTTTACAATGTCCATGGAACCCACCTCATTCATAGCAGCTGGTAATGCCACTACTTATCTCAATGTTTCTTATCTATCACTGATCAATGTTATGTACAGTCACAGACTTTCTCAGTATAAAGAACAACTTTACTATTTGTGTTACAAAAAAGTTACCTAACAGCAAGTTATTGATCTGAACTTTTCCGGAATAAAATACTACATACAGTACACTACATAAGTCAATATTACTTAACTACTTCTACTAATCTTCATTATGTGCAGAAACAAACTTATGACCACTATTAGTGTTATTGGTAAATTACGTTAATTATGTTATAAGTATGTTATTTATTTATACCCAGCTTTTTGTGTATATACTACAGTGTATTTCATGTCTGTGAAGTTCTAACATGAGTAATTTCCTTTGGGATCATAAAGTTTTCGGATTCGGATTTTTATTCTGGAACAGTATGAATGGTACATGTTCATCCATGAGAACAGGAGCTTCTCTGGATCCTCAAAGTACCAACTCAGGCTGCCGGGTTCAACTTCCAGTACAGAAAATCCTAAACCCTTCTTAACCTTATGTTTGGAGTCATTCAATGTTTAATAAAAAAATTGGCTTCAAAGCTAAATACTTCCTAATTCAATGGGGAACAACTGTGGATACACAAAATGAACATGATGATTTTAAGCATCTGCACTCTTAGTACATCAGTGTTCATCAGGGTCCATTTGAACTCCAGGTTTTTTAGCTGTTGTATAAAAAATATAAGAAATGTCACACATTCGTTTTGTTTGTTATTGGATGATACAGAGTTCCTCACCCACTGGACCATGGACCAGTATTGGTCCATTAATCGTTTGGTACCGGACCGCACAGAAAGACGTAATTAAAATATCTGATTGATCGTTTATTTTAAAAAAGGCCCATGATTCATTGCATCAAACGTTTTGCCCACAAGCAAAAATTTTTAAAAAACCAACACTTTTTTCTTTTTTTAGTTACGGTCCATAAAAATATAGTCCATGGTACAAAAAAGGGTTGGGGGTTGCTGCTCTAGAGGACAGTGTACAACGCAATTTTATAAACTTCAAGTGACTTTGCCTGAAGGAGTGTAAGAACCCAAGAGGTCACATGACTTGGGGTAGTTCAACATATGTTCCAGCAGAACTATGGTATTTCTTTACATGTGGTTTATTTGAAATTGCTGGTCAGATTGACCCTAACAGAAAGGATGTGTGTAACTTTGAACAGAATGTGAGGGTGAAGTGTAAAGTTATCGGAACATGTAGGTCAGGAGGACATTTCAGCATCTCATCTAGCTCGCTGGACATCACACACATATGCTAAATCCTGAGATTAAGTATTGTATCGGTGGCATTAACATGCATGTTGAAGAAGCAGGGCTATGCTGGTGCGGCAAGATTTTCACAAAACACAATTACGAATTTCAGTCTGCTAAGCCGCGGCAGCAAAACGGAACTGTTAACACTTGACCCTGTGATGAAGTGGCAAAATTGGTTTCTAGGGAATGGCTTTAGCTCCGAGTAAAGACCAGAAGAGAGAGCGTGAGAACGCTGCGGTGCCTTTTATGAGAGTCAGCACGGGGAAATAAAAATAGTTCCAATGTAATTTCCTTGGTGACAGAAAAGACATCAGTCAAGTTAATATTACATTCCCTTTCTGAGGCCAACTTTTTTTTTTTTTACATTTCTGTCATTTTATTTATTTATTGTTATGCTCAGAAGTTTGGTGTTTTTAAAAGCTTATTGGAAAGGCTTATTGCAGAGTTCTATGTCTCCAGTCACCTCTGTGATTAAATGGCATTGGAGAGGAAATTAGGTGGTTAACATTAATAATCGAGCACCTGCAATCGAGGGGTGGGGGAGGAAGTTGTGGGGCAATAAAGGCATGAAACAGAAATTACACCACAAGTCATTAAACAGCATTCATTTGAGTGGCATCCAGTTGTTTAATGAAGTCCTCAATTAGTAATAACAAATGCTTGAAAAGATCCAATTGAGCTTAGAGAGTCAAAATTGTATGAATATTTCCGGTAATGCGTGCTTCATTAACTATTCATCACCTAATCAACCATCACAAATCCTCGACATTCAGAACGTTTGAAGCCTCATTTTCCTATCAGTGCTCCTTAGTTTTAGTGCACTCGATGAAATTATACTTACATGCTCAATATAGCTTCTAATCCAAGAACCCAACCAAAACCCCTCTGATTAGTAAATGAACATCCAATTTGCAGAGTCAAGCATTACCAGTTCTGCAAAGTTATGAGTATTTTCTCCTTTTTTTCAGGTGAGAACTTCTTTGAAAGGCTCTTTTTGCAGCTTTATGCATAAAGTCACTTGGCAGACAGCTCTAAAATCCTGACTCATGATAAGCATGCTTACAGATTTACCTTCCAAATATTGCTATCCAGCACTGCAACAAGCAAAACCCGGGGGAAAATGCTGGCAAAAACGCTGTTGCGTCATTCGGAAAGGGTTGTCATTTGGCCTTTGGGTACTGCGCAGAAGCTGCTTTATTCAGCTTCTCTAAAAGCTTTCAGCTTCTCTAAAAGAGGGACAAAGATTGTGGTAATAGGGAAATAAGGCTATACATACAGCATTGTGCAAAAGTCTTCTTCATATTTTGCTTCCAAAGAGACAGATTTTCTTGTATTTTCAATGTAGACTTCAATTGTTTTCCAGGTTTCCTGAGGGGAATCAACCATGACAATCATTCAAACATAATGATTCCAATTCTCACATCTAACTTAAGTCCTGAACCAGTGAAGAAACTAGTGCAGTGGATTCCAGATGATCAGGCGGTGATCAGTATACTGGTGGTGCTGAATGCTGAGTGGTTGGAACTTCTTTATCTAGGCTTGTTGTTTTTTAAGGCACTTTGCAGTCTGTTGCAGTGAAATATTTATTCTCATTTATTTCATTATTCTAATCAATGTGCTAAAGATAAGACAGAAACATAACAGTATTTTTGCACCAAGAGGGTGATTCAAAGCAAAACAGAAAGAAATGAGAGGTAGATCAAGACATTGCTGAATGTATGTACTTGGTGTACTGTAGACTTAGTTTAATTACATCACTTGAACTGGAGCCCAAAGTGGAAATTCAGGAAGTTGTGTGTTTAGCATTGACACACCTGAATATTTATGGAGGAAATAAACTAATTAAGAGATTCTAGCTTCTTCTTGGTGTGACCTGTCTAATACTGAACACCAGAGAGAGGAGGCTCCTTCTGCTGCAGACTGTAATTAAAGTGTTGGAAGACAAGACACACACATCCATGGGAATGCAGCAAAACTCTGAATACAAAACCACAAAAACTCTGACGATTTTCTTTCTCGCCCTTTCTCTGTCCCTCCCTCTCTTTTCCTCTCTGTTTCTCTCTATTCATTCACTCTCTCTCCGTCACTTTCTCTCTTTCTCTGCTCTATCTGTCTACTTGACTCTCATTCTTTACTTGTTCTCACTCTCTCCCTCATTCTTTCTCTTTCCCTCACCCCTGATTTCCCTGCCTCCTTCACTCTCCTCCTTTACAGTTGCTCTTTCCCTAACTCTCACTCTATTTCTTGTGCTCAGTTTGCACCCTCTCTTTCTCTCAACCTCACTCTTTCTGTCTCAATTTCTCTCACCCTCACTCTCTCTCCCTCTCACCCTATGACTTTCTCTCACCCATTTTCTTTTTCTCTCTCTCTCTCTCTCCCTCTCTCTCTCTCTCTCTCTCTCTCTCTCTCTGTCTCACTCACATTTTCACTCTTTCTCTTTCGCTCTGTCACTCTAATTCACACTCCCTCTTTCTCCCCAGTCTTGTTCTTTCTTTGCCTCCATCACACTCCTGCTCTACTCTACCTCTTTCCTTCTCACTCTATGTCTTGTGCTCCTTTTTTTCTCTCTCTCTCTCACCATCGGTATTGCGCTCTCTCCCACTCTCTCTTTCTCTCTCCCTCACTCTCTCTGTCTCTCTCTGTCTGTCTCTATCACTCTCTGTTTGTCTCTCTCCCGCTCTCTCCCTCTCTCTCTCTCTCTCATGTTCTCATTCTGACTCTCACTTGCTCTCTCACACTCTCACTTTCTTCCACTCTATTCATTCTCTGTCTCTCTCTGTTCCATCTCGCTCCCTCATTCTGCCTCCCTCTTGATCTCTACTTGTTCTCTCTATCTCTGTCTCACAATTTTATCGCTCTATCACTCTGTTCCTGTTTCCCTCCCATTTCTTGTTTTACTCTCTCTCCTTCTCTGTCTCTCTCTCCATTACTCTCATACTTTCTCTTTCTCTTATCTCACAATCACCCTCTTTCTTTCTTTTCTTATTCTCTCTCCTGCTCTCTCTCTCCCCATCACTGTCTCATCATATCTCACTCTCTCGAACTTTCTCTTATGCTTTTCTTCACCTCTCTCTACTTTCTCTCTTACTCCCTATCTGCTAGAGTGCTTACTGACACAAACAAATGTTGGTTGTGGTCATTATTATCTCTCTATTTCAGCCTGACTCTCTCACCACACCACCCTCCACCCCACCCCTCCACCCCCCCCCCTCCTCTCCCTGCACAAACCGGATTTTTTATTTTTATTTTAGCGCAGATGGTGACGAGCCAGTTTGCTCCCATAAGACTCTCATGCTTTGTAATCCACATGACAAGCAGCGTGTCTGTTATATCTGAGGAGGCGCTTTTGAGTCAGTAGGTGTGCCGTGTGCTGCTTCGTGGCGGGGGTTGTAATTACTGTCGACAAGAGCAAACACGCGAAACAAAATCAATTTCATAGATTTAATTTCTGCCTGATTAAAAGATACAAACTGACGTTGATGTCGCAGCATCACACCTAGTCCAGAATCTGCTGAATCTATTAAAAGATTACGGATGCTGATGAGGCACAGAATCACTCCCGGCTGACTAATATCACAACACACAGGACAGTACACACAGGAAACACCATGCTGAGCCTCAGACTGAGTTTAATCTTATTGCTGCATGCTGTTAATCAGCACAGGGTCTTTAATACAATCAAACTAACCGGAAACAAAACACTCCATACGGGACAAAAAATAGTCTTGAGACACTTGTCAATTCTCTACATTTTGCTTTGAAAAATGTAGCTTTTGAAAAAATTATTGTCATGCCTGTGAAACTGCCTTGCCTTTTGGCATATTGATGAGATTATATGAAAGACATGGGAACAAATTGCTTTACTGTGACAGGCTGCAAAGTGCCTAAAGATACAAGGTGCCGATATAAAGGAGTTCCCACCACTCAGCATTCAGCACCACCAGTATACTGATCATCACCTGATCATCTGGAATGATCTGTATATGTTTCTTCACTAGCTCAGGATTTCAGATAGATGTGTTTTGTTACAATTACATGATTCATTCGTAGGTCGCTGTGTGGTTTAATAAACAAACAAACAAAAAAAACATTTATTTGAAACTGGTCAGTTTCAGGTACTGGACTAAAAATGAGAGCCTTTGGAAGTCTTTCAGGAAGCCTGGAGAACTGTTTCTCAAGATTACATTAAAAATACCAGAAGAAATGCACAGTTCTCTTTGTGGTTTATTTATGTCAACATTCTGAACATGCATACTAATATCTATATATGCAATATATGTGAATACATTGATGTCCATACACCAAAATTTCAAATATTTGATGTACATGTAAACATGCTGCCTAAATTTTAAATCCACCTAAATATCCACCTGATATTGATTGGGTCCTCCCTCGCACTGTCAGACCAACTCTGGCTTTGCAAACTTTGACACCACAGGACATCTGAATGTGTCTCGGCAGATCTTTTCTACACTCTTGTTGGTTAAGAAGTGTATTAGAATAGTTTTTCCATCACATCCTTCAGATAATCTACCTGATTGAGTTCTAGGGTATTTGGATGCTAAGTCAGCCCCTCAAAATCTTTCAACACACTGGTCCTGAACAGTGTTTCCGAGAGGGGGGGCACTGATATTACGGGGGGGCACTGATATTACGAAACAGGGTCTTCATGAGGGGCTAAACTTGCTCTGTAGTTTTTAGGTTTCAAAGTAACCTCCAGATAATTGCAAGACCGGAGATTCTCCAGCCAGCAGAACATCATCCATAGTATCATGGTGCCTCAACCACCTTCCCTTTTTCTCATCCTTGTCCATTTCTTCCCAAGGTAAGTGACACACACACACACACACACACACACACACACACACACACACACACATTTTTTTTACATCATGTGGCCATGCAAAAAAACCTTTTCCCCTAACTCCATTGTCCAGTTCTGATTCTCACTATAAACACTTTTAATGCTGGACAGCATGGGCACTCTGACTGGTTTGCAGAGATGCAAACACACAGCAAGCTATCTGCAATGTACTGTGTGTTCTGACACATTTCTGTCATAGCCAGTCTTATGTTGCAATACTGCCCACTTGCTGCATAATATTTCCCAGCCCTTATCAGGGGCAGTAACATCAGTGTTGCTCAACTCACCTGTCAGTAGCTTTAATGTGTATACTTTAACTTTCTTAAACCTTTTTAAATCAAATTTTTAAATAAATTTTAAATCACTACATTTCATTTTATTGTGATCATTGTCTTTATGATTGTTTTACCTTCTTTTTCATGTTTTTCATTGTTTTACTTTCTTTTTCATGCTTATTCCTTTTTATGTAAAGCACTTTGAATTACCTTTGTGTATGAAATGTGCTATATAAATGAAATTGCCTTGCCTTGCCTTGCCTACTTCCAGAACACGGATGTTCAAACCATATAAACATTTGTGGTCACATGAGCTGCTGTTGGCTTTGCATTACTGAGGGACTAACCTACTGAATGTATATAGAAGCTAGAAGCTGAACATTCTTACTCTGAAAATTTGATAAATGTGGGCATCGGGGCCAAGGCTAATCACAATTTCTAATCTCCTCCAGCAGATTTTCTAGAAGGTTGTCCTGAAGGTTGCACTTAACTCCGATTCTGTACTTTCCTATCTGTATTCTTTCTTCGCCCTGGTCAAGTCGCTGTTGAACCTTTTTGGGAAAGATCCCCACAAACCTGTCAGATCATCCTATAAATTCTACAGGTGCAATAAGAGGGAAAGGTCTTTTGATTTACGAGCCAATAGCTATAGGCTTGAGGAGAACAACGGCATCAAAAATTACCCTCTGACATTTTATCTGCGGGTATCAATCAGCCAGGAGACACCGTAACCCAACGCGGATGGTATTTTCAGAGAGCAGAGGGATCACTGGTTTGTCTGAGCTGTGGCTGAAATGTCAGGGCTTAGATTGAGTTATACTGGGTTAAAAGGTCCTAAGCCCGATACCTAATGGCAACATGAGGGGTGGGGGGGTAAGGGGGTGGGGGTGTGTTTCCTCTGCACAAGAACAAAAGGTGCCTCCCTTTAATGAAGCTGTGGGCAGGAATATCTGGGATGGAGGGGATTTCACTCTCAGAAAAATGATTCATGGCATAGTTTATTTTTAGATATTTGCATCTGTTTGGTTGTATTTAAATAATTACATTTTTAGAATGTATTTATGCAAATTCCTTAAAATCAGCATAAATCTGTTACTTGTGAAAACTATTCAATTTAATCAGTCAAAATATAGACTGGTAACATCAGGTCTATTTAAATATTTATGATAAGCACATAAATCTGCCATTGTTTATTCAAATCACACTGCGTTTATTGGTATTATTACATAAATCTCATTTAAAATCATTTAACTTAACTGACAAATATGGAGCACGTACATTTTATTGACCTGTTTCTGTTCAATCTAAGTCATTTAAATGGATGGAAATACATAAATCCTTGGAATTGGGCCAAGTAGTGCAGTATGGCCGGTTGATTGCTTTTTTGGAAGGCAAACCAATTTGTACAGTTTGAATGGTGAAATGAATTAGACTTATTAGAGCTTTGGCCCTGTGTACTCTGTATTGACTGTAGTAGGTCTTTGTGCTTCAGAGAAGGCTGAACACTAATGAATTTAAACACCATCCCCTCCATCTGACCTTCCAATGTCTTCATGGTGAATAAAAAATGATATTCAAAATAAGCCATAAGCCAAAAGTACTGCACTGTGAGGAGCTTTTATAATCATTTAGTCCCTCATTTGCTGCTCTGGTGGCCTGAATTATGAGCTGCAATCATTTCGTACATAATACAGTTCGGCAATAAAATGTTAAGAAATCTTGCGCAAAGGCTACCATAACTTTTAAATGATTTAACAGCCTTGTAGGTTTTTTACAAGTTACCACATGACAACTGCACGAGGTCAAATATTTTTATTATGTAAAATAGCAAACAGAAGTGAACAAAAAATATGTAAATCAGTCATTTACGTCAGTGCTGAACATCATGTGAAAACATTTCACTGACAAAATCCAAAGGATAAGGAGGCATAAGTTGGCAAACGTATTATTTAAAGATGAACTAAAGTGTGTTAAACTCCCCCTGGACAGAATGTGAGCTGCCTAATCAGTAGGAAACACAAATTATAATTTTTGCAGTTGTTAATTGTTAGTTTTTAGGCAGAGCCTTGTGAAAATGCTGGTTCCAGCGAGGTCTGAGCTGGTGTTTGACCCTTCAGTTTTTCATTTTCATGTAGCATTTCCTTTTCTCACTGTGTCTGTGTGAGTGTATATTTGTGGTTATTGCACCATGGTTTCTGCTGTTTGTGATTACATTTTAATAACAGGAAAACAGTTGAAATACTGTAAGACACTGCTACATATTACTGGCTTTCAAGTTTTATATTTTATAGTTTGAAGTGACACTTTATTTAGACACAAAAGTTATTGGTTTTGAAGAGACAGGGCAGGACTTTACTGCACTGTGTTGTTTCAAAAAAGTGAAACATAACTCAGTTCAACACCCCTTGGCTGCAGGCATGGGTGTGGTCGCCATTCCACCAGAGGAGGACGTGTCCCCTTCACATTGAATAATTATTAGTTTGGAACCCCTCACATATAACATGAATAATTAGTTCACCAGCGCTGTTGAATCTTGAATCTTTGGTGAAAGAATCCACTCCACTAAACCAATAGGAGAACACACACCGCTGGAAATCCCAGCAGCCTGTCTGTGCACAGACGTGTCACTTTACTTGAATGTGGTGAGTTGGAGGAAAACCCGGAGCGGATTCCCAGTGGTGTGTGTTCCTCTATCAAATAAGTGGAGTTGATTATTTTATGACAGATTCAAGATTCAACAGGGGTTTCCCCCTAAAAAGGTGATGTACGCATGCAGCAACTCCCCCCCCCACACACACACACAAACCCCACCCCCACACAAACCCCGCCCCCACGGGTCCCCCTCACATAAAAAATGCTTCAGACGCCCCTGGCTGCAGGGACTAGTTGGACTCACAAGTTCCAATTGCGCATCCAGCATTTAGAACTGTCTGGGACTGAGAAAATGACATTTCAGGATGTTACAGCTTTTTGGCTTAATGTGTTCAATTACTTCATTTCCAATATTCACATTCCTGAACCCAAAGCCAAAAGCTGCTGCAGAGTGAAGCTTGGACATTACAGTACTGTGGAATAGTCTCAGGTACTTATGCAAATTGGTAAATGTCATTATTCGAGGTTTGTCTTTCTGTTCACAAAATTATCATTAATATAAATGCAAATAATAAAGCAGTAAAAGAGTATTAAGATTTGTTTTGTTTGTAAAAAAAAACTATCCTGCAGTAGATATGTTGTGAGCTGGTGAGGAGAAAGCAGGTCCGGTTCCAAATTTCCAAATTGTAAAGGATGTGGCACGACAGGCTTATTTTGATAAAACTTGTGCATATGGTTTTGCACCTATGACATTGGACTGGCCCAAATTTTTGACCTGTAGTACATACTGGATTTATGGGTGTACTTACTGAAGTTTCTTTAACTTGTGGGCTAGTTTACTGTTGGCCTTATAAATAAATCTAGAGAAAAAGCAATTGAAATGTGTCTAGGGTCCTTTGGGATGCGGGAACATTGCTGGGGGCTAGGACAGGTTACATGTATTGTCTGGCATTATACCATAACCTTATGCATTAGTAAACCAGAACTGACTCTTTCAAGAAAAAAAATTCTCATGCTGTTGTACAATCCAGCCAGTATCACAGAACATCCTGGTTGAGGAATGTAGGAAAACAGAAGATCAGATAAATGTTACATCCTCTGAAACAAGTGCCGGCAGCTGGCTGATCAAGAGACAGTCACTGATGGGCGATGGCACAGGTTTGTCACAACATCAGAGCAACAGTGTGTGCGAATGTCGAGTGAAGTCCAGTCTCTGGCAGGCGTCCAACGCGGATAGATGAGGAGTGGTGGTGGACATATGGGGGAATGAAGTGAGGGAGGGGGGTCTGCTGGCAGGGGGCCACAGCTCCTGTAGGGGACGGCACGCGGGAGTGACTTATCCTGTTGCACCCAATGAGGACATGTTGAAACCTTCGCTGTACAGAAGAGGTGTGAGGTCCTCGCGATGAGTTCATCATCACCACATCTGTCTCACAGTTGCCTGTGCCAAGATGCAAAACAGAAAAAAGAAAAAAAAAGAATGAAGCAAAACAAAAGTGTTCTGTGTTCTTTGCTAATTTTTGACTGTTGCTAAGTTGGAACACTGGCAAAAATCCCATTCAACCTCAACCTCTAGATGACATTGCGTGTCCAGGTTTAAATATCCACTATTGAGCTGAGACAGATCTATAAGGGACTACTCTATGTGTCCAAAAGTATTGGGACGCCTGACCATCACATCAACAGGGATTTTAATGACATTGCATTCTAATGCATCGACTTTAGTATTTAGTTGCTCCACCCTTTGCAGCTATAACAGCTTCCACACTTCTTGGAAGGCTTTCCCCAAGTTTTTGGAGTGTTTCTGTGGGAATTGTTGCCTAATCATTCTGTATTCAATGGAAAATGAAAATTACATGTATGATCTCGTTTTTTTACAGAATTTCATACTCTTTGTGCCTATTGATGAAAAATGCCGATATTCTAGGGTCTACTGGCACTAATTATGCACAAAAGTTCAAGGCACACTTTGATGAAGAGAAGCAGAAGGCTGCACTGAGATGCCTATATAAATGGTGCATCTATTAATAAAACAACTCCTGTGTTTGGAAGTAAATGTTTTGTATTGTTGTTTTTTGGGGGGGGTTGGCAAACACTTTTAAATTCTTTTGAGTGGAACTTTTAAGATAAGAGCGCTGGAACAAACAGTGATGTTGACTTTGAGAAGAGTCTTACTTGCTGATTCAGTAATTTGCCTAGATCAAGCCCAAGGTGATTTTCTAAAAGTAGCCTTAAAGAAGATCTGCGCTAGACACGGGGGACGCGCTCACATACATACTAATATATGTGAGTAAACATCCCCTTCCTGTCACGGAGTAAGCACTTTCGGAAAGAGATGATGAAAGTACCAGACAGACGCTGGACTTTTTCAACTTTCGTTCCTGCACGACTTGTGATGCAATTTGCACAATTTGAAGATTATTTTTCTACCGGCCGCTCTTGGAGCACCATTAGACTGCGCGCATGACTCATCATCACTTATTTAAATCACTTTATTTCACTTTGATGAGAGCAAAGCTAGTAATTGCATGTACCTCATACCATCATATTTCCCTGATTAAAATTTTACACGCCCATAAATAATACATTTAATCATGCATAATGCAAGACTCAAACAAAGTATAGGCCTTGCAAATATGGAAACTTTTAGAAAATATGTTTTTGCCCCCCATCCTTTCATTAAACGAAGAATAATTTTCGGATGTTTCGGGCTGGAGCCGAAACACTGATGGTATTGCAAGGACCCGAGCTGTTATGGAAGCCCCACCGAGATAAACACGGTGTCTCTATTAGCGCAGGGGAGAATTAAAATGGAAATGAAATCAAAACATTATGGGCTTTGAAAGCTTGCAACCTTGAATGGTGTCTTTGATGTAAACCGAATGACCGCGCTGTCTCGGTCATTGTCAGCAGCACAAGAGCATGCCGTCTGACAAAGAAACAGGTTTACCTCACTGCATAATACAAGGCCACAGTTCTCACCGGCTTTGTTCACTGGGATTTATTTCAGACTCGCTGCTTCAGTCAGTTCAGGGCTGTGCCTGTCATCTGTTCACAATAGAACACCTGGAGGTGCTCACAACAGCTCGCTCAGGAGCAGCCGCAAGAATAGAAGAGCCAGCGAGGCCTGTTCACGGTCACTAAAAGATGTGGGAAGGCTCATCTAATCAGGTTTAAGAGATCTGGCTGGACAGATCTGGGACTGAGGAAAAAATCTCATGACATTTCAGGGTGGAACAGCTTTTTGGCTAATTGTGTTCAATTACTTCATTTCCAATTTATTCACATTCCTGAACCCAAAGCCAAACGCCGCTGCAGAGCCAATATTCAAATTGGTTAATGTCGTTTTTCGAAGTTTGTCTTTCTTCTCACACAATTAGCATTAAAATAAATACAAATAAGGAAGCAGTAAAAGAGTATCAATGTTTGTTTTGTTTGTAAAAATGAAGTTCTGCTGTAGTAGATTTGTGAGCTAGTGAGGAGGTAGCATGTTCCAAATTTCCCTCGGCTGCTCCAGCTGTTGTTTGGATTTGTGAAATTCCATCAGCAGCTCCTGATCAAATTAAACGAAGGACGGATTGAGTCAGACTTCCTCAAGGAACACTCAAATATACTTAAACTCCCTGTTTATGAAGATTGTTTTAATTGTTTTAAGTTTATTTCATATATTTTATAATAATGTTAAAGGTTTTTTTGGAAGGTTTGTCATTCTACTCACAAAATTCACTTTAAAAATAAATGCAGTAGCATATTTTTTGTTTGGATTTGTGAAATTTCATCAGCATCTCTTGATCTAATTTGACGGATTGAGTCAAACCAGGTTTCAGACTTCTACAAGGAACACTGATATACATAGAATCACTATTTATGATGTTGTTTCTATAGATTTCTTTTGTCTTATTTCATATATTTAGTAATAATAATGTGAGAAAACACTCACTCTTCCTCTCAACAGTTTTTACAGGTTGGTTTTGCAGGTGCCAAAGACTTTTGTGCAGGACTGTGTTGCTTGAAGACCTCTAATCGTGACCAACACAGATGGTGTAGAAAAGCAGTGGAAAGAATGGGTACCTCCAGAGCCAGGGAGAATGTTATCCTATCTGTCAGTACCTTCATGGAAAGAAGGGTCGTGACAGCAAGGCAGCTGAAGATTGGCAGCAAGGAACAGATGGTCAGGAGGAGGGGAGGTGGACAGGGAAACGGCGCTGGGCTGCTCGCAGCACAGGCAGAAGAGGAGAGTATTGATGAGCTGAGCTGAGGCCTATTTGGCCTTCACTCACAAACCCTATAGCTTCGCCACAGATTCTACTTCACACTCGCATTTCCACTCACTACACACCTTCTGAGATCCACCTACCTCACAAATCTGCTAAATTACTGACCGTAGACCTTCTGCCGTCATGCATAATTTGTCTGCCGCCCTCTACAGTCTATCATTGGTCAGTTTCTGACCATAACACCACCTGCTGAACACTTATGTAGTTAATAAACTATGCTTTTGCATGTGTGCTGGTGGAGGTTTTCACATGCATCACTGTCACCACTAGGGTCAGGCTCAGGATCAGAAAACGTTCTTGATTAATTTGTTACTAGGTATAAAACTGCCCAAGCATAGTTAGAAACAATCAATTGTTCAGAAACTCACCTCTGATGAAGAACTATGTTGCTTGTGAATAAAACTACATCATCAAACTAGACCTATAAGGGACATTCCACACATTTTAACACATTCTAACTGTTTATTAAGACTTTCCAAAAGGTTGTCAAATCTTACAATAAACTGCAATGGCTTGCCAGACAGAACTAGTCACATGACACACACAGACACAATTACTATTTTTCCAGCATTTACCATCTCCTACAAAAAAATATATATTTTTGGAAAAGATTTCAGCGTTTTGTGTACAAGGATGTATGGGGCGCCGTTTGTAAAAGCAACACCACAAATTTAGAGGTGTCATTTTTTCAACATTTAGCGCAATGTTCA
>JBBKCR010000001.1:22806854-22822916 GCA_037577295.1 Ladigesia roloffi
CACACATACACACACACACACACACACACACACACACAATCGAACATACACACGCACACACACACACACACACACATATATACACACACACACACATACACACACACACACATATACACACATACACACAAAAACACATACACACACATTCAATTGCCACACACAAACATACAAACACACACACTCACACATTCTCACATACTCACACACAAACTAACATACACACACACACACTCCCAGACACACATACACACACCCCATCCGCTGGATAAGGACAGCGCTTGGAGAAGAAGGGGGTTAAGAAGACGCGAGGCGCACGAGACGGAGCCGGAAGAATATGATGCTGAAACAACACCTCATCTTCGTGCTTTACAGCATCTGCACGAGCGTCATTAAAGGTGAGACGCAGTTTATCATTTATTATTTATTGTCATCATCATTGCCATTATTGTATTTTGGGTGTGGTGGGAGTTGGGTGGTCTCTTTCCTCAAGCTGAACATACTCAGAAGAGTGTTCTCTTGGGCTACATATGTGTTTGTGTGTGTGTGTGTGTGTGTGGAACAAGTTCATCGTGCAGTATCGCGCACCATGACACCGCATATTTGAGTTTTTGGAGCTTGCTTGTCGCGCGTGTTTTTTTGCCCTGGCGTGGGAAGTTAGGGTGGAGAACGTTTTGTGGGTTTGTGTGTGTGAGTGTGTGTGTTTCGGGAGGGGCTGATTATTTTTTGTACACTTTCAGACCATCTAAAACACAGCAGTCCAATTAGGCACTAGGCTGGTTCAGACTTTTTCTGATCACACACACATACACACACAAATATTGCATATGAATTTACAGTAAAGACTCAGCATGTTTTTTCTCATCCTAGCCTGCAGGGAGTGGCGACTGCAGAGCTCGTGCGTTATACGTTTATTAATGTTATTTATTAGTAGTATCATTGCTGGAGTGAGTGATTTACTTTGGTGCTGCGCGCGCCTATCTGATCGTGGCATTTGCAGCAGTCTGCATCTTGGGGTCGTCGTAGCATAAGCGTGAGAATTTCTCGTGCTCGACCAGCAGCGCGGGACACAGAGGCTGGAGGTCTCGTGCACGACCAGGACCTGACCAGAGAGCCTGTGGGTTTTTTTGCCATTGCAAATAAACGCCGCTGGTACGTGGCTCGAATGTCAAAAGCACCAACCTGCACTGTAATAGGCAACGTTTTGAATTTTTTGCAAACGCAAGGGCACCCTATCCTGACTTAACCCGTATAACTGGCTCGATGGTGCTTCATGCATCCACTCCATCTCCATCTACTTCAGCTGGGCTTTATTGATGAGGACAATATATCAGTATTGTGATTTTACTGCTACATTTTGGACATAGGATGCCTTTCAAGGTATTAAAGAGCCCATATCATCACTTTCTTGGACTTAAAAAAGTCCGTAAATATTGGCACTGTTAACCTCCGCCCCCAAACATGCAGTCCACAAGCATGTTTTCAAATCATATTTCACAAAACCCACATTTAAATATATCTCCTTATTCTGGCTGTAGCAGTTTAGCCCCGCCCCTTCATGCTTTGATTCAACTTTAGTGGTTGTTGGATACATGGAGACCTTGATTGGAGCAGATCAAAAACTCACCTGGAGCTTTGATTGAAAACCCAGTCAAAGTCTAATTTGCATATTGCAGCCTATACGATATCATTATTGCAGAGACCGGTATCACAATACTGATCTGGAGATGATATTGTGCAGCCCTAGTGATCAGCCTGGCCATTTAGGCTCCTTGAGGCTGAGCGGGCACCACTTAATAATGACCAGATGTGGTCCTCGGCCACGTGGGTGTGGGAGAGGGTTCTAATAGGAGACTTTGCCGAGATCACAATGTCTGAGTGCATAAACGACAGTAATGCATTCTGAACGCAGCACCTGGTCAAATGTCTCTCTGCTGACCCATCCATTAGTGCACAGGAGCCATTAGCAGAATATTAACACCGGATAGGAATTCATGTTTTAATAATGTAAATGAGCGGGGATTCTCCCGTAATCCATCTCCATTCAGGTGGGGAAGAGTTTCTATTGGAAACAGAGATTATTATTTAAGGCATTATTCAATTCTTTATTATTATAAGAGAGTAAAATTCAACCTGCTTGTCAACAGGACTGTTTTTTTTTGTTCAGCTCGATGACTCAGCTTTTGCAGAGATATAAGAAAATTACAAAACGATGACTCACACAATATCATGTGAAAATATGAACACCCTGATCATGAAATCTTTTGTTGACTGTCTTTTACAGAAAGCAGTCTTGGCAAGTTTTAAATTGCATCCTCTATTTTTAGAATATTACAATGAACATAGTGAAAAGCAATGAAATATGCCATAAGATATCCTGCATATTCCAGGTCTATTTTAAATGTGTTAAATAAACAACAAGGAAGTGTGCATTAAAATGTGCTGAAGTGTGTTCACTGTGGAGGATATGTACTCGCTGTCAGAAAAAAATCACCTCAATATGTAATTTTTTTGCTATATTCATATAAATTGTACATTAAACTCTTGCACTTCTGCCCACCCATGATGATCAGTGACATCGTCTTCATCACCTTCTTCTCGCCCTGCATGTTTTCATAATTAAAAAGTACTACTTGTTTGAAATAATCGACATCAACTTTGTGCCCTTTTGCTTCTTTTGAAATACCTTTTCCTTATATGCATGTGTGCTGAATATTTTCTAGAATTAAGTCAGCCTTGAAGTACTTTATGGCATTTGTTTTTATGGCTCCCATCTCTCAGCTTTATCTGGTGCTTTATGCTGTGGCATGTCAGCAATAACCGGCTGTCAGTGGCTTTGTCCCTCATCACTCTTCAGTCCCCGAGCATCGCCGACTGTGTGATGTAGATTATTTTCACCCACGCCTGCTGCTCACGCTGAAGCACAATCAGCAGCCCACACTGAGATTTTGGTAGAAGGATGAAGTCTGCTTTCACGGTTTGCATACAATCTTTTATTTTCCCCCCACATTGGTTTCATTTAAATTAGCATGGCAACCACTAAATGAACCCCCAGTCCCACAGCTACAGTACACACACTTACAGTGCACACACAAACACACCCTCGGCTCCCTGGTTATTTGTATGTCAGCATATTTACTCTACTGCATTGGATCTGGATGGCCAGATTCCTATGAACACTTTTCAACCTCAGTAAGACCAAATCTAACCCTTATTTTATGTCCATTAAAGAGCAAATGGGCCGGTCTTCATTTACAGCCTCCTACCTTGACATAGTACTTTATTCTATGTTGTAATTTCATTCTATTCTATTGTTTTTCTTTATTTTGCTGCTCTTAACGTTTTTTGCACAGTACTCATACACATGTAAAATTATATTATTTATTGCATTTTTTAAAAATTTGTACCTTCTGTGTTTAATGTTACGTGTATGCCCCTAGGGTCTGAGAGTAACGTAATTTCAATTCTCTGTATGTCTGGCACATATGGCAAAATTGACAGCAAAAGTTGACTCGACTTGACTTATACTGTGCACTTTCTGCCATTACTAAGCTAATGTCCCGCTTATGGGACTTATATAGATTTTTCCTAAGCTTATCTTATCTTATCTATGATAAATTTGGCTTCTAAATCTGTATTACGTGTCAAGATTCGAAAGGCCCATGGTGCAAGAATTCATGTTTTAGGCTTCTGGCCTCCAAAGCAGCTTATTTTATCCATTCACTCACCAGTCAAAATAAAGACCCCCTTATATAACAGTTTGCACATATATAAACCACACCCAGCCTGCCCTGTTTACATTCACACTGAAAATGTGCCCCCCTGTTACATTTGTAAACAAAGAGCAAATGCATTGTGCATCATTTCTGCTTCACTCGCAGAGAAAACATTTCTCACAGGAAGGCGCTTTCGGGGAGCCTCCAGCCTCCAGAGGATCTCCCTTATAAGGCGCATCCTCTTATGTAACTGCATGCACATACAGAAACCACACTCACCATGCTCTGTTTACACTTGTGTTTAATGTGGTCAAGACCTGCCACTTTTTGAGTGTGGCTTGAGTGATCTGACCATAATCTGTCCCGGTTGGGTTTACATCTCAATTTTCATCTGGTCAAGTGAAGTTTGACTGATGTTGGATCTCCAAAAACACATAAACAGCCCCTCTGTGTAGGGAGCTATAGATTAAAAAACACATCCAGTCTTCCCTCATAGTTGTAATTTTGAAATATATGCAAAGCTGCTCCAGTTTCTTTTACAATTTTCAAGGTTGTCCAAACTCGCAGCCAGAGCTACAACAGAATCCACTCACGAGGAGATCATGAATAGGTCAGCGTTATTTTTTTCGGTACAAAATATCCCAATTGACCACATTTACCATTTTAACACACCAGTTTTTGTCAGTTTATGTGGTACTCGCTGCTATGAAATTTCTCTTGAAATGATGTCTGAGCAGAAGCAATCAGACAGATTTGCTTTTTAAAATGAGCTTCATTAGACAAGTCATGACATGAGTTTTAAAACATCAAAAAGCAGCACATGAAAAATGCACTCAATCTAAAGGCTGAACATCATAATCAATTATACAAAAAAGAAAAGGACCACCTTTTAATTTAACTGGATGTTTAAAGTTATGTTCAGCCCTCATGTCCAATCTTGCTGGTCTTTTCCCTTGGGTTTTAGTGTCCTATTTTAATTTCATATGTTGCTTATGAAAATGTTGCAAGGTACTATTCATACAACTAAATGATACAGATATTTGACATTTGTTTGACCTTTGTGCTTTACAATTGAATCATGTTGGAGAGTCTGGCAGGGTGTAATTACCGTGAAATGAGATCATTTCAGTTGCTAAGGATCTTTTATCTTTACAATATATGACTCTCAAGGACTCATACTGGTGTAATGTGGAGTGCTTGCCTGGTCAGCGAATCAAACCCCAGTCTGTTGCACTTAGGTCAGTGGTGTCATCCACCATGCCATACGAACACCTACTAATTATAAGTGCCCTACATAATAGATTTTACATTTACATGCAAATTTAGTCCTATATCTAGTGTATTTGTCTCCATATTTCCACTTATCATTTGCATTTTAATAAATAATAGTGTTTGATTTTTGCATCTGCATCCGACATACTGTGATATTATAGCAACTCCAGCCCATCTTACTGCATATCTTACAATTGGCCTGCTGACACCTGTCAAACACAAAATTTGCATAGTCTGATGTATCTTTAATCTGTAAAAGGCCACTTTCCTTCACCCAGCCAACAGTGTTGATGTACAGAGAAAGATCATTCTCTCAGATTCCTCGTGTCTGCTGCTCTTTTTCCTGCTGAAGTGAACAGTATGTCTCTATTGTTTCTAATTGCTGTTGAAAAAAAAAAACCTTACTCAGAGCCTTACAGTACTTTTGGGACCAGACATTTAGGTCAGAGTTTCATCTGCCATTTCTGTGTCCTTCTCAGTTCAATTCCCACGAGGGAAGGCTTCTTCCCACCTTAGTTAGTGACTTGCAGAAATAGACATTTGTAGCAAAGACATAATGTGGCATACAAATTGGACCTGAGGGACTGGAAAGCCCATCCTCAATCAGAACTCTTCAGAGACGCCTGAGGGCCCAGCTAAACATGTGGATGGATCCTGTCACTGGAACGCTTAGACCAGCCGTTGGAGCCGGCGCCGGCTTATCGCGCCATTTTTTGACGTGCCGGCCGTGACAGAGGAAGACGTTTTATTTGCCGCCCAAAGAAGCCCCCATCCTCTACTTTGGAGGTTCAGCTTATCCTGGAAGAATGGGCTCTAAGCCTCTGAGTGCTGGCCATGGAGCCAGACTATAAATAATCCAGTCGAAGAAGGAGGCTCGGAGCGCACATACACCGAGCTTTGCTGCTTTGTGCTAACTGACAGATCTACATCTACACGGATCCATCAGAGAGAGCCAAAAAACGATGCGAGAGACACACTGGGCAGCAGACGCGAGCCACGGTGCTGACAGATAGCATTTATTTTTCTCAACAAAGCAGGTTTATTTTGTGACTACTTGCATGGGTTCACAAACGTAATTGTGGCTCTTTCGCTTATCCTTAAGATGAATGGCCTGAATATATGCCAGGATTTTGTCTCACTCATTGACTAACAGGACGAAAATCTCGCAAAGTGTTGAATGAGTCGAGAGCCACTATGCTGACTGATTTTCACATAGCAGTGTTTTTTCCTCCCATCATGCACATCAAAAGTTCCTATTAGACTTCCGATAAATGGGCCTTAATGTATGTTCTTTATTTAATGGCTTGCATTAAAAATACCGGGAGTTGTGAATGGGAGCATCAATTCACACAGCAAACGAAGGGTTACCATCATTTGCTGAGGGAATGATGAGGGCACAGAGGTAGTAGAGGCATTTATTTATTTCTTTATTTTCTTTTACAAGACTCAGGCAGGGTCAGAGCACTGGATAGCAGGACCTTCAGTGGATCAGCAGAGAGAAAAATATATAGTCAGGTTTTCATTCAGACTAATCTGTGTGCAAGGTTAACTAGCAAATTAGCAAATGCATGTTAGACAGTGTGGCTGCATGTGTGTGTGTGTGTGTGTGTCTGTGTGTGTGCATGCATGTCACTGCATTTCCTGACAGTTATCACAGCATGGTAGAAACATTCCAAAATAGAGCAAACATACCTGACCTTTGAATGACCTCAATCATGTTTGCATAATGAACATTTGATTGTTTTACAACTGCTACAAAAACCTAAAGCGAATGTGAGAGCATAAATCCTGAGAGAAGAGTAGCAGAGCGGAGGGTTGTCTGCAGCTGGCGAACAATCTAGCGTAGCTAATAGACTGATACTTGCGCTCACTGATAGGTGGGGCTTGGGAAATAAGGGAGTAAAAACATGCTGTAACATTATTGGTTAATACAATTTCTCCATGCTTCTTAGACAAGGTCACAACATAAGGCGAATTCACTAGATCAAAGCAGCAAGTATTATGTGTTTTGAACGATACGGCCCAAGGAATGGTGCTTAATATGACCAAGGCCATAAAGCAACAAGGTTCGGAAGGTCAATTTAGTTTTCAGGTTTACTTTTAATGTATGTCTGCATCTTATCTCACAGAATGAACATCTCAGAATGAGTCTGAATGGACGAATTAATTCACAGAGCGAATGAACGGCGGCATTAATTCACTGAATGAATGGTGAGGGCATCGAAATGGGCCCTGTCTGTTATAAACTGACCCAGGCGGCGTCCTCCAGTGTTTGATGTTAGTGATTAATCCAGAAAATGGGACAATTAATCTCCCTCTTATAGCGGCAACCATCACGGGCGAACATAACTGCGCTGCAAGAGGTACGAATGACATCGTCGTCTCCATCAGCTGTAATGAGCTTGTTCACAGCAGATTCAGATGTATGTGCAATTAAAGTAGCGTGCCTCCGAAAGACTTCCTTAATGAAGGGACGTATATTGCTTGCTTGAGGAGGCCATAATAACTTCACTGATAAATAGTGCTGTGACATCGTCAGTTAATAAGATCACCTAGCTCTGGGCAAGCAGACGTGATAATTAGCTTCTCTTCGGAGCCCGCAGACACCAAAAAGACAGTGAGATAACGATTATATTTGAGGTTTTGATGTTTAATATTAGTCATTTTTTTTCAAAATGGAGATAAATCAAGGAAGGTTGCTTTCAGAGTCACTCAAGATGAGCTAGTCTTTGTCCCCTGTTAAAAACTCATTTCCAGCCGAGCATGGTACACGTTTTCACAATTAATACATAATTGTCATTCTCCTGATCATCTTGGTTATCTTCAGTGACAGTTTCCATATGTTTATTAACATTGACGCATCGATGCACACTTTTCTGCACAAGCTGAATAACACTTTACTGTCAAAATATCACAGCCTCACCATACTCACACTCAGCTGTAATTGCAAATGTTTTAATGGACTGAGTAACAATTGGAGCTATATGGTGCGTCATACAGTTTGTAACCGTTTCATGTTCACATCTACCCTTGCTGTGCCTTCTGTATTTCCAGTTAACCTTCTAAATCCAAAGAATGTTTATGTAGCCCACACTTCAGTTCCTTACCCTCATAATTGCACAGTTTTTATGGTAAATCATGGTAATTACCAGTTTGCTGGGCTGGTTATGAATGACTAATTACCTTTCTCAACATACAATGGGATTCCTTTGCTGATTACGTCCTTCATCGCTTATCACTTTACTCCTAAGTTTCTCTCCACAATCTGTTCTAATCTTCAGCAACTGGAAAGGTCAAACAAAACCACAGTAGCACTGTCTGTAGAAAGAAACAGACAATCACAATTAACATCACTTAAAAGGCTTTTTTTCTGAATCATTAGCACCTTTATTGCAAAGACACTGTCAGTTATGTTTTGTTAAATTTATAAACAACAGATGCGATTAGAAAACCTAGAAACTAACCAATGCATTGCTCATAATGAACAAAAAATGTATAATAATAAATTCACACTGATGAATTAACAATTTATTAACAAAACAACAAGTTTACAAATTATTTCCATGTGAAATTGAGCCTGACCTCTTTAGGTGAGATTGATGTTCCTCCTCTTTAGAAAGGGAATTTTTATGAATTACTTTCCTATTAGTATTATTTGATATTTTGACATATTCTTGTTCATTCCCAATCTGAAGCTTGACGCAGTTCCGCTCGGGTTCAGGTGGCTTCATTTGAGATTCTCATTATTCATCATCTTTCACGGAAGCCCCACTGTTGTCACTCCATTCAAGAACTTGGATCCCACCTCCGGTGTTCAGCTCAGCGGGACGCCGTTAGGACTTGCAGTCCACAGCATGCGATAGAATTTCAGATTGCTTTCATAAGACAGGTCTGAAAACCTGTCCATCTCTCCTTTTGTTCATCCATTCATCCAGCCATTCATCCATCCCTCCTTCCATCTATTCCGCCACCTGTCTAGCAATGCCCCGCTCCATGTGACACTGTAAAGAAAAACAGGAGCAGTTTAAATAGCGTTGGGAACAAAATGAATGGTGCAAAAACAGACTTCTCCTGTCTGCTGCGATATCAGGGGAGCTAATTGGCTGTTTACAGAAAGCTGTACACTCTTATCTGATTGTTGAAACGACATTACTGTCAGGAAATAAAAGACTGGACAGAAGCTCCTGAATCCCCGGCTTGTTTTGTGAATACACAACACCATCATCTTTAACTTCAGTCTCCTCTCTGGTCTTCTATACTAGGTCAAAAGATGTTGCCTAATTGCCTTTTTAATAATCATTGTATTGTTAATAAAGGTCTCTAAATCCTTTAAATTACATGTAGATAAAATCTCTGTTAAAAAAACAATACATGGGGTAGGTTTGCTCCAATTCCATTTTTTTGCAAGATCATTTTTGTCAACGGCAGGAAATAAAGAGAAAATGAGGTGCTACTGCAGAACCTGTAGAGTCATTTATTCAAACTGAAACACAACTGATTGTAGGATATTTGCTTAAAAAATTGGAAACCCAACAATGAGATCAAGTTGAACAGATTTCATATCTACACCCATCTGCTTTGTGCATGTGTTGTACATCTGAACCGGCTGCGTCCTCTAGATGGCCATTTACAGCCAGGTTTACAGCAGGACTTCATTCCACACATACTGCTGCTCATGACAATGTTACATTTATAATTTTTTACTGTACATAAAATGGTCTTTTTTGTTTGTGCTGCACAATATATCTTCTGTATACTGTCAGTATGGTATTAGTCCCTGCAACTCTGCTATTGCTGAAGGCTGCAATATGCAAATGAGCCTCTAACCAGTCACATTTTTTGACACCAGTCAAAGCTCCAGGAAAGTTATTGGGTGTTTTGATGAGTCGAGGCACTCATTAAATCCAACAAACTTAAAATGATTTTGGCCAACTCTAAAATGCTAAAGTGTTTTTAAAATGTACACATTCTATATTTATCTTCTATTTCATTTTTTCCTGACAGTAACTTTTATAAATTCATAGTTGGTCCCTGCATGACCTATTTCCACCTTTGTTTCCACTCTGAATCCTAAGGTGCTGTTTTTGTTACTGTACCTTTAAAACTGATATATGTAAATAATATATTTCTGATTGGCCTCCTCCCTGTACTGCAACTCATTTAATAAGGGAACACAGGGCCAAAACGCTTTAGAACTTCAGCATGAATGGGTGGGGTTACTTTGCTTCAGGCTAAATAAGAAAATGTATGTAAATGTGTGACATAAAAATGGTTAATTAATAACTGTTTATAATAATCTGTTTTACAGGTTTGTTTCTGTCCATGGACTGAATAGATCAGGGGGATTCAATGTGAAATTTTAATAATTACACATTTCAAAACTCAAAAAAGGCTTTGTAATATATTGAAAGGAAGCATAACCGCAATATGTAGCAGTGAAATTGCAATACTGATATTTTGTCTGATTTACGTTGTGTTTAACCTCTTGATCTACTATTCAGATATGCAGAAACTACTATGACTTATTCAGTGACTATTCTGAAAATCGTCCCTAGATTTGTAGGTATTAGAGATTGAAGTGTGAGCCTCAATTTGGGTCACATAAAGCACAACAATCACCAGAATTTTCATATGCAAATGTTACTTATTGCTGCGCCTCTGGAAGACATTAGGCCAACAGTCAACAACTAAATTTCATCATTTATTTTAGAGCAGAAAGGGGGAGAGCATTCTTGAACTTTTATAACTGGGGAAAGTATTCTAGGACAGTGTGAAAGGAGAGAAAGATCTAGAATGATAATTGTGTGAATGCGAGAGGTCATTCAAGTACTATGAGAATGAATTTGACCTTCTGGACAAACAGAAAAGGAGAGAACATTATAGAACAATAAATGACAGAGATCAGTACACACAGTGTGTATAAGGAGTATATGAGAACAGAAAGGCCTGACGTCTGAATCAGGCGTTTTTCAGGAGTTCATGGTGCCAGGTGAGCGCAGACTGAGCGCTAAATGTTATTCTGCTCACTGGAGCAAATCACAAAGTCCACATGGGTGTTCAGCGCTGGTGCTCGGACGGCTGCAGGTTCATGCTACTTCTTCCTGGCGCCAGTTTCTGCTGAAATCCTCACCTGTCTATGGTGCTGTATCAGGAGGAGTTTTTAAACCATAATTTTAAGTTTTAGGAAAGAACAAAAGTTTGTTTTCAATGTAGAATTACAGATTAACATGTCCAGTGTCTAAATAATCTGGAGAGAAGAATCACTGCCCCCACAGGTAAACACATGAAACTACACATTGGAGGCTGGTGTTAAACAGGGTCAGACGAACGCCAGTGTAACGCCTCACTGAATTCAATCAAGCGCAGATACAAAATGCAACAAAAACACTTATGGCAGTCAGAGCATGTTCATTTATCCAAGATTCAAACCTCTGTGTGGAGGAGGCCAAAGAATGGGGCAGAACATTCAGTGCAGGGAGTGTTCTACCACAGTGAGAATTTATTTGCGATTTTACTCCTACATATGGCAATTGTGATGTCTTTAATTATTTATAAGGGTGCCTATTATCTTTTCTGGAATCTAAAAGGCTTAAAGCCTTTAGGAATTATTGAGTTGATTTCTCCATCTGTACATTTCAAACGTGAAGGACAAAGTACAAAAGCAGCACGTTTTCAAATCATCATTTTTGTGATGTCACAAAGGCAACCAATTTAAATATGTCTCCCTATTCTGGCTAAAGCAGTTTAGCCCCGCCCATTCATGCACCAATGAGCTAGCATCGTTAATGTTTTAAAATCAGAGTTTGCTCGATTACATGAAGACCTTAATTGTTCAGAACACCCAGTAACTCACGTGGAGCTGTGATTGGTCACCCTGTGAGAAATACTGTGATTAGTTAGAGGCTTGTTTACATACGAGGCTTGTTTGCATATTTATAATATCAGTATTACAGAGAAGACAGATACTGAAAAACATATATGTCTTACAGAAATGCAACTTTTACTGCGTGTTATTCCAGCCTCCTTATTTTTTAATGCATTCTAAATGTTAAAAAGAGAATCAGTATAAAGCATCACCAGTTTAATGGGTTAAGAACCACAGTACCTGCTTATTTGAGAGGGATCACACTACCAGAGAGGTCCAGTGAGTCTTTTTGGACATTTGGTCTCTTTTTCTTCTGTGGAATGTAATTTTTGGCTCAGACTGAAGCCGGGCTCTCGCCTCATCGGCCGTCTGCAGCCCTGACCTTTAAACAGTCTCTCTCGCTCCTCTCACTCCGCAACTGAGTGTGCTCTCTGCCCATAGACGGCACCCAGACAATGAATCTCATTTACTTTGTGCCATCCTCAGCGCTCTCCCCATGTTTGAGCGCACTCTCTCTCTCTCTCCATCAGCCCAGTCATCAGCACTTGAATCTGCCAATGCCAGCATGCAGAAACCCGTCTGGCTGCTGTTGGATGGAGTGATATGGGAGCGAGGGGCTATCCCGCCAACTCAAATTAAAATGGGGCCAATCAGACAATTCCAGAGATACTGAATCCCCTGGCAGGTTTACCCCATACTGGCAGAGTCAGATACTTTGCCCAGAGAAGTAGAAAGATTGACATATACAGACCTCTGAGGACTTGTGGTTATTTTTTAGGCTGTCATATGCATTCAGAAGGGCCCTGGGGATGAAACTGATTTTATAGATGGAAAAAATTAACAGTGCTAATTCATATTCTGTGTCAGTGTGACAGAGGCATGTACATTCAGTTTTCACCTGCATATTTCTCCTTAATAATACTGTCATTTTGTCATTTACTGCCACAAAGTAATGATTCTGTAGCACACGAGTGTCACAGATCTGTACCAGCTAAGCAACAAATGGTAAGTTTACCCATTTTGTGTGGCCGCTTGAAGTGTCAGATGTCATGCTGAGCTTTGGTTGGTTTTCCTTTGTCACTCAGAAGTAAAAGAAAGAAAATGTGATAATAATATCTGTTACTGGGTTTTAAAATAGACAACACTCGCAAAAAAATGCTCGAAAATCTTTTATTTTAAGTCTTAAAAACAAACAGAAAAAAACACAAGACCTTTGAAGCTGGGAGAACCATCAGAATTGTCTCCGTACACAAGTGGGTGGGGAAAACCCGCAGAGGGTGGGGGTCCGGAGAGCGGCCGAGCGGCCGTGCGCTGAGCAGAAAAGCAGAAAATGGTGAGTGAGTAAGAGAGCAAACACTGGATTTATACTGAATAATTCAGCTGCACAATTTAACATATGAAGGTCTTAATGGTGCAAACGCTGTGCAGTGTTGGCAAAAGTTTTATCAACCGTTAGCATTTTTGTAAATTGGCCTAAACTGTGGTTTAAATGTAATTTGTGGTTCTTAAAGAAACCTTTGGTGATCGTGCCGTTGGAGAACATCCCGGTTTAACTATATCACAGAAACAGAGTGGAATGTAGACTTGAACACCAACATGACTATGTTGTCTCTTGATGTCTGCATTAAACAATACTATGGCAAATAATGGTCTAAACAACCAGGTTTAACGTGATTTGACTGAACACATTAACATGTTATTTACGGCTTATTTAGCCCATTCTTTAAGTTCCTTTTCAATATAAAGCCGCAGATTAAAAAAAGCAGTTATCTCCTGCGTCTTTTGTTTCAACACCATACCTAGCACCCCTGAAGCACAAATTACATCCTCATCAAGACAGTTCAGGCGGTCCAAACAGTCTGGGTAAGAGATGAAATGTCAATTCCAGCCCAACTGTCACTCAGTTTCATGAGTGCAGTCATTATCCGCAGCGAGAAAGCAGGAAGAGTTACCTTCCATCCGTCTATTATGTCAAACAGCAATTAAAAGAGAGATACGGAGCGAGTGTAATATTGGAACGTGTGATGAGGCCGGTGTGGCAACCGAGTGGAGGCAGATAACACCAGAACAAATTGAAGGCGTAATCAAAGATTAAACAGGAAAAGGCGAGGGCCATTTCATATCCAGCGTGTATTACTGTGATACAGGCGTGGAGGAGTGCAGTAATTGATTTCTGATCTTAATTCACTTGCCGAGACAATTTAATCTAATCAGAGAGGGAGAGGTGGGGGCCCGTGGCAATGAATTTTGCATCTGGCTGTTGATGAAACAAAACATGGCTCTGCAGACAGCTTTATAGCAGTTTAATGGGGACTCTTGTAGACTACAGCACTTGTATGGCTGGTACATGCCTTTGAAACAGCTCTTTTGTTCTCACACAAAACACAAGTCAATGTATCCTTAATGTAGAACATTATTTATATACTATAGTACATAATTCACACTATTTCTAGATCTTTTTGCTTATGAAGTTGTATCAAGTGTAATAGTGCTAGAACAATTGCTCCCTGGATGATCTCTTACTTGAACATTTATTAATGTCAATATTCCTAGTTCTCACAGCCTCCTTCAAACGTATTAGTATTGGATTGGAGTTTCCACTTGGTTTAGCTTTTTCATCTCCTTTATTTTTCTTCCCTATCTTTACTTCACACCTACTAACATGGCATAACTGCTGCGCGGTTCTGTCCTGTAATATTGTTTTGCTGCTCTTTTATCTTGTGCTTTCTTTCTTTGCTCTCTTTGCACTCTGTGTAGTTGTGTCCTGCATTTTTTTCGCTTGTGGCGTTTCAGTATTTGCTCTTTGTGTTGTACCATGGACCTGGAGGACCGTTGTGGTCCTAGAGGAACATTGTTTGGTTTCACTGTGTACTAAGTGTATGGCTAAAATGACAATAAATCTTGACTTGATGCTGTTAACAATGAGAAGGTGGACGTGCTTCTACCCAGAATACTGAAGCGTTAGTGAATCTTTTCAAGCTGCCATGTCATTTGACAGCTCAGCACACTTGGAGGAGAACACTAACTGCCAATTTTGTGAGAGACGGCCTTCCTACTTCTCCAGAGAAAGCAAAGCCAATAATGCTGTCTTGGATTCCATGTCTGTGTCTTCGCCGAGGAGTCCTCCTACTGACAGGACCAACAGTTTTTGTGTGTTGCCAGAATTGAACACAAGGTGAGAAAAACACAAAAGAAATAAACAGGCCAGGCCTGGACTGGAAATTCAGATCCGAACAATATTCAAGCTAAATGTATTGAATCTTTTGCTTGGCACAAATCTGAATACAGTAATCGGAAAGGCACAAATACCATGTTTTTTACTTTAAAAAATATTTGTTTTTGGGAAATTAGGGGGCGGAGTTTGGACAAAGCATTTAAATTTTACTCGAATACAAATACAAATTCGAATACGACCACCTCTGTGGACCCCTAATATATATATATATATAGTCAAACAGAAGCATTCTGCTTTGTCATGCGCTGGTTAAAAGACAGTAAAATAGGAAATCGCTGTTGTGGAAGTTTCTTCCACATCAGCCTTTAAAACTGCAGTTTACTCCCGTTCAGTCGCAGTAAACATTTTACCTCTCCGCTTCGTGAAGCATTATGTCTTGGCATCCAACTTTGTGTGCACCGAGAGAAGGGAAAGAGGGAGAAACACAAACTTTAGTTGATGCATGGTTATATCCCAGTATTGATTTGATCTTTATAAAGGTTCCCACGAGTGCGTGAGTGGCCTGGGAGGAGAGACAGAATGCTGACGGATTTGCAAGTGAAGAAGGAGGTGGTGGAGGAGCTGGGGGTGGCTGCAGGCTGGAGGGGGCTAGGGTGGGTTGGGGGTAGGGGGGGATGTGTGCTGAGGATAAAAGCACAGCAACTCCATGTCCTCGTAAAGACGGATCAGCACTGTGAACGAAAGCTGCATACTGATTGTGGGCATGGCAAAGCCCTGAGCCAGGGAGCAAGCAAGATGTGCCGGAGAGAAAAATGCCCTCAAAGCCGCTAAGCTGGGAGGAGAGAGGGCATGAAGGGGAGCGGGAGAGAGAGAGAGAGAAAGAGAGAGAGAGAGAGAGAGAGAGAGAAGCAGACAGAGAGCAAGAGAGATAAAGTGGAGCTAGAGAGAGAGAGAGAGAGAGAGAGAGAGAGAGAGGAGAAAATAAGAAGGAGAGAGGTAAACAGACGGAGTTGAGAGAAAGGATTACGATAAGG
>JBBKCR010000001.1:22851251-22863578 GCA_037577295.1 Ladigesia roloffi
GATACATAGATAGATAGACAGAGATATAGATACACAGATATAAATATATGTGCATGTGTGTGTGTCTTGATATATATATGACTGTCCCAGTGTTTTGTTCCTTATGCTCTTTAAGACTGATAGGACTGACAGGAAATTACAAAAATTGTGAAATTAAAATCTATCTTGGTTGATATACAAAGGGCATCGTCTCAGAGCATGGAAATATCATTAGGTGTTTTTGGAGCCATTGACTTGATATTCAGATGACTTATGTGCATCGATTACTTAATCAGACAGCAGTTACTTTGCTTACAAATGACCTGCCGTGTCTCCATGCTCAAACTCAAGAACAAATTAGGCTGTGATGCATCTTTGGCATACACAAATACTACATGTTAGACTACATGTCTAATATTTTTGGTACACCTTATAGGAAATATCCAGCTGGTTACTTATAGGGCCACATGCACTGGAAGAGATACATAAGGCTGTTTGTATGAGAAACAGTGGCCTTTTCAGTCATGTAGCTGTCATATTTTCACATCTCGCCTGAGGGGATTGGAACGCAGTCTCATTAGTATTCATTACATCAAGAAAAAACGCATTGATGAAAAACGGAGGGTTTGTTGAATGTTTTCATTGGAATTTCCTCATTTATCACACTTTAAATTGGCTGGGCCTGCTTTGATCTGAAATACTGTTTCAAATCAAACTTTTTAATTATAAAACATGTTGCAGGCATGTACACTTCTTTTGCATTTTTGCACTGGTACTGTGTTTTAACAGTTCACCAGATTAGAAATGTTGTACCGAATAAAATAAAACTGCACAGGACACAGTATAATATATTTCACCTCTAATACTCTTGGTTTTAACTTAACTGGTAAGCAAAATGAAATAGATGGAGAACACAAAGATAAAGTGCTGTGTTGGCCCTCAAGTCCTGGAGAAGTGGGCTCCATGATATATAGCTGAATATGAAGATTGTGAAATATAATCTCATACACAAATCTCTGAAATTCACATAATTATTTTGTGGAAATCTTTGGTGTACATGCTCCAGAAACTTCCTAAATAGGATGATTGGGGAATTCAGAATGAGAATTAGAAAACTGTAATGTTTACTATACCAAGTCTGTTATTGCATGTAATAGAGATCATTCGTAGATCTGTCCTATTGGCATGAGTATTGATCTTGCCTATCTTTAAACAATTAATATTAATAATAATATGATATCACACAGAAAGATAATGATTTAGCAACAAAATAAGAAATTGCACATGATACTGCCAACCTGATTTAATCAGTTTTCATGCAGCCATAACAAAATACAATTTAATCAGAAAAAGTGCTACATTTTTTTTGTTCTGTCTATATGTATTAAAGCACAGTGCATTATCACAGTATCTGTGATAACAGGTGACTGTTAGGATTAGGATTAGGGTTAAGGTTAGGGTTCAGGACTTTCCCTATCTTGCGGTTTCAACCACTTTGCAAACAAAAACGATAAGGAGTCAACTCATTATTTCTCTTCTAATGTTCCTCAGTCATCAGTTAGCAAACCGTTGTCCTAGAGAAGTGTTGTTCTAGCGTGAAAAAAAAACCTAATACAGCTGTCTATTGCACAAAATGATAGTTAGCACCCAGCAAAGAGTTGCAGCAGGTTAGTAGGTGTTAAGTAAACCTAATACCTCTATCTTATGTTGATGTTCTCTGTAACATGGTTCTGCACATTTGATCATCTTTAATTGCTAAACTTGACCTCTAAAGAATCATCAAATTAAATGCTCTTAAGGGAATCAAATGTTGTTATTCTTTGCTGCTTCTCCACACCACCTATTTAAAGAGTAGATCCCAAACTTACTGAAGGCCACTCTTTGTTCTTTGTTATGGTTCGGGTGCAGTTGCAGTTCAACACCCAGATGTTTTTCACAGTTATGGCATGGATTCGCTTGTGAAAAAGCAATCAATTGGTCTTTGCGAAGGTTGTGCCTGGAGGGAATCTTATCCTTGTACCGTGCTGCTGAGTAGATGCTTTACTTGCATCGATTTGCACTGTTCCTGATCCGTGTTACCAGCGCTATGCTTTTGCTGAGGTCATTCCTTATAATAGGTGAATTTTTAACTTCGCATGTTCTGTATTGTTGCTTTTTCTGTGCCAGAGAATTGTATACAAGTATTGGAAAAAAAGTTAGGACAGATGTACCCGAGTGGTGTATCACCTCAGCAGTTTATTAAGGTTCTCAGTAACCTGGGCTGTCAGCCTGATTTTCCCTCCCACACATGTAATTGCTATATTAAGGAACTGCACATAAACAGCTACGCCAGTCAGACATCTAGATTTAATAGTTCAGTGTCTGAAAGAGGAGAGTTGGTTTTGTTGTTGCATGATGCTATGGAGGTTTTCTTTGAGCCAGAGAATGCCTTTTACTGTGTACCTGTAGATTATCTGAGAAACTGGACCATGCCAAGGCATTTTCATTGTATACCAGTCTAGTCCAACGTTACCATTTACATGATCAAAGCTCAGTTAGACAAGCAAGCTTAGACTAATGTCAAAGCACTGGAGTGCATGTACAGCAATGTGAAAAGTCTCATTTCACTATATTTGAATTTGAATCCCCATATTGCCGCAAAAAGATTATTTAATGTCTGTCAAACTGTGTTTTCTTTGGCATTTTAAGTAGATTAAATGCAAACAAGGTCCAAGATATAGGTATTCCAATCATTCAGCATTCAGCACCACCAGTATACTGATCACAGGCCTGATCATCTACCCCTGATTCTTCACTGGTTCAGGCCTTAAGTTTAATGTTGTTTGCCACACTTGAATGATTCATACAGAATTTGTGTTTTAACAAACCAAAATCAAGGAACTGGTCTGGTTCCGGCCTTGGACTGAAAATGAGCGACTTGGAAAATCATTCAGGAAGCCTGGAGAACAGTTATTCAAGACTACATTTGAAAATAAAAGAACATCTGGTTCTTTGGAAGCAAAATATGATGAAATTAGGAGGACTTGGGAGTTTTACACAATGCAGAAGATTGGCCAGCACCATATTTTAACTTTCAGTTATACATGTGATCTTTTCCTGCACCGTAAACGACGCAGCATTTAAAAAGCGTTCACAAATCAAAATGAGCAAAGAGAGCCTCTGCTGTGCGACCCCCTCGCCCGGCTTGATTGATGCTGCTTTTTGTTTGTTTCTGATTGGGGTTGTGAGAGGGTTAAATGCTAGACTTGCACGGTTTAGCAGTCATTGCCCCACTCGGATGGTGTTTTTTTTTTTTTTTTCTCATTGTGTGCCATTCAGCGTGATGCGTGCCTTCGAGCCGTGCCGTGAGTGTAAAGCTGCATCTCTTTCGCGACACCTCGCAGCGTTATCATCCCTCATTCTCCGCAGTCGCTGGGCAGGGAGCAGTCTTGTGTCAGGCGGGTTTTCAGGTGAGCTCTCTCAGCATAATTGCACCAGGAAAGCTCACACCTCAAAATCGTGATGCAATTAGCTCCCATTTGCATTTTGATTTAATGCATCTAAATGGGCTTATTTGGTGGGATTTTCACGTAAGGCTCTTTTCAATATATCATGCAAATGAGCAAATTACTGCTGAGCTGACTTGCTCCAAACAGAAAAAAGCATCCTTAATCTCACCATGCCCCTGTCAGAGATATTTTCATTAGAGTAACTTATGTTTGCAACTTTAATTTGCACGTCTTCTGAGATTATTTATGTGGATCCTGAGGCTTTGTAAATAACTACTTCATTATATAAATACAAAAATGTCCTTGTTAAAGAGAGTGTGGCTCACGGCTTTGTTCTTCAAACTGATGCTCTGTGCCAGAATATGTAAACACAGTGGTCAGGGAGACTGGGCCAAACTGGTTCAACTGGCTAGTTAGTTTAGTACAAAGGGCTACAGTACATTTTTATAGGCACCCACTTGTGGCCACTTTATTAGAAATGAAATTAGAATCTATTGTTGGTCATCCATTCAGCCTTTATCAGTGGCCAGTTTCTGAACCCTGTACCACTCATACACCCTTCAAAACAAAGATATCATGAAGGGTTCCTCAGTGGGTTCAGCTAAAGGAGAACATTTTTAAGAGGCGCCTTTTAAAATGTGAAAGTTTCATACCTTGCACTCAGTACACACACTTGGATTAGAATGATGTACCATATATTTTACTATACATTTTATGTGTACACTTTACTTGCTATATAATATTGCCATAACCAAGCCATAAATATGTCTTGGTAGATTTTGTATGCTGTTGCCATGAGATGTCCATTGATATAAAAAGGTCTTGGTGTCTGACAATTGTATTGAACGAGGGCCATCGCAAGCAGAAACTATATCTAGACCTACAAATATGTAATGCAAAAAAGAGTAAACAAAAACAAATATAAACGAGGGGTATTGTGTTAAGCCACAACAGGAACATTTTAAAATCCTAATAGCAAATTAACAAGGAATTATATCAAAGTCTTAAACAAGAGTCAGCGGGAAGAATACAGGGTGATGTACAAAGACTCTACCAAAAACAAAAGGTTATTTACAATAACTAGGGAAATGAGAACACGTGGGTTGGGGCGGGACATGAACAAGACAAATGTCAGCATGATAATAAAGGGCTAAGACCTAAATAGCTCATGGATACACATGTGGATAGGTAAACAAAGGCACATGTAGGATGTAAAAAACGACACAGATAAGATATAATGATAACTTTACAGTGACAGATGTTGTAATATTTAATGCCGTGACATATTGAAAGCAATTTTATATAGCGGGTTAAAGTGTTACCCACTTTAATGGCATTTAATATGTTCAGCGTGCAATATATTAAAAACTCTTCACATGTTGGAATAGGTGTTCACATGCAAGTTCTTCTTTACATGCTTACATGCTATCAATCTTCTGTTAAATTCTATTCATGCTGTTTTACATGCAGAATACCTGGCAAAACTTTCTTTAATATAACATCTACACACAAGGTGCCTTCGGATTGTTTTTATTGTTTAAATTGACTTAAGTGATGCCTACTGTCTGCACTTTATATAGTAATTGTTACTGTGTGGTTACAGTATGTATTTTTATCATGTGAACTTTTACTAAGAGTATTGTTCTTGTGTGTATTGGTATTATGTGGTATTGCTATTGTTATACTGTGATGAAGGAATCATTTAACTATGTACTTGTACCAATGACAAAAAATAGGCTGAAAACTTAACCTTAACTTTACCTTAAACCTTTAATCTTGGTTTCATCCCCTGGCATTTCTCTTGAACTTTAAAAGACCATAAAGGATACTGCAGCTGTGTCCTCCAAAATGGTCAAAATCTAGGTTGCATTTCTCTGCTTTGTTCAAGAAATACTTTTGATTGGACCTTTATTTGAAGCGCAGCCCACCTGGACCATAGCCTAGATTTTACAATATAGGTCTTGTGTTATAGGTATGACAACCTATATTTTGTTCATACTTACTTTTAATATGTGTAATATTCTTCATCCTTTTCATAAATTTTATTAAATGTTAATTAAAGAATTAACACTATGGAAGTGTAAAAGTGTAAAAGTTCAAAGAGCTTGTGGCATTTCCATTTGGCTCTAAGACCCAAAATAAATAAATAAAGCTGGTATTACTATTGCAGGTATTTCAGATTAAAAAATAAAAAAGAAATTACAATAATTTTGATATTGGAACACCAAGCAAATCTCAGCATGATGTCTAATACCTGGAGCATCAACACAAATCTGATACATTTCCATTTAAGGATTGGTTTAGCCGTATGAGGAAAATTGACCATTTGTTGCATTTCTGGCATGGATCCGTGCCACTAGCATAGCAAGGGTTAAATATTGGTGAGATTGTGTTTACAAGTTTTGAGTAACATGACTGAAAGTCAAAGATTCTCCCACACACAGTCCTTATACATTTTCTACTCCTATAGCTTCACACTCTCTCGCAGCACAGTCAACAGTCTTCTCTTTTCTTGTCTGCTTCTTCTGTGTCTCCGCGCAGATGCGGGCTCTCATTTCCATAATGTTTGTATTAGCAGAATGACTCAAAATTAACTTCTAATTAAATCCCTGCAATTCACACTCGAATGCAAACAGTGTATGGTTATTTAGTCCCCTCATGCAAACCCTGATCTTTTTTAAATTGATTTAATAGTTGTTTAGCGACATGACTGGCAGAAACGAATGATCCTCTCAGACCGAGAGGGCTTCACCGAAATTAATTTACCTTGTGGCGAACATGAAGTGCCTGGGTAAATATCACTTCTATTTACACAATTTCCATATAGTGTCAAAAAAAAACCCAGAGAACAAAAAAAAAAGACTGAGAAAGAGAAAGAACAAAGTATTTTTCCGCAATATAACAGAATAAATATGACCTTCCACCATATGCTTGGGCTTGAGTTTGGTTGTACTGCAACAGCTGTCATAATTTAAATTAATTGTATTGTTTATGTTACGAATGCCATTAATGATTGCTTGTTCACGAGCAGCCTTGTTCTTCTGTTGATCCAGAATTTGGCTTTCCTTTAAAATACGCTTTAATTAGCCTGCGTCGGTCTCACATCAAGAGCGATGCCCCGGACTGTGGGAGCATTTTTGATTCTTCATTTGAAGCTTTTGTGTCAATATCCAGGAGGTTTCGGAGCAGATGGTTTCATTTGCATGCGTTCATTTAACCACACATTGATCAGTTATTTATATTACCATTTAAATGTGTTTGACCTTGAGTCTCCGAGTCTAAACCAGCCTCTCTTTGTTGCATCGCACCTTTAATTAGCTAATTATTTCCAACTCCCTGCACAGAATTCTCCCCCTCCATCATCCAGCCTCGCGTTCTCATGACTGTATGGCCAGAGTTGATGATGCTCTATATTTGTAAATCTCTCATTTCCTCAGTAATTGCTTGCCATACAATCGAGCACGTTTTCTCTTTCTAAGACTCGAGCCAATGGTCTAACACCGTGCCTGGAATAATCGTTCCGTTTTACACAGTTCCTTACTTGCGCCCCCAGTACCCTCCCTTCTCTCTCGATTGAAGGAGAAAATTGCATCTGCGCCGGGGTCTAAGTGCCGAGATGGCGAGATCTACCATGTTAATGTTTCCTCGGCTAATTCAGAGAGATGTGCTGAAATAAATACAGTAGAGCTATTTTCACACATGCCGCTGGCAGACACCTCGGCTGTGAAAATGTGCCTTTGAGTGGGGACCGAGCAACAGACTGTCTTGTCTACTGCCTGCGCCGGGAACCGCCTCGAATACACTAACCCACATTTTATTTAAAGGTGTAACATGAGAAGGCCTCATAAATCTGAGCCTCGGAGGTCCACGGGGAAATGAAAGTAAGACAGTGAGAGGAAGAAGAAGGTTATGATGAAAGAGTGTGTAACAGAGACCTTGGTGTGTGGGATCTGGATCTGGGCTGGTGCTTACAAAGAATCGAAAACTAGGAGCAATGATCTAGGAGCTGCAGTGGGATGTACAGTAGAAATGAGTGGATCTCACATCTCTTCATTCTTGGCTACAGTATTCTGTAGAGTGTACAGATACACACTGGCCTTAATATCCAAAAAATGAAACCTGACCCAAGCCAAGCCCGTACACCATGTGTCCGAGCCCAGCCCTGCCCGACACATTAACTGTAATTATTGGCCTGAGCCTGATTTAATCCGAATTTTACACTGTGGTTGGACTCGTAATCTGAGACTCCGAGCCGCTCAAATTCTTGATCATGGCCCAGCTCGAGGATAGTGGTGAGAAATATATAAATATTACAGTCCCTCGTGGCTCGGGCTGTGTTCAGGTTAGGGCAGAGCATCTAAACTCTAATAGTTGATTCTTTAGTAGGTTTTTAAAACTACAGTTGATGCAGATCTGATATCAATGGTAAGTTACATGCATACATACTGTCATATATATGTTTTTGGAATTTAATTATGTATTTTTCACGACAAATGGGCCAATAGAAGTGGTCCAAATAATAAATAAACTTTTGTTATAATAAAGAGTAGTTGTATGCTAATGTTGGAACACCCATGTGAAAAATACATTTTATATGAATATTCTATGCAAAGATTGCTCCCAAAGGATCTGCTAAATATTCCACTATTCTGCAAATGTAAGTGTACATTTTCATTTTAAACCACTTGAGTTGCACATATTGAAAAAAAGAAAATATGAAATGTGACATAACATTTGCACAGGCAGCATTTTATCTTGTATTTTTTACCAATTTGTTAAACTGGAAACATTTGGCACATGACAGTTCATTAAAACATGTTTTGGTTTCTCATATAGAGACAGCATCCTTGAGGTTGTTGTTGGACAGGGACATCAATTCTTCTATTGTTTTCTCTTACCGGCAATAACAGACTCTGACCCAAGAAACTTTCATTTCTAACACAGTTTATTAGAAAACCTGAGAAAGTGAATAAATCTCAAGTATCGTTCTGGAAAGTTGTTCATTTATCTCTTATATCAATTAATTAACACAATTCTTGTTGATGTTCAATATCTGATGATGCTTTTACCTTCTTTTTATTTATACGCGTTTGAAACAGCTGAATTTCTCTTTATAATTTCAGCAGAGTTTTATATGCATAAAGCCACTTTTAGACAAACTGCAAATCTGCAACCCTCTTTTAGACAGAAGTTGTATATCGTCGCTGACTGGTGGAAACCTCCCATTTTGGTCTTTGTTGTTTTTTTTTAAATAAATCGATACTATTGGTCAGCCCCCTTTTTTTAGTTTCCTGAAAAATAACCGCTTTGGATATATGAGTTTTCTGCCTGACAGAGGCGATATGAAAACAGGAATGTCTGAATCAGACAGACAATAACCTTACATGTAGCTAATTAGCGCATTTAGTCCACATAATGTCTAATTAAGTCCACACATGGATAGTACATCTGCTTCTCTGATGGCATTTTTTACTTATCGATTTCATAAACTTTTACATTTTTATTCTTGTTAAATATTGGAAAGCTGTTGAGTGAACAAAGTGAAAATATCTGAAATCAAAAGTTTCATTTGTAAGATGGAAATATTATGTAATATGTCAATCATACTATTAACTAAATGCAGAGTTCGAGTGTTTTCTAACTTAAAATGCACATGTTTCATCCTTTAATAGCTTGGCAAATATCTAAGACTTGTCAAGGGATCCTAATTATAGTTATAATTATATTAGGTGACTTATTGAAGGGCAGTTTTCCTGTCATTCATATATTTCAATATTAATAAATAGTAGCATATTAGGTAAATAATCATTTAACTATAATTTCTAGGTAATAAAGGGACTCGAATGGTGAACATGCTGTTAATATATTTGTTAGAATACTGGGAGTATTTTTAGTAAAAAATAAAAGTGACTATTAGCCTAAGTGGGCAGCAACACATTGAGTGGCAGTGTGTTGTGCTGTAAACACGGCATCTTTTTTGCCTTATAGCCCCTCCCCTGCCCCTCCTGATCGCTCTGGAGTTCACACATTACTTTCCCAAGAAACTTTTCTAATTGCAATTCAAGAAACAGCAGGTTTAAAACTAGAGAAGAAGGATTACAGCCTAAAAGCTTTTCCCTCGGTGAAGTGCGCTTATTGCTCATGACAAAAGAACCACTTTAAAATGTTCAGTCACACAAAAGTAGCCACGAACTTTACCTTTTTTTCCATTTTGTAAAATCATTCATGCTGACTGGCTCTATAATTTTGAAATAATTTTCTCCCTCTATAACATTTAACTCCGCCATGAAAGAAGTAGAATCAGGTTACCGTTTTTAGAAGTCGTAGAATGATTGTGAATGATTGATTCGGCAGTCGGAATTGTCCGAATCAAAAACTGGCAAATTTTGTGATATTTCGTATCATTTCCTACCTGTGGCTGTTCGCCAAACCACGGTGTTTTCAGAAGGAGACATCAATTAATTGATATTGATTCCGGTAAAGCGAGAGGTGCTTCACTGAGGCGAGAGGTTTTGTGACTAACTAACAGACTGAAATGGAAGAAGAACAAAAAACAATGACATGATTGTCTTTGTCAGTTCATTTGAAATGATGTCCAAAACTAGTCACTGTCTAGCTTTTTTTTTCTCGGCCCCTCTTTAGTCATGTATTAATATTAATAATTACATTTACTATGTCCTGAGGCTGTCATGTTTTATTACGTTCGCAAGGCTCTCACAGACATCTGCCACTGTTCAAAGCTTTCAACCCGAGGAAACCAATCCAATCTGTCTGAGATACTGAAAGGAAGGGAAAAAAAAGTATCATCCTTACCTGCTATATTGCAGCAGCCGGTGCCAGTGATGCTATAGAAAATCCAAACGTCACCGATAGCAAGAGCAGTTTGCATGCGATGCCATCTTATTACCTTTAGGGCACATTACCCTTGAGAAAAACGCTTTTAGAGGTGGCGGGCAGTTTTTTCGCCGTCTGGCTCCGTAATAGGTTTATGCAGAATGACAAGGATACTGTGGCTAATGCTTGTAAGCCAAGCGAGAAATTACCCTGAAAGTAATGTAACATATGAAACGTGGAGCTACATCAGAGCTATTAGCTACTCCGTCACTATTTAGGTCCTTTCACAATGGTTATGATGCATGTTTTTTTCTTTTTTTGTTGGGGAAGGGTTTGCAGCTCCCATCTGAGCCAAAGTGGCACTAATAGCGATTCAGTTGACCTTGGTTTGCGAGGTAAGAGCTACAGGAAAGCACAAAGTCATGTGCCGTGATCAGCAGCATTAAGGGTAATGAAGGAGACCTAGAGAGGCAAAAAGCAGCAGCTTGAGCTTATTATACTTTGCTTAATGGCATGTAGAGAAAATAAGCAGGGCTACAAAGCATGGCGAACGAGGCCCTGCCTTTTGCTTATGGTTAGAGAGGGATCTTCTATTTTTTTTTCTCTTTCCCAGTGCCCACCTGACCCCACTGCCTACTAGATGCCAGATCTTTACACTCAGCTGGGTGGGCCTCACCTCAGGGTTAATGTTAAACCAATCAGAAGGTGAAAAGGAAGGCAAGTGTTTTTGTTTTGAAAGTGCAACTCAATCACACTGATCCAAAATGAAGTGCCGAACTCTGATGGTGGTAGTTCATTCTAAACAAAAGGACCCTGAGATTAAACACTAATTGAAGGTACACAACCAATCGAAATGTTTTTGCACACGCTGAGATCTTCTGCATTTGCACGTTACTTATTTCTTACTACAAAAACATCCAGTATTCTTTGCTAACAACTACCTTTACAATTTGTTCACTATTTGAGAGCATATATTAAACTGAAAATCACATTACATATTCCTCATCTACTAAAAAACATCTAATATATTTATAATTATATAATTTTAGATATTTAATGAGCAAGTAAGTGATGAAAGAGTTAATTACTGCATTAACAGTTGGTATATAATTCCACTTTGCATCACCACACAATTAATAGAATGTCAGACATCCACTGCTACAGATTCTTTCATCTCATAACAGAAATTTGCCATATTTAATGTTTGTTAGCTAAACTGCAACTCTAAGCATCTATGGTACATACAATGTGAAATCATTAAACTGCATTTACTGTGTATATTGTTCAAATGTATATGCTGTCAGGTCCACTAGCCTCATGCATATATTATAGCCAGTTAAACATACCAGACATAGTTTTTGCATATTCATTTCAGCATCACTGTGCTATGCACTGTCCTTGATTGTTTATTTATTCTTGTTTAGTATATTTTAAATACACCAAGATCCATGAAAGCGTATTCAGCTTATTCAGATTCTGATTGTTATTATAGTTTTAGTCATTCAAACTTTCCAATGTTGCACAAGAATAAAAATCTGCAGTTTCTGAAATGACGGGATAAGAGGTCTAAAAAAAAACCGTGGTGGTTAAAAAAATAAACAGCGAAAGTTTATGAAAGGTAGAGTGTACTTTAAGGGTTCAAGCCCTTTTAAATGACTGTCAGTTGACGAGTTTAGCTCCAGATTCTGTGCTCGGGTTCTGTTGGAAGTCCCGTGTTGCTTTAAACATGTTAAGATGCCCCTCGCTCTCCTTTCCCAGTTCTGGAGCGAGTCTACGTAGGCATGTAGGGCACAGAGGCAGGGCAATGGAGTGTGGCTCGCCTCAACCCTGTCACTTTGATAGAGTGAATACATTGTGAGAGATAATGGAAACTTTCTATTCAGTGAGAAGCGGAATAAAGAGAGCCTTCCCCCCCATTCATCACCATTGATTACTGTAGGCCCTGTGACTTGGAGAGAGAGAGAGAGAGAGAGAGAGAGAGAGAGAGAGAGAGAGAGAGAGAGAGAGAGAGAGAGAGAGAGAGAGA
>JBBKCR010000001.1:22863678-22874275 GCA_037577295.1 Ladigesia roloffi
ACCATGGATTACTGTAGGCTCTGTGATGGGGAGAGAGAGAGAGAGAGAGAGAGAGAGAGAGAGAGAGAGAGAGAGAGAGAGAGAGAGAGAGTGAGAGTCCATTGTCCACTCGTAAACACAAGAAAACAATATAATATCTGGCTAATACAGGTCTTCTTTTAGAACCATATTATTTTTCAATACCATTTTACAAAAGACTTCCATTATAAAGTGTTTATGAATTATTTAGAATCAGGTTTATACCTGTTGTACAAAGTTTATTCATCATTAATAAACAATTGTAACAGTTGCCATACATTAATGCAGGCTCACTATTTAGCAAGATCTCAGATCTTCATCGTTGCCTAGCTTGCCTTGTCCCATTCTCAGGCAAAATCTTAACATGCTACTACCATCAAAACATCGGACCATGTCAAATAGTGAGCCTGCATCAATGACAGCTTGTTCATATCTGCTTAATAATGATACCTGTCTACAGACTAATCAACAACCTAATTACATAGCATTTATAAACCCATTATAGGTAGACTTTTTTCATTTTCTACAGGCCAGTGGCACATTTTCAGCGTTTTTGGAGTGTTTTGAGGGGTTGGAATATGAAGGTCATTTTAACATAGTCATAGGAAAGAGAATATGATGCTCCCTGAGGGGATGGAGGTGTAATAATCAGCAGCCGCATGTGTGTTTGCACTGTTAACAAGGTCACAGATGGGAGATGATGGTCATGTTGTCATGAATTTGATGAGCCCATACATGCATCCCCCTCCACAACACCTACATACGCACCCATACACACTGCACACAGCAACCCTAAAGCTGCTTCATTCAGATAACACACTGGAGATGCCTGAATCCATTACTTGTGTGTCCTGACCGCAGTCTTTTTGGCCTTATCTGGTCTGGGTTAATGATATGAAATGTGCTGGCCAGGTGCCCAGTTTTCAGACGACCAGTCACTTCATGATTATATTTCAAACTGTATTTAAAAAAATTGAACACATGTAAATACGTCCCATACGTGTTGGCATACTGACCCACTCCATAATCACAGCAAACACAGCACCTCAGGTGCTCCTCTTCACTCTCATGTTTTGCAGAATATGAAGAAATTACTGAATAACTTCTGAGGTTAACCAGAGTTCATGCTGCACCTCAATAAAAAAATAAATAAAAAAAATCCATGCCCAGAGCACAGGAACATATTGCTCTCCATGGAAACCTGTGGCCCAATTAGATCTCTTCGCTGCCTCGCAGCTTTGGCGAGTCTGGCCGATGTGTGCATCCTTCTGCTCCACACATTAGCACCTGCTCTGTGGCCACCAGTCCGGAGGGCCAAGACACTGGAGTGCATATAACCTTTACATGTCTGCGGATATTCAAGTTGTTTTGCTACTAATGTGATGTAATTAATGGAAGTTCACAATTAATTGCATACTTTTCCCTTTCCAAGCTGATTCATTTTAATTCTTTTCTTAATCTTTTGATCATGGCAGTAGTGCGCTGACTTGTAGGCCACCAAACACACACTGCAGCACAGGTTCTCTTTCAGCCATGATTACATTCAATAGGGTGAATCTAGTCAAATTCATCCCAATTATAAAAAAATGGTATCCTTGAGTAACTTTTTCCCTCCAAATAACTCAAACGATCAATTAAACACTGTAATTTGCACTTTCTCCAATCATCTTTGTCATACAGGTAAATTAGGTGTGAAGTTTGGAAGGTAAATGTGGCAAACATGCAAATCTAGAAGAAATCATTATCATTACCATCATCATCATAAAGGAAAAGTGGTGAAAATTGCTATATGTTGTATTGTGGTCCACAGAAAAACAAGAAAACATCACTGACATCACCAATAATAATAATAAAAATGTTGCTTTATGTTCCAATGTGGTCAATGAAGAAACTTCTCAGCCTGCTGTGTTCGTGTTCACAAAGTAAGTGTTTCCACACAAGAGGCCAGACTGAATGCACAACAATAACTTGCAAGTGCTTTATGAAAAGAAAAATCCTCTGGCAGGCACTAGTTGTGTTGATGGAAAAGTTTGAAGTCAAACTTTCAACACATTCCTCTGCACTTCAAAGAACGATACGTGAGACATCATTTGCTCAGTATTATGTAGAGGGTTTCATGGCATATGGCCTTTGCCTTGGGCAGTCTAGCGGAGTTAACCCGGGGCTGGACTGCGCTTGGGACAGCATGCATCCTGCAATGCTTGGAGACTCACACATCTGTTCCCTGGTCAGGAGTGTGTGGCGGGAGTGTGTGAGGCGACGTGTCGCATCCGTCATATTGGCTTTCTCTCAGGGCCGCCTCTGGAGCTCACAAATAAACGGTTGTCAAACACAAACTGCTGCACCATCACAACATCGCAGGCTTCTGTTCGCTGCTGACTTCTCCCTTTTTTCCCTCCTTTGGGCGCTCGCTAAACAAATGAAGGCAAATTGCGCGCTCAATTTGGGGCAGACTTGTCTAGGCTGCAATTTCCACTGCGCTTGCTTTGAAAGATAGCACCCCTTAAGTGCCAGGCGCTGCGCTTTCAGATGGTTGGGACCAGTGTTGACATGGTGCAGTTGAACAGCTGAAGTGTGATTGTGGCCATATGTGAGCTAAGTGGCATCTGTAACAATTTTGCAATGTAAATTGCAACAGACTAGTGCAAGTGCAAAGCTGCTGCATTGCCTTTGGTAACAGCATGGTCTTAAAAGAGTTACAGTAACGTCCTAGAATAGTATAGTTTACAGTACTACAGAACCACAGTACCATATTATACAAGGGGATTAAATAGTCTGGGGAAATTATACTTAACATGATGCGTGATTATACTTAAAAGCTGTTTACTACTGGCCGTAGTGTCAAGTTCATGCTGAAACATGAATATTACAATACATACTTAGACATTTCCAAACCTATTCTATTGTGGAAGCCCAGCATTATTTATAGCTACCATGAAAAATGTTAATGCATTCTTGTTTGTTTTTCACATTTTAATGCTTTCTTGTTTGTATTTTACTTGTTTTTAGCTGGAAGAAAGAAACCCGCCACAGATTAAAAGGGCATCAAACAATTAGCATAGGTGCCTAAGAAGTCTGCACAGAACAGTTTAGGTTCTTGAGTGGCAAAACAGGCTTTTTGGCCGTATCATAAACTTTTAATGCTGGTTCGTTGCACATGGGTGATGCCATTTATAGGTCTGTACAATATTTACATGAAATGCCCAGATGGATCAGGTTAGTTTCATTTGAACAGATTTCCCGAGCGTATGCACATATATGGGCCATGCAAATTCAATCCACCTGATAATTAATAATCCACGGACCACCAAAATAACGTTTGACTGTTTAATTTAATACATTCAATTCAATTCAATTTAATTCAAATACGTTTATTTGTTCCCAAGGGGCAGTTTACAAGGCACAGTGGAGCAGCACACACATATGACAATAGTAACATTAATAAATAGGTTTAATAAAGCAGTGTTCAGCAAGGGCTGAGAAAGTGACTGGGTTGAGATATATAAAGGTGTATATTTACATGTGTTTTCTGTGTATACTCAAATTAAGATTAGACTTCTCAGCTCAACATGCTTGGAGGCTATAATATGTGTCTCCAGGTTTTAGAAAATTTGTTTCACATGGGCTGGAGTCTATAGGGCTGCACACAGAGCCAAACACATGCAACATTTTAGCTCCCCCCAAAATGTCAAAAATCATGTTTCCAGGGGAGCTCATGTCACCACTAGGGGAGCTATAGCTCCCCCTGTTCCCCCTAGTTTGCACCCTGACTCCCTCAGTTCACATGCTAGTCTCCTCCAAGCATGTTGAGATTTCCAGTGATGCTGCATAAGTACAAAAATGTGCAGGTGCATCTGAGACCTGGAGACACATATTATAGCCTCCATATTCTAAAGGTTACATTATGTTACATTACATTACATTGATTTTGCAAGCACTTTTATCCAAAGCAGCCTACTATAGAGAAAAAAACACACTCAAGTTTCAGGAGAGTGGGAGAACCAGAGGAAAGTTCTAAGGGCTAAATCTTTTAATAGGGAGTAGTGTAAGAAGATGTAAGCCTATTAAAGTAGAAAGGAAAAGTCTGATATAGGATAGATAGTGTTTCAGGAGAGGAGGTGCTCTCTGAGGTTCTGGAAGATAAAGAGGGATTCTGCTGCTCTGGTAGACCTTGGCAGCTCATACCACCATTTGGGAAAGGTTGGTGGTATTATGTGACTGAGAAACAAGACATATCTACATTGGAGAGAAAACTGGATTTACTAATGTGAGTAAAAAAAAATATATATAGTACATAGCTATCACCGGATATAGTCCTAATACATAGGTTTATTTGGCACCAAAAGGAAAATCTCAATTTTTATTCATAATTGTTGTGTATTTTACATTTATTTCACAATAAATATGCAACATCAGCAATGTCTTACTGCTGGGAGCAACACACAACTGACATATCTAAATTTGGGAGATTTGCCAATGTACTTAAAATAGAAATAAACAAAATAAAATAAGTAGCTATACCTTGATGTTATCATAATGCCTAGACACCAAAACAGATTGGGTTGCTATGAAACCTTTCACACAAGCTCAACCAGTATCCATGGCTAGGGTTAATTTCGGTGTTATACTGATGTACTCTCAACATAAACCTCAGTTTGTTTATAGTTGTTGGAAAAAAATAGTTTAATAGTAATGTTTTTTTGAACTGGTTTTCGCTAGCAAATGACATTGCATCAACAATGTGTTACTGCTAGGAGCAACATACCGTTGATTAAAATTATGATTGGATGATGATGCTAGAAACTAGCCTCCAGAAACGAAGCACAAACAGTTGCATCAAAATAACGTCTTTGTCAGTACAAATCAGTAAAATGTAATAAATGTCACGGAGCTTTGTCTGAATGAAAATAAATGCCACAGAGCTGTTTCTGAACGAATGTCGAGTCTGGCCTGTGTAGATCCTTAACTGAAGCCTGTTATCTGCTTCCCACTGACTGTCAGGAATATCGTTCTTCCTCCCACAGTAACACTAATCACTGTGGCCAGAGAGTACACCCTGCTGCTGTATCTGTTATTGAGCACCTTCGGAGAGAGAGCTAAGTGCTCGACCCAGCCATGTGACCTTGTTGATATTGCTGATAAAGCTCATAGCAATTAGTCCTCACTTCCCTCCCTTTTGGAAAAAAAACCCCCAGCCAGATCTTTAGGACTCCAGGAATGAAGCATGGCAAGACTCTGACTGCGGCAACATCACCATGCACTGCTGAGCATTCGTTTTCAGCTAAGGGAATAAGAGGACCCTCATCACAGCCTTGTGAATAGGATAAGATATTGTGCTAGATTATGTCAGCATATGCTTCTTAAAATATATTATGAATAATGTTAGTATCTCTAGAATACTCCGCTAGATGCACAACAATTATAGAGAGCTTCAAAACACAGTGGATGGATGTCAACCAATTAGGTTCATTAGCTTATTTGTTTGGTTTTTTATTGTTTTTCATTGTTTCATTTAGCTCCTATATATTTCAGCTGTGATGCCTTTCAAGATATTAAACGACCCATGTCATCACCTTTCTGGAGTCTGCAGGTATTGTTTTAAATGTTATCCCATTCAAGCAGTCCACAGAAAATAAGCTACTGCATTTATAGGGTCCCAAGTTCAACAATATTTACAGATTCCAGAAAAGTGATGATATGGACAGCTGGTAGCTTAGTGGTTAGGGCGTCCCCACACACTGCTCCCCGGGAGCTATGTTCCTGGCTGCCCGCTGCTTCACATGGTGGATGGATTAAATACAGAGGAAGAATTTCATGCTGTTCATATTGTATGCTGTGGTGTGTTCTCGTATGACAGAACGGTGAGTTTCACTTCAAAAACAGCTGGTTTTCAAATCATATTTAGGATGTCACCATACCAACACATAAATGTGTCTTCTTATTCTATCTACAGCAGTTTAGCCCCACCCATTCATGTATTAATTCTCCTGTAATGATACAAGTATTTTGTTAGGTTACATACATTTCTTGATTCATCAGGACTGCCACTTTATATCTGAGGAACCCAAATAGAACTTCTTTGCCTGAATGTTTGAGAGAGATGGGGGGGTGCCTTGTGTGTGCTAATGAGAAACACCTGTTAGTGCATCTTAAAATAATAATGTATTTAGAGCTGGACCAGCTGTGTGCAGTGCGTGATTTGCTGCCGACCACTTTCTGTTATGAGTACTGGTTAAAAGAGAGGATCCTCAAAAATGGTAATGTTGCTAATAATGAGGCCATGGGATGACGAGAAAAGACTTCACTTTTTAACAGTGGCATTGAGATACAGTGTGATGCCAGATCACCCTGAACTGTCATGTGCTCATGCAATACCTTAATATTTCTTCTGTAGTTCTACATGAAACATCTTCTACATTTTATACATGTGCTCTGTTGTCACTCTCTGACTCTATACCACCTAAAGGCAATTTCCACAGGTATACAAGAGCTGTACCAAAACTGAACTGCGATGGCACAAAACTTGTAGCACACTTTGGTTTTCCAGCATATCTCAGTCCAGCACCAGCAGTAAGCTTTTCTCGCACAGCTGCTATTGTTATTGTGCTCTTTAACTTGTGTAGTCTAGTTAGAGTTTTTTTTTTCTCAGCATTCTTTAGCCATGCAATTAAAGCCTAACCCAGATATCTTGTTAGCACTGGCCCGGTACACCTGTGCATTTGTCATAACATAAGAAAAAATAAATCTTTCTCTTCAATCCAAACCGACAGTAGTGCTACCCAGTTGTGTATTTGTACCACCACTGTTGTTGTTTTTGTGTCGACAGTCTTAAAAAAAAGTCCTTTTCAAGTCTGTCTGCTGTCATGACAATTTTTTGCCCAATCAGTTGGTTCAGCTGTGGCCCAATTTTGGTACTGCCTTTGAGCAGCTCGGGTGTGGTTGCTTTATTTGTAATGGAAATACATTTATTTGTAGGACAATACAGCCTTCCAGCAATCCATTGCCTGAACCGGTTATCCTTAAGCAGAGTAGGTGGTGTGCTGAAGCTTATGCCAGCAGGGAAAGATGGAGAAACACACTAGACAGGTCACTAGTCCTTTGTAAGAGACAAAAACACATATTTACACCTGGGAACAGGTCCTGGCATGTCTTTGGGCTGTGGGAGGAAACAGGAGAACCAGGAGTAAATCCACACAGACATACTGAGAACTCCGCATTCAAACTCCACACAGAAATAACCTTCGATCAAACAGAACCCTAGACTCAGGATTTTAAGACCGTTTCCAGAGCTCAACCTGTTGTGGCCCTGCAGGAAGCCAGCAAGACATACTTGGTGGATCTGTTCGCCATCCACACCAAAAGAGTCACCATCATGACTAATGACATTCAGCTGTCCTGCTCTATCATTGGAGACTGGCTTAAAGTAACTGCACTTATCATCTGAGGATAACACAACCCACTGTCTACTTTAAAAAAGTGACTTAAACAATTCCTTGAAATAGAAATAACTCGTAAAGAGTTTCTAAACTCTTCTTAATTGAATTTAATCAATTTTTTTTTTATTTCTGGATAACTTCTGTAAAATGACTTTGAATGCTGTGAAATGCATTCATAAATAAAATGTATAGTTATTAATATTAGACCTTCCTGCTGTGAGGAGGTAGCTCCACCCACTGCACCACCATGCCACTACCCCTGACTTTATACAGGGGTAATAACTCTGTTGTGAAGTTGAGATTACACATTTAAATTCAAATATTTTTCCAATTTAATTTATACAGGCATATTAAAACTCATATCCTTTTCAAGGTTGAATGTTAGACATCTGGATGTCAGAGCAAAACAGCAACACTGAAGCCTGTACGGATGTTGAAATGTAATTAGAAATATATATAGACGGTAAAAGGTGGCAAACAGTATGTGTGCTGTCTGCTTCAAGGGGTCACCGTGCAAAGATAAACACACTGGGGCGAGTAAGTGTATGGACAGTTCTGAGGTCAATGGAGAATCAATTATGCCACAGCTGAATGCGTCGTCTCGAGACGCAAGCTCTCCTGCATATTCGTAAAGAACTTTTCTCATTATCAGTTTGCTGCTTTTTCCCCAGTTGAATTAAGTTTAAAAGAAAAAAAAACCCTTTTAAAACTACCAAGGTCCAAACTTCAGTGTCCTCATAGCTAATTACGTTCATGCTCGCAGGCACTGGCTTTTATTTTTTTATATATTTATTTGCTTGCTTGCTTGCTTGCATTTTCTAAACTCTGTGATGGGGATCTCAAGAGATTGCCTTGTACAACCCTGACATCATCTGAGCTGCGGGGGGATGATGACAGGTGCCTTATGTTGCATCTTGCCATCTGTATGCAGATTAGATGATAGTTTATCTGAAGTTACCTCCCTCTCAAAAGCCTTAGAATCCAACTGCAGTCAAAAGCGCACTCAAAGAAATGCTTGTGTAGATTTTCCTGTATATTCTCTACAATGTGATGCATGGCCCGCTGTAATGTAATGTGATGTTTCTCCTCCTGGGAGCTGAAACCATTGTTTTTAGTTTACCCCAGCCAAAATGGTTATATATATAACCAGACTTTTTCCCAAAGGCTGTATACAACTGGTTTTCCGCCATTTAACCAGGCAAAGGACCATTAATCTAATTGTTTCCCAGTGTGCTTGGGGTTCTGTATAGAGCCATGGATTTTATTGAATAATTTAAGCCTCATAATTAAAGGCTGTATATAATGGTAGTAGATCATTTGTACTGATATACTTGACCAGTCAGAATGCTTTAGCACAGCACAGATTTTTACCACTTACCCACTGATTTCATAAACTGCAGATGTTGTTCTTGTTAAGCATTTGGAAGTTGTTGAGTAAACACGTATAAGTGAAAATATGTCAAATGAAACGAATTTCCTTCATAATATGAGAACAATCTGGTTGTGTGGTGATGTCAAATACTGTTCTTTAAATGCACTCGTTAATGGTTTCATCCCATTGACTGCCACTTAATCACTCGTCTGGTAATTCGTATTAAACTTATGAATATATTAAGTGGCCACTTTTATGACACTTCCAGGCTGATTAAGGCACTCATTTACATAATGTAAATGTATATTTAACAAAGAATATTGTGTGTATTTATAGTACATGTTAAGTTAATAACTTGCAATTTTACAAAATCTTAGTGTGGTAGAGACTGTAGTGTAAATATATAAATACACATATATTCTTTTATATGTTATAACCCATTCACGAAGTGAAGCAGTGCTAATGAGGGGCACCTGGGGAGCAGGGAGCAGTGTGTGGGCACAGTACCTTGCTAAGTGGTTACACTAGCTGTTGGGACGCAAACACACATCCATCTGATTGCAGGGCCAACACCCTAACCACTAGGCCATTCAGCTGCCTTATACGCTCTTCAAAATAAGGGTTAGAAAAAGTAATGCCCTATAAGATCCATTTTTTGTTTCCAAAAATGACCTAAACAAATAATCATGTTTATTAAGGGAATGTGAAGAACTTCCACACAATGTAGGTCTTAGAATAACTAAAATTTACATTTAAATCCAAATTGCATTATGTGGAGGTTCGTCAAGCCAATAAAATTTCTTCACATTTACACCACTGCTTCTGGAAGAAACTGCAATGGCTCTTCAATGGCAACGCTCACATAACCCTTTTTAAAAGAGCACAATCAATACAAATAATATTCATTCATGTTAAGTATTGAATTGGATTGAATTCCTTTATTGTGATTGTAGTCAGTGTATTGAGGTTCAATGTGCAACTCCTCCTCACATGAAAACACGAATAAACAACATGCAACGTTAGGGGACAAAGTGGAAAGGTATTACAAGGTCTTTTAGCATTTACAGTGATTGAGCAGAAGAAAAGCAGCCTTACTCACAAAGAGATGGAGCAATGAGCAAAGTTTATTGAAACTGCATTGAAATCCCACTCCTGAAAGCCACACTGCTGTTGTGTCCTTATAGACGGCGCTATCGATCCCTCAGCTTTGCTTAAGTTCTGCTTCCTTTCACCACCTTGACTCCACCATGCAGCCCATCTGGAATGTCTAGAATGAATCGCCACACACTAGACACTCTATATAGACAGATTCCCCTTTAGACGTTTAGCATTGTAATGCTTAACTGTCTCTATTGATTGGCAGCCTCTAAATACCAGTAATATTTTATTGAGGCCATGCAAGCTTATTGTGGAGAGGAGAGGCGGAGGGAAGACAAATGTCTCCTTCACAGAAGACTTGATTCTGATTATCTGGCTCCCTGCGAGGCAGCGCGGCGGAGCTACAGTAAGCGGCAGGGAGGCCCGGGAGGAAGCAGGCAAACAATGAGGCGCAGAGCAGGGCCATGGAAAGAGGCGTTGGCAGGCGATGGATAGGCATTGGAGGCAGGCAGACAGACTGATAAGGAGAGACGGAGTGAGATGGCAGTCTCTTAGCCTCACTCACGCTGCTCTGCTTGATTAATCCCTCCCCGGCTACAACCACACACACACACACATACACACACACACACACACACACACACACACACACACACACACACACACACACACA
>JBBKCR010000001.1:22886263-22897065 GCA_037577295.1 Ladigesia roloffi
AATGATTCATACGTAGGTCACTGTGTGTCTTAACCAGCAGAAACATTCCTCTGGAACTGGTCCGGTTCAGGGACTGGTCTGGAAGTGAAAGTCTTTGATAGCCCCAAGCTAATGTGAAAAATAATGTGCAAATGCCCATAACTATTGCTAATTCATCTAGTAGCACCAACATACACCAATCAGATTGGCTTCTTCAGAGATGTCTGTGAAATCTCAGATATTCTCGGTTGCATGTATTGTTACAAAAGTCCCTGAATATTCAGGAAACAGTTCTTTGCTAATCCTACTCACTTTATTCCATTCGTTTATTTGTTCATTTCCATTTTGACCTGGTCAGAGATCGCAGGTACACTCACGGGCAAGGTTGGTTTTCGAACTCCTGTAACACTTCCCGTCTGATCACAGAGTGCTAATCAAGCATTAAAGTGCATCTAATTGAAAAAGCTATCCGCCAGCATATGCTCGCCTCCCTGAGCAGGTAGGGGCCCCTCAATCCGCCATCTGCAGCCTAATTGCTAAACTTGTCGTTGACGTGGTTATTCTTCTTTTCCTTGCCTTTAAGAACAGATGGGTCTTAATTCCAGTCCCTAAACTCCACTCTGAACAGTTGCCCAGATCTGCACGTCTCAGTGAGCATGATCTCCGCTGGGTTTTACGGGCTTGTTGTTTGGGCTTTGGAATATTTAGTGTAACTTCTGGCCCAGGTTTACTGCTTAGTGATACCTGAATGCATCAATGTCTCACTGTGTATCATTTGGTGCATTTTTGAGTAATGATGTACTGCATGGCTTCAGACTGCAGTGTGTTAAGCTGGAAAATTTCTGGACGGCCTTAAAGATTGTTCAAGTAATCGTAAACAGATGCATTATCAGTGCACTTGCCCAGGGATGGACCTCAGGGGTCTGCAGAGGTATACTACAGATATTATGGTCTTGTTCTCAAATTGTTAGCAATATTTGCTTTAGGGGTGAAACAGGAATGAAATAGGAATGGCAACCTTTAAAAAACTCCTAAAATCCTTTACCAGCCACTTCTCCAGTCTAATAGTGGGTTAGTGTGGTGGATAAAATTGTTTTGGATTAATATCCTGGGTGACACACCAAACATCACTAATAATAGACCTTTGGCAAGACTACTAACACTACATTCACTTCACAGACAGGTGAAGAACATTGGTTACTTGTTACATCTGCAGATTCATGTATAACTTTATTCATGGCTCAAATGCTTATCGGTTGGTTTGTAATTAGTATAGGAACTAACGTACCACCTGGGATATCATAGCACCTTAAAAATCACTTGGGACACCACAACATCCCAGCAACAACTTAAAACACCACTACAATCACTTAGTAATACAATAGCAATCACCTAGAAACTACCTGACACACCACAGTTGCACCTTTCTTTGCCTGCTACACTATAGCATGCACCAAGCAACATCCAACAACCACTTAGAACACCATAGCAACCAACTAGCAACCACCTAAGATACCACAGCCAACTGGCTACAGATACCATAGCAAACACCTGAGATACCATAGTAAATGTGTAACCGTCACCTGGGATACTGTAGCAGTTTTTGTCAACATCCAAGCACCATAGCAATTTCCTTGTTGTGTTTTATGGAATTATACTGTATATTATAATACAATTTATATATTATCATTTGTCACTATTTCAAAAAATCATTTCACTACTCATGTCTGTGTGTTACTATGACTTTTGGGGAGCGGTTGGGCTAGTGGTTAGGGTATTGGCCCTGCAATTGAAGGTTGTGGGTTTGCATCCCAGCTGTTGTTGTCACAACTTAGGTTCCCTTGTGTAAGGTACTGCCCCCACACAAAGCTCCACATCGCCCCTCGCTGGTGGCAGCCCCCGATTCACATGGTGAACTGGTCACATACAAAGAAAGAATTTCCCAATGTTCACATTGTACTGTGGTGTGTCCACACTTGAGAATAAGGGTTAATTAATTAAATTCATTTCAACACAGGTTGGGGCTCTTACTGTGTTGCATCATCTTTTAACCAGCATCTCAATGCATGAAGTTTTCACAATGCATGAAGATCAGAACCAGAATCAGAAAACTTTAATTCAGAGGAGATTGATCATGTAAAAACTGAAAAGACACAGAGAACAATATAAAATACAATCCAATTTTGTAAAAATTGTAGACAAAAAACAAAGCTCAATTTGAAATTACATTGTATTGGATACAGAAATGCTGAGTGTAAAGACGAGGACCATAAAGCAAATATTAAACATACCACTTAAGGAGGACCCTGAGTTTGTTTTTTATTGGGCATGTTCTTGTCAGAGCACTTCCTGTGGTCCAACTTACCATTAATGTCTCTGTTGTAAACGAACCTCAGTCAGTCAGAGGAATTGTGTGTGAAAACTGTTGCTCACTTCTTTCTTTCTCTGACCGGAATTTCAGAGTGGTGCAAATATTGTGGCATTGTTTTACTTTTACCTTCTAACACAGCAGATCCTGCGGTGCCCTCCTTCATTCAAACAAATCCTCTGATCTGTTTAATGAGATCTGTCAGTAAGATCCATCGCTGTGCTGTATCATTAAATGCTAATATGGTGTCATGAACCCTTGGGAATTATAGGTCTCCCTGCAAAAGATAATAGTAACACTGCACAGCACTGTGTTCAAAGTCATTGTTTGATTTAAGTGAGGAATACTATATATTTGTGACGGTGGTATTTTAGTCCACCGTCTTTTTGGTTCAGTTCTGTCTGTTTAGGAAAGGGGGGACTTATATTTTGACATGATTTTGGGTTTGAAGGGTTTGTCTCGTGTCTTATGAGTTTCACCTGTTCCTTGTTTATGTTCCTGATTGTTATGTGTATTTAAGTCTGTCTGTGTGCACCTATCACCACTGGGTGCATCGCCTCATTTCAGTTCGGTTTGTGACGGCCATCGCGCCTCATTTATGTTTATGCCTGTCTGCTTGAATAAAGACCACAAAATGGAAAGAGCGGTGTGGCCTGGATCCCTCACCCTCTCAAGGGGTAGTGCTCGGACGAGGGCGCGAGCCCGAGTTCGTGACAATTCTAGATTTTATTCTTAATTAAATTTTTCTTAATATAATTCTGCACAGTCAAAAGGAGCGGTTCAGGACACATTTCACTGCGTGTTATACCTGTATGACTATGCATGTGACAAATAAAAATCTTCAATCTTCAAAATCTACGTTGCACTGTCAAATTTCAGAAACCTTGTCAAATAAAACCAGATATTGGACATTACAAGTCTAACATTATTTTATTATGATTACACTCTTTTGAGTAGTGAGCCCTAAAATCAACATCTGCCCAACAGTTAACACAAACAGAGTCTTGTGTTTCAATTCTGATGATCAGATCTCAGTGCAGATATCTTATCAAGGTATTACTGTAAATAAAGATCTATATAGTACTGTGCAACTGTCCTGAGCCATCCATCATTTCTTAATATTTTGCTATGAGTCACCACAAAAACACTATTTTGTTTCCTAAAAACTGTCTTATCTTTGGTAAATTAAGTAGAGTAAATGATGGGTTTTAGTGATGCAAAGTGCCTAAAGATGCAAGAGGCCTAAATATAGAAGTTCCAAACACTCAGCATTCAGCACCACCAGTATACTGATCATCTCCTGATCATCTGGAATCATTTGTGCCATAGTGCCATATATATATATTAAAGTTTATCTCTCATTTAATATTTAATAAATGTTGTATTGAGAGGCTTGAGGCCATACTAATTAGAAAAACGAGATGACAAAAAGTGAGATGACATAATTTCTTCATTTTGCAAGGCAAGGTAGATTGTAAAACAGCAGATTGTACCAAAATGTCTCCTCTTAAGTTTAATTTAAGGCTGTAGTTTCAGTCGCCTGCCATCAATGGTCCATCGTTTAAGGCTCATGATGCATAAAAGAAAGAAAAACACTTTCAGTTGATTACCAGCGTTAATTCCAGACACCCTGACATATCATCATTATAATGACTCAAACAATGAGAAGAGAATGTTTCATTTTATCTTTGTTTGGGTAGCAAACTGCCTTTCCTCCAAATTTCTTCTTGCAGTGTGTGGTCTTAATCACCCCGCAGGAAGAGCGACAAAAGCTATTGTGATCATTCCAGTGGAAGTCAATTGATAATTTTAAATGGTAATTAAACAAAGACAGTAATTAAACAAAAAAGTACAGGTTGCTTAAAGGTGCAGAAATTATATTGTTATTAAAGGACAAAACATCTAATAATGTTTAATTATCCCCAGTTATGAAGAAAAACACTGATAAGGGAATAATGAATTAAAGGGCTCCTACCCCATAAAACTTCATTTGATATTATCCATGAACATGATTAAAGTACACCACCTGGTCCATATGGTCTGTTGATTAAAAAAATATCTTGTTTTTAATTAATAATTTTAGTGATGTCACAAAAGCCAATAGATTTTCATATACTCAATTATGAAGACTTCAGCAGTTCTTCCTGAACATTTATGAATCATTTTCTAGTCTGGAATGCTTTTTAAATGAAGCATCTAATCTGAAAGGGGGCAAAGTTACAAAAACAGCCTTGTAAAGTCTAATTCACAAGAAGAATTATTTGGTAAATGTTAAAAAATACCTTTTTTTTAATCAAAAATGGAACTCAGGGAGGTATAAAGTGCAGGAAGAAGGTGGCATATGAGCACAAGAGTGGAAAATGTATTGCTTGTGGATGCTATTAGGCCTTGTACTCTTGGTAGAGTTAGGCTCTTTCAATGTTACTATTACTATTACATTTTAAGTGCTCTCTTCTTCTCTCTCTTTCTCTCTCTGATGGATAGATAGGGGCATGTGTGGGTGCACAGATACAGCAGGACAAGTGGAGTAATTAGTGGCTGGAAATATCTGAAAATCTCATTTAAGCAGAAAGTTGTACCTACAGGATTGGAAACAGGCCTTTAGATTGTCGAACTGTGGCGTGATTGTGGCAGGAGGATTTGAGAGGCAGCTTAAAAAAGGTCTTTTTCAAGATCTGACCTTGAAGGACACGTATGTAGATATTCACTTGTTTGAAGAAAACGTATGTGTGTGTGTGTGTGTGTGCGTGATACACCTAAATGAAAGGGCGAGTAGAACTCTGTTTTATTATGCATATCTGTAGTGTGGGTGTAAATTAATAATCATGTCTCAGTGGTTCTGTCCGTAAGCATGCGAGGTGGATGATGCATTTTCACGTATTTCCTCCCACACTAATCTAACGAAGCTACTCCACTACTTAAAATTACACACTCAGTAATACAGCCGCCCTGTCAATCAATCGGTTAGGGCCAGATGGTCGAACTTCTTGAGGTTACATTTTGCCTACACGGTTTGCATCCCTTTTAATAAAGACTGTGCCAAACAGAAGGTATTGCATCACACATGAGGGCATACACACAACACACACACACACATATATATATACGTGTGTGTGTGTGTGTGTGTGTGTGTGTGTGTGTGTGTGTGTGTGTGTGTACTCATACAGTGCAGTGGAAGTTACATTTAAACATAAAAATATAGACTATTTTTGCAAATTATTCTACTTACAACCCAAAGTAGCAATAAAAGAGTTTAAGCAAGTTATAGTGGTCCGACCCTGGACAGAAGAAACAGATAGGAATCATAAATACTTAGGGGTTACTTTGGATCAATTTTTATTAAAAAATGTCATGATCAGGTAAAGTATTCCAACAATACTACTTGGACACATTAACAGTATGAATTTTAAAATATGGTCTAATTTGAGATCAAAATTATGATCATCCCTATGGGACATGTGGCCAGTAACCTTATCCAACTGCAATTTAAGTGTCTTGCTTAAGAACACAGTGGTAGAAAGTGGGGGATTGAACCAGCAACGTTGTGCCAACTTTTTTACCCACTAGGCCACTACCAGACATTAGCAAGCCGTTTAATACAGTAACCCGACCGATCATATAGTTTCTTTTTGATAACTTTATGTATGGCCGTTGTTCGTAGACACTGTTAATATTTGTCTTTCCTCTGCTTTTCGACCGGGGGTGTTCAAATAAATGGACACAGATATATATAGGTCTGTTTGACTTTCTGTATCATTGGTTTTGGTTCAACAAACTATTAGCTAGAATAACCACAGATATAATGTAGTTATTTTGTCAGCAAAATTTCCTCTTGTGATACTAATCAAGCTTTATCTTATCTTCATCCAATACAGCCCTCTAATACAGGTCACATGCAAAGCGAGAGAATTATATTACACTTTGATTATTTCTTAGATTTTAAACTTGCTGGGCCTAGATATGTATGTACAATTAACTGTTGAATCAGATTCACTCTATTCACTCTGGCCACATAATGCATTCCATTCCAGGCGTTTCTATGCTTGACTTGGAGGAACCCGAGCGCAACTAGGTCTTACTTTGATCCCGTCATCAGAGGGCCGGGTTGATTTCATCATGTCATTATGCTAATATCCTATTTGTCACTTAGTCTTATAGAGATAGAATAAATTAAGTCCTCCAGATAGAGCAATCTGGCAGGATTAGAGCAAATCCGCTCTCTTCGGTCCCCCGACTCAACGGTGCACTCGGCCGATAGGGACTCCTGATCTCATTAAGACTCTATGATAACTGTTTATGATAACTCATTAGAACCATAGAGACTCTCAGTGGTGCTCGTCTTATTCAGATAGCTGCTCGTAACATCTTTGTGTTCAGAGAATGAGGATCAGGCTATAATCGATTTAGTATTATTTGGATCAGAGGATTTCTCTTCTGGTGATGGAGGTTTACAGCTAGCCGTGTGTGTGTGTGTGTGTGTGTGTCTGCATGTGTATGAGGTTTGGATGCATTCCAGTGAAGGGGATTCCACTGAATCACATTCAGTAACCATGCAGAAGGAGGTGCAATTAAAGTATCTGTGCTCCCACCCACTTCTATGTCAAAGGAGCAAGTCATCCTTTCATTTGGTGTAAAATGAAGCGCTGTCTGAATGGTTTATGACGCTCGTTTTTTACGTTCCAGTGCACCACGAAAGCGTTCATCTCTCTAACATCTTACATCTGCCGTACCATAACTGCCTTTTTATTCTGTCACCACTGCACAAGATCAGCCCCTCGATATGCAGCTTTGGTCATGAACGTGCAAAGAGGATTGTAGGATTTGTTAGGCATCTTTGGTAGGATTGCATTCCCGATTCGAAGATTTTTTTTAGGGAGTCAATGACTTCAGGATAAACTTTGAAACTAGTGTAGATGTGGCTGCACACTACTAAAATGCGTGAATGGCTGTGGGACAAGGAGTTTTCAAACCAATTAGCTTTATATGTAAATTATTTCTAATTGTGTAGTGCTGTGCAAATGTCTTGAGCCCCTCCTTTTTTGCTTTAAAAGAGCCGGACTTGCTATTATTTTATTATAGAGGAACAGATTTCCAGGCTTCCTTAAGGACTTTCAAAGGCTCTCATTTTCAGTCCAGTCCTTGAACCTGACCGGTTACATTTTTTGTGACCTACAGATGAATCGTTCAGGAATAACAAACCACTTCTTTCTTAAAGCTTGAATCAGTGAAGAAACAGGAGCAAATGATTCCAGATGATCCGGCAATGATCAGTATACTGGTGGTGGTCAGTGATTGGAATGCCTTTATCTAGGCATTACTTTTATCTTTAAGCACCTTGCAGCCCGTCATATTAAAACATATTCAACCCAAGCAAAATGTGAGTTTGAGTAGTAACATATATAAATGAAAAACAAAGTTTATGTAGTACTTATAGTAATTTTATAGTTTTTTGCAACAATCAATCAATTTATTTTACTTTTATTGATTGATCATTGAGAAAAATGCTCCCTTGGTTGGGACTTAAAAATAATAATAAAAAAATATACAAACCCAATTTTTTGCGGGGATTACTTTCCAAGAATGTAAAATATCCTTCTAAATAAAATAAAAAAAATAATTCTCTGATTGGCTACAGCTGACTGTGACATTTAGGCCTCGTGCGCCACTTCCCCTCATTGCTTGTTTATGTTTGGGGTGACATTATTCTATTAAAAAGTAATCTATCCAAACTTTAGCTTCAATTTGAAGCAGGTTTTCCTTCCGTACTGTAACAGTTATTATTGCAATTAAACTGTTCCACTCAGTCTTTCTCACCAAAGATAATGTCAGACAAATATGGGCCAGTGTGCTGATAAGTGATGTCGAGATTGCTCTGCGGAAGGGAAGAGAAGGGCAGGGACAGGGACGGCTAAAATGTGCTTTTTCAGCACAAATTCTTCCCCAGCTCTCAAATAGACTCCAGTGATCTACTGGCTCAAAACAAGCAGTTGTGGGAAGGCCTGTCACAGGCTGTGTGCTGCGCTCAATTTATGGATCTCTGAAAATGCTGGAGGTGCTAACGTCACTTGCGCCTTTCCATTCAGGAAAATATGCAGATGTTATTCTTAGAATGGTTTCTTTTTCTGCCATACGTTTGCTAAGACATTTTTGCTTATGCTGAAGAACTGGTGCATGATGATTTGCTGTCTTTTTTTTTCTAACCACTTCAAAATGAGACACTCCTATCCACCAAAATCCTAATCAATTAGAACATAACTTGTTGCTATTAATAAGAAAAGAGCCCAAAATTACCCAAAAATTACCTGATAAAAGTTCAGATTCTAAATCTTACACATTTGTATGAATAGACGGTAAATGTAAATCATGTGTAAATAAGTCTGTGTAACTCACTACACTGTTAATTATGTAACGGCATAGCATCGAAAATTTAAATAACTTTAATCGCCAAGTAATGATCAAATAGAAAGACATTTACTACGGACCCCCATTGTGTTGACTCTAGACCCCTCCAAGCGAAACAAAGCATCGCCGGAGCGGATTAGAGTGTTTTGGGATCAGTGCGGAAAGCACAATACCGAATGTCCTCAGACAATACATTCCATTCCATCTTTTGTCCTTTGTCTCTCAAAGCAGCTTTGAATGTGCTAACGCTTTATTAAAATGAGCTTTTGGTCTCAGATCCTCGGAGGTATGTGAGATTAGATGCTAGAAAAAGAAACAAAGAACTACTGGCTAGAGGTCTCCTTAACTCATCATCGGCATGATTTGTCGCATCAGGTGTACGGGGAAATGATTGGTCTTTTGCTTTATTGAACGTGCTGAGTCTGTTAAGAGGAAAGGGGCTAATTAACTCCTCTACAGTGAAATCCGCCACTCGGTTTCTACTGGGAACGAGTGAGGAGGACTGCGATATGTGTAGACAATCCTTACTTATAATTGGTGTTGTTAGATAAATGCTCCCTGATGTCATTTGTATTTATTTGGTAGATAAACGAGAACAGCGCACCAGAGAACCGCACTGCTCACATTAATTTACGGCTGAGCTCTCAAAAGTTGCTGTACTTGGTGAAGACATTAAAAGGGCAGCGTTATTTGATTTAAGTTGCACTGATTTTGACACTGATGCACATACCAAGTAGGGCTGCACAATTCATCCTCTGCTATTCATTACTGTGATATCCGTCTCTGCAATACTGATATGGTAAAAGGCTCCAAAATGCAAACGAGTCTCTAACCAATCACAGTATTTCAGAGTGGGTGACCAATCACAGCTCCAAGTGAGTTACTGGGTATTCTGATGAATGGAAGTCTTCATGTGATCCTGCAAAGGTCTCATTTATAACCATCTATGGTGGCAAATCAGTGCATGAATATATACTGCTGCTGCCCCAGTAAGGACGTATAGAAGCATTAGTTCTACACAAGAGGGAGGGGGATGAGTTTAGTCCAGGATATCTCAAAATTTTATATCATTTCAGAAATCTCTAAACATTTCAAAGACGCGAGTGGCTACTCAATTTTTGAATTGCTGTCAGTTTCCGTAAGCAAAACACTCGTTTATAAATCAGGTCTAAACCTGATTCAGAGTTTTCAGAATCAGAATCAGAAACTTTATTCATCCTGGAGGAAATTGTTTGTGCTGACCAGAATAGTGTAAAATATGAAATAAGATAACGTACTATAATAAAATAAATAATTTAATCTAATAAAAGTCTAAATAGAGTCGAATAAAAAAGTTAAAATTGACATTTTGCTCATAATTACCATCTATCAACAAACTGGTTGGCATCTGATGGGCTCAAGGATCAAAAAGTTTGAAGGTTTGAATCCCAGGACTGCTGATAGCAACACTGAGGTACCCTTGAGTGAGGAAAATGGGTCAAATAAAAATGTTGTGCTGTGGTGTGTTCACTTATGACAAATGGTCACTTTACACTTTATCTGAAGTCGCTAGTCATTAGGATATACAGTCAGCACTCAACATCACTGAAATCGCACTTTTATCAGCTGTTAACGTTTTAATGTTAAAAGTTTAAGTTTTGACTTGAGCTGGGACACAGAGAATACATTTAAATGCTTTTTTTAACAATTCACACAAGACTAGGTGACCTGGGGTTATTTCTGCAGAGGGTTTTACAGCAGGTAAAAGCAGGGCATGGATTCTGTAAAGATTACGGTCCCAGTGGACTAAAGTGGACTAAAATTCCTCTGAAATACCAGTAACAGTGACACTACCTCACCTCCTTGAAATAATCTTGTATGATCCTGCCTTTTGCAACTCAGGGCCCACCTAAACCTAAAACAGCTACTGTGGCCCACACGGTTTACCCAGCCTAATACTTAATATGATGGGATTATGGCGGAATATCTAAAAGTGAAATAACAATAATAATAATAATAATAATAATAATAATAATAATAATAATAATAATAATAATAATAATAATTATTATTA
>JBBKCR010000001.1:22897165-22911107 GCA_037577295.1 Ladigesia roloffi
ACAAGTGAGTTTTGAGTGAAGATTTGAATTCAGAGATGTTGTTAACAGAACGGAGAGAGTGTGGTAGAGAGTTCCAACATTTGGGAGCAATAACACTGAAGGATCTTCCGCCCATTGAGGAGAGGCAGTACCGAGGGACAATAAAAAAAACAGAATCGGAGGAAGGTAGTGAACGAGTCGGAAAGTGATCAATCAGTCACACGTGAACACACCACTGCACACAGTGTGAACAGCAGGAAATTCCTCCTCTGCAATTAATCCATTCACCAAGTGAAGCAGCGGGCAGCCATGAATTCCGCACCCCTGTGGAAAAGTGTGTGGAGACGGTCTCGGAAAGCAGTGTGTGAGGAGCAGAGTGTGGGGAGAAGTGAGTGTATATATATATATATATGTATATAATATTTTTGCCTCAATCAAATTTAGTTAAATCTAATTTGATCTACTCATATTAAATCAATATTGAAAATTATGATCACAAAGTCCATATAAAGAAGCTGCCCCTTAGACATAGCACCAGGTTGCTTTAAATGAAACTCAGAAATGTAATGAACGAAATATGTATTAAACCACATATCACGCAGTATTATAAATGTGTTTGTTATAGCATAAATATGTCCTTGTGTGTTGTTTGTGTCACAGCTTGCTCTCAGCATGTGGGCTTTCTGAGTATATGACTTTATCTTCCATGAGCAATTAGCTTAGCCTACCACATTCGTTTACCTCTAGGAAGAGAGGAGAGATGAAGGTCATCTTGCTGGGGGGCTTGTTCTCCTCCCCCAGCTTGTTTTTCTTCTGAGTGAGAAGAGCTGTTCACTTCAGAGTGGCACCGCTAACTTTGGCCAGCTGATAAGTCTCAGTGTAGAGAAGCAGAGGCTGGATTTATATTCAGACACCATCTGCTTTTGAAGTTGTATAGAGTTGAAATTGATTCCTCCCCCATTTTTCTCTCACTCTCTTTCTCACCCCTTTCTCAAGCAAAGGTTACGACTCCAGGTTCAGCGAGTTATCAGCTCTGTTTTTCTTCGAAAGGCAGAATCAGCAAGAATATGCAGCATGGTGAGCTTAGGGATCTGAGAGAAACGGAGGACTACCTTCACACACGCACACACACACACACACACATACACACACACATACACATTCACACACACACTTGTACAGTACATGTAAATACATTTGGAAGTATAGCACTTAGTAAAATTCCACATGAAAAGCATGTGGTCTGTAATTTATGAAAACGGACCAGAGTGTGCCGGGTAAACGTCTGCAGCAATTTCGCACAACTAACTGAATCTTAATTTGCTTTAATGATTTTCCCGCAGAGTTTTATCACAGGCCTATTCATATCCACCTGATTCCCCCATTCTGATGCCACTCAAGGCTTGATTAACTGAAGCAGTCGTGTTTAATTAGGAATGTGTAAATAATCTAAACAGTGTGGAGAAGCTTGATCAACTGATGAAATTAGGTGAAGATTTTCCCATATACTGCATTAGAGTATGAGCACAGCAAATGGTTGTGATAAAATGCCTTTTAATATTGTGCATTTTTTTGAAATATGATAGAGTGTCCAGTGCATGCATGTATGTGTGTGTCTGTGTGTCTTCCAATATGGTAGAAAACCTTTGAAAAGTTTAACATGGAGAACAGTGACTAATGTGAGCAAGCTGATGTAACTGGTACAACCAAAGCTAGTGAGACAGTAAATCTATTTAGGAGAGTGACAGAGATGTAGCTGCAAAGAAAAGAGTTGGTCTGCAGCATCCCAATCAACTAACATAGCTGAGATATATGTAAGTGCTACCAGGAGCAGAGGTAAAGACTGAGATTTTATTCTATAATCTACCCAATCACATGACTTTCATGACATTAAATCTATTCAAAAGCAAGCTGCAAACAAGCTTTAGGCCTTTTTTTCATACCAGGACAAAATTTCACTCCCCTATGTATGTTAATGTGAAATGTTTAAGACCACTAGTATCAGTAGTAACTGGTGACTATTATGGTTAAGGTTAGGCCATTTAAAGGTGTGTCACTGCATTCTGAGCATCAGAGGAGCATGAATGACTTAAAATAACCAATAATATCTCTCGTGCAACGTGCCCAGCCGTCTCTGGGATACTGAGCTTGGGCTCCATCCCCTACTTTTACATCTGTTTAGATTTTTTTCCACATCTTTGATTATTCTCCCCATTCTGTCCATTCGCCATCATGCCTCATTGGCTGGTTTTTATGGTTCCTCCTCTCTCTCAGCCATGAGTTGCAGTATTCAATAACCCTAGGTCTTCTATTTCTTGCAAAAATGTGTGGTTATATCACAGTGCATGCCATTCCCCCGTGCCTCCCTGATATCCTTATTTTGGGTTCATGTGTTCAAGTAATATCAAGCCAGTGCTGTGATATCATCTCTTTTGTTTGATTTCCAGATATATTCTGATTAAAACTATGATGACTCATTCCTGCTAGTGTATCTAACTCCCTCTGCACCAGTTGGCATAACAATAACAAGGTGAAAAAAGGTGCATTGTGATATCAGGTTCACTTGGTAAAAAAATCACTACCTACTTTTTTACTCTTGGCCTGGCTAGTCCTCTAAATGCCCCAATTTTGGCCACACAGTGATTTCATGTCGCTGTAATTTTGGACTGAACTCTGAAGAAGGTCCAGTCTGATGTGGCAGAGATGAAGGGAGAGGGTGGGGTGCCCGTCTGCATCAGGATGGTTGAAGATTAACAGCAGGGCTGGGGCGGCACTCGGGAGAGTTATGCTGGGCACAGACTCTGTCCACAGCGTGGAGGAATGAGTGACCATTGCAGTCCAATCCATATCTGCAGCCTTCCACTCATCAGGCCTCTCTAGAGCTCTCAAACACACTCAATCTCTGTCAGTGCTGACACAGTGTGTGGTGGAGCCACAGAGACCGGCTAAAGATCACTGTCCTGCCGTCTATTGCCTTTTGCCCACATTTACCTGCCTGAAATGTCCCACAAATCTCTGAATATCACAACTGTCTCTCAGATCTGAGGAAAGTTCCCAATATCAAACCAAGTTCATCATATTAAATTCTATTTTCTTTAGATGGATTGGTTTGAGACAATTTAAACTTGTTTTTTAAATTGTTTTGTTTTTTTGTTTTTTTTAATCACCTGGACATTCATACAAGGTCGCCCCACCAGTCTGACATTCTTTTTCATATTAAATTTAGTTGTTAAAGTTGGGATAATAGATCAAGTGTCATTTGAGGATGTATTTAAAGAATGTTACCCAATTAATATGTACCCAGCCTTTGTTATAGGAATATAGTTTATATAATAGGAGCATTATCACTTGAGGAAATATTAGCATACAGAACAGGGTCACAAATCAACACAATCCTGGTTTTAAACGCATTCCTTTCATATTAATGTGGGGAAATGCTACAGACATTGTTTATTTTCGGTATAAATTAGCATCAGCATGTAAATGTGATGCAAATATACACAACGAACAAACAAACAGGAACAGATAAAGATTGAGAATCCTTATTTGGCGATACGGTTATAAACTCCAAGCTTGATGTCGCTTGTTTTAACATCGTGTTGTGTTTGTACTGGTGAAACAAAGGCTTGCATGACACCTTGTCAAGGCCAGCTTGTTCACACACAGAACTGAAACACAATTTCCTATAAAGGTGCTCAGAAAGCAGGCGCCGATATTTATAGCAAGTTCAAATTTCATAGTTTTTTTTTTCTTTCCTCCAGTGGAAAACCTTCCTGCACTACCACTGCAGTCAAATCATCATCAGTTCACTATGTTCGCTTATTTCTGTCATGTTGGGGGTGGGAGGGACGCACAAGTAGGAAACAGCATTTGGGATAATACATGAGTTTTAATGGAAAATAAAGATTTCTTTTAGCAATGCCAGGTAACAAAAACACAAAACACAGCTCTGGCTGGGAGAGCTTCTCTCCAGTGTTTACAGAACAAACAGAAACTCAAATACACTGTGGTGGTGGACCTTCTCTTTCTATGCAGCTCTTTCTGAATGTAGGGCCTGAACTCTGTTGCCTAGTCGACTCATCTACAGCTTCTGCAAGCCCTCTGCCTTCAGGGGCTTCTACACATTTTCCCTCCACGCTTCATGGAGTTCTCATGCCAGACTGGCACTCTTACATTCACACCTGTGAGAGGGGGTAGAGTGTGGAGACATACACACACTGTTAATCATCACATAGATCAGGCTGATACTGAATCCTGCTGACTGTGGCTTGGCTGGCAGCGGCCTCTTTCCACTGCCACTAGAGAGAAGGCACAGCGTAAGTGTGTGCGTCCACCTCTCCTTCTCCGCTGCGGTAGAGCGCACTCACATGAGTACACATTACACAGGACCCAACTCACAACCACAGCATAGATAAAGTTTCTTGACGTTCAGGAAAGAGCTGGTCTTCACTAAAAGGGAGATCAATGCAACGAATCAGGAGTTCAGCTAGCATTTCTACCCACAACCCCCCAATCACACAACTGAGACAATAATCATGGCACTTAGGTTACATACAAGACAGGTGGACCCGTCATTAGCTACCGAGCAACCCAGTCCTGCACTAATGAAGCTCCACACCAGCACCTGGGTTGCCTAGGCACCAAACGAACACACAACACACCCTATGAAACACCTGACCATGCCCAGAGCTGCGTACCCCCAGTACTCATGTAACTGGCTCCGTTGTGGGCGTGGCTGAAGACCAGATGTCACAATCTTCTGTCTTGCAACTTTCTTTTTTCAGGTAACATGGAAAGGATACATACATATACATATATAAGATACTCTGCAATAGTTACAGATGCATAAGGAGATTATATTTAAGAATATATTTAATAAGGGAGCAGATAGTGAAATATACAGAACAAATACTCTTAGATTAAGTCATCAAGGATTTTATTTGTGTCAGTGTATAAGCGCTAGGTTTTTTTTTTAACTGTTTTCATATCTAGTCTGGATTAAATTAAATCAGGGGTGTTGGTGTATTTGAATGAATCAAGAAGAAATCAGAACCTTTGTTATAAAGAACATTTTATACATAGGTGTCACTGTCACTAGTGGTCCTTTTGGTTATTTAAGTGCAAATTATGAATACATTTTTTTCCACTCCACTGGACTTTTCTGTTGGTTCATTAATTTGGACATTTTTACATAGCAGATGGGATTTTCTTATTATGCAAGTTCAATAAAAATGATACAAATGGAGATTCAAAGTTTGGTTCAAATAGTGATGATCGATATGTACAAAGGGATTTTGAATTGTTTGAAAACAACAATGCAACCAAACAAACAATAATCCATCTTTAGTGTTTCATATCAAGTAATCATATGGACCTGTTGAATTCCACCACTTCCATAACTAAGTTAGCATATATCTATATATATATATGCATGCATTACATGCATTTTATTCTCTCCTTACCTGTCTGAACCGAAAAGCGTTTTCAGTTCGCCCTTTGGAGTAGAAGTTTAAATGTGCCCACAAGGCAAGCTGGTATATATAAACTTGCAGAGGGAGAAGCCCTGGTGGGCTCGACAACGAATGGAGAAATTAGGAGGCAAAGGGCACCGAGAAATATTGGACACCTCATTCTCTTTGTAATTGTGTCAAGTCACTAGGCTGCATGAGATAATGACGGCTGGCGGTGAAGTGAAGAAAGCTCAAGGCTGCAGGAACCTATGCACAGATACAGCAGGCAGTGGCTCAGAGTCGCCCTGGAGCCTGAGATATCCTCCACTGGGTTTAACTGACTTCACAGTTGGGGAAACTTAGCAAATTAGCGTTGCGGTTTTGGCCTCGGAGATGTGACCGCGTAGAGGCTGAGTTATTGCCCCAGCCTTGTTGGGATTTGCCATAAACCTACATACCTCTGCTCCTGTGTAATCTACATTCATATTCTGCCTTTAACGTCGGCCCAGATTGAGTACGCCAGGGCACCGCGACATGAAATCATCTATTTTGCTCGCATTTTGCATGGCTTTAAAAATGCATAAGACATTACCACTGAGCCGTTTGTGCCGTGTCTGCTTATCCTGACACCCTCAGAGAGAGAGCGGCCCGCGGTATTTAGATGCTGCTATTGCCAAGATGAAAAGGTAGCCATTAAGCTTTAATGGAGAATGGCGTTTGATTTCTTTTTTGCTCAACAAAGTGTAATGGTCCATTAACAATAACACATCACAATTTCAGCAAGTGATGATTAGGGCCATCTGTGTCTCTCCCAGTCAGTTTGCCGTGGCAGACTCCTGTTAGGACAAGCCATCGCGAATGGCTCAGATCAGTGTTGATTTCGTATATAGCGGCGTGTGCATAAATAAGTGTTCGGAGAGATTTACTACACACCACACTCACGCATACACAGAGAGGAAGAGGCCACATTTCAATGGTATTACAGTTCTCAGATTCAAAGATATGTTGACGTGACCTTTAGTGCGTGCGAAGGAACTCATTGTTCAACATCACAAATAGAACTCCAAATCACACAAAAGATTCCTCCAACATCCCCACTATAAAAAAAGCAATGAAAGTCATTCCTTTAACGATGAGGGTCATAGAGGATAATTACATCCATTTTCTCACATTTATTTTACCTTCTGTGCACTCATAAGTCAGATATGGGGCCATTAGAAAAAGAGTAGCTCACGCATAATCCTGCATCATTAAAGGGGCCATAACCTATTTCTCTTTGTGTTTTATGCTGCCCCCCAAATTTCACTTGTACCGCTTGTATGTGAGGATCATCGCTCTTTTTTATGTGACCATTTTCCGGCTGTTTTTGTTGCGCACACTCATATATATTTATATCCCTTTTGGTACAAAAATAATGTTTGATGCCTGTCAATTTGTCTCATCCTGGCATATTGATTAGATTAAACAAAATAAATTGAAACAAATGTTTTACTGCGACAGGCTGCAAAGTGTCTAACGTACAAGGCATCTAGATAATGTTCCTACCACTCAGCATTCAGCTCCACCAGTATACTGATCACTGCCTGATCATCTCTGGAATCATCTGCACCTGTTTCTTGGCATTTATATATATATTCTTTTTTATACACTTTTTATATATACCTTTTTATAAGCTCTGTTTTGACCTGTATTGTGATCATTCAAGCAGAACCACTCCCTACATTATCAGCATAAATCAGTGTAATTAACCTGTCATATGCTGATACAGGTACATCAACAGAAAAACAATGACTTGGAGATATATATAATCCTGAACTTTAGATACTGATTTCATTAAAATCTAGACTTCAGCGAAGCTAGACTTAAGAATGTTGGAGAAAGCCATTCCTATGCATTACTACTGTCTGTCAGGCCTGATCCGTCCAAGATAAAGATGGATGACAGGCCTGACGGCCACTAGCAGTATTTTTTATTTTTTTAATATTCTTGCCTTGGGCTGGAGCCTCCTTGTTCTGTAGCCCCTCGGCGGGTGAGTCAGAGAGGCAGGGGAAGTCGAGAGGAGCTGATAAGACTGCTGCAGAGCTTGCTGTAATGGTTCTGCCTCTCTCCTTCACGGAGGCTCACTGGGGTGGATGAGAGGGCCTGCAGGCCATCAGTGACAGAGGAGAAGAGGGACCAGTTTAGCATTTGTCATACTTGCTGATTAAAAATCACTCGGAGAGCCGCTGCCACCAAGGCAAGGTCCCTGTGGCCCGGCAAGAGAGGTTTAAAGTCATCCATTGCAAACTTATTTCCCCTACATTTAGCCTAAGCATGCTACAAAATTCCTTAAAAGTAACATTTAGTAACAGGTGCACTGAGCTGTGAGCGAAGTTGTGATTGAATTTCGAGGACTTCGCCAATGAAACTTCCTGCTAGAGATCGGCTTGAGTTCATTTAAAACTCCTTAAACTGCACAGGGCTCATATGTGGTCCACACTGCAATTCCTCACTCAAACTGCATCACCTCATTTCAGGCCAAATCCTTTTAAATTATTATTCTGAAAAGTTTTCATATATATACAGTTTGGTGTGGAAACCCAAAGTCACCTAGCTATCCTAACACAGGTGTAAAATCATAATCTAGAACCTAAAAACACAACTAAGCCACACAAAAAAAGCCCATAAATATTCAGTACTTCACTGTACAGTACTGGGGAAGCCACCACACTCACTCATGCGCTGCCTTACTGCATATTCTTAAACCAAATTTAATGTGTATCATAAACTTTACACATCATACGTTCAGACTGTTGCAATCTGAAGACCCCTAGTATCTATATAAATACATGTATGTATGTGTATGTATACATAGATAAAAATAGATAGATATAAAGCCTTATAAAACCTGATCAATAGGCCTGTTGTTTAAGAAGATAATGGGTTTTTTAATGTCCACAAATGCTTGATATTGGAGCATAAACAAAACTTCACAAAAGCTGTAGATCATACAACCATTCACAAAGTATTTTTCAAATTTTCTTAGTGAAGGCAATAGGTTTAAACATCTAAATGCTTAAATTGTTTGGCTCCTGATGATGCAGAATCTCTCGGATATGGTTCTAAACCTTTTGAAAATGGTTTTGTACAGCATAACTACAGCATAACTATCAGAAATGCGTTCCACAGGATCTGCCATTAGTAAAATACAGAATGCAAGTAAGAATGAAATGAATGAAAGTATGAATAAGTGAATTCATACCTTTATTGCCTCTGTGGGTATAAATATCCATCCACTGATTCATGCATTCAGTCGGTGTAGATGTTTTATAGCATTGAATTATACACCGATACCACTTTTTTCAGAATATTCCCATTCTGTCATTATTCAGTGTAGACTTTATTGACTTTGGATTCTGACTCAATGTCAGCGTGACGAGAAAGCATGTGTGTCTCCTCAAGGCTCACTGTCTGATTCCATCACTCTTCTCCTCCCTCCCCTTCACTCACTATAGTGGACAGTGACGGATACAGGCGAGCTCCAAGGCCAGGCCGAGGTGAGGTTAAAAAAAAGGAAGCCCTGCAGAGGTACAAGGTCAGCGAGACTCTTGCACACCCACGTTTCTGTGGAAGAAGGTGAAGGAAGCTGGGGGAAGTGGCAGCCGGTGTGAGGTGGACTATTCTCGTGTGGGTTTAATGGGAGTCCAGCGCTGGCAGGATAATCGTAGCACTGCTGTCATATTTGTCATGTCGGGGAGCGTTAGCAGTCAAATAGCCGACATGACAGAACATTTCACCGTGACAGACTTGACACAGCAGACTGACTGAGCTGGGAATTGGTGTTTACTAAATGCTCCGGTATTGACTTTGGGATAAATAATTGGCTCACTGTCCGAGAGTGTGTGTCGCTGTGCACCTCTTCAGTTGAGTAAATGTTCATGGTGGTTAGAGTGGAGCTGTAAGAACAGCGCAGGGTTTTTTTTGTGTAATTGAAAGAGCGTGTTCTATATTCACACACGGCATTTCATCCACCACTGTCCTTTAGGTGCACTAAAAGCACTTGAACAAAGGCTGAAAATATCAACGGCTGCTCTACTAGTGGATTTGTTCTGCTGCTCTCTGGCCGCTGTTGCGACAATCGGTCCAACTACCCAAACGGATGTAGAGTCAAATCAGCTTTGACAGATTTGCTGACTGTCATAATTAAAAGCCCCCCCCAATGCACAACGGCACCCTCAAGGCCAGATAAACTGTGTGGTGCGGATGGCGAATTTGGTCAGCGACACGCTGCACTGTGTGAAATAATGCTCCCGGCTGTTGGCACTGGTTTTCGTAGCCACTCATCACACAGCAGGACCCTGTGAGCTGCAGACCGCCACTGGGCACGAGACATTACGCCAGCGGGACATTTTGTTCCAATGAGATACAGACAGATGTCATGTGCCCAGGCTCATCCTTGAAGCTTGCAAATGCATCACTCTAATGGATGTTAGCGAAATAAATTATATATTCAGTTATCGTTTCACTCATTGTGTCCGCAGCATGTTTGGCTGTCCAGTCGGAACTAATTATAATTCTGATTCACTTCCTTAAAAGGTATATATAATTTTTTATGGTTGTATATTTATAAAATTGAGTACACCACTACCTATTCCACATGGAACAGAAATTTATCCTGAAAACGAGGATAATTTTGAACATGTACATCTTTGGCCAATAGCAGTTTAGCCCCGCCCTTTCATGCTGAATTTATAAGGGGTGTTCCATTTCAGACTGAGTGAGGTACAATACAGGGCAGCCTGTTGGACTCAAAGCTAAAGTAACAAAGGTTTAATTGTGGAGGATAAAGAGAGTTTGGAAATGTTCGCACATTAAAAAATGTCTTGGGTAAAAAAGACACACACAAATGTCGTAGGTCAATTACAGGGTAAAATGTAGCTGTTTAGAAATGAATTATATCATATTATAAACATATAAACAAACACACACACCCAAACAAACAAACAACAACAAAAATATAAATATATATATATATATATACAACATATGAGGCAGTCAGTCACAGGTGGACAGATCCTACGATATTATTTGGAGATGAATGTTTTGCTCTGCTATTTATCTTAGGGTGGAGTTCATCTTAGAGGTTTGGCCGACCAGTACTTTTGCCCGAGAGAGAGAAAGAGTTTCCATGCCTAGGATGAAGCATTGCAAAGGGCTCTGGAGATTTGAACCAGCTCTTCATAAAGGCAGAGGATATGAGAAATGTAGGAGGAATGTAGGCTGGAAAAAGTGAGGACTTTGTGTGTGCACACTATACAATCATGATGGCAAGGTTGTCCTGAGATTCCGCCAGTGTAGCAAATTACACCTCGCTGTAACTACGAGAACTATTTATTAATTTGTTTATTTTATTGGTTTATGTTTACTGTTGCTGGAATTCAGTTGTTACTGATCTAGTTGGTTTTCATTTGATCTCATCACTTAGAAGGAAACACAACACTATTTGCAGCTGATACAGAAGAGGTTACATAAATCTAGATCTATTCAATCTATAACCACACTGCATGAGTTTAAGACTAAGCTAAAAACATCTGTTTAACCAATATTATCACTTATTACTGGTTTCATCTTAATCAAATACAGTTAAATGTTGTCTCTGTGCCTGTGGTATTTGTATTTTGTATGTTTGTATTAAAACTGTGGTTTGCAAATGCTCCCACATGCTTTGGACTTGGCAAATGCCTCTCGTCCAACTATGTATGTATTGTATATGCTAACTGCTATTGTTCAGCTTCCTTGTGCCTCTTCATAATTGATATGGTTAAACGTTGTCTCTGTGCCTGTGGTATTTTTGTTTTTTATGTTGTATCTAAATTGTAGCTTGCAACTGTTACCACATGTTTTGGACTTGGCAAATGCCTTCCGCCCATCCATAGGTTTATATTGTCTGCTATTGTTCAGCGTCCTTGAGCTTGGGAAAGGCGCTATACAAATTAAACGTATTATTATTATTATTATTATTATTATAAAGAAATCAGGCTAAATCTACGCTTTTCAGGATCCTGATGCAAAATTGCAACAGCTGCTAAATGGATTTAGCATCACCGCAGCCCCCTTCACTGCAGGATCCTTATAGGACATTTCATTTGCACTTAAAGCTGGTGCCATTTGTTAAATTCCTAAGGCACATTCTCACTTCCACATTTGTATAATGATGCAGTTGTAATTATGTAGCAAATTATTCTCCATGACCTTCCCGACAAGTCTAATAATTTCTGGACTTGAGCCTCTCGCTCTTGATACGGGTGTGCAGTTTTATGCCCGTTTCCTGTGAGAACATATTTTAAAGTTAAAGCTGTGAATTTATAGCACTGGACCTCTTTCCACCTCACTTACCACCAATCCCCATCTCAGCCAGCTCAGGTCCCCGCACTGCTTGTGGTTATAGCATGTTAGTAAATTTATACCCCATGGTATACATGAATAGTAGCCGGGAAAAGTGAGAAAGGGTGTTTTTCCCCCTCCAGCACTCGTCCTTTTCCTCCATCTCTCCCTCCCACTCTCCCTCCCTCCCTCCTATCCTCCCTCCTTCCGTCCCTTAGCCCACAACTGTGACAAGCTATGATGAATTACCTCATTATTCTAGTTCACTTGTTCGTTTCTCCGCTTTTGTAATTTCCCAGATTGATCCACATGCACTTGCGCCCACAATACTTCTGTTCTATTCATCCCACAGCGATTCTACCACACATACAATGCCTCTGTCGTCTGTTCTAACATGTGGCGCTAGCGGGCACGGATCTGCTCCAGCAGTGGACGCACGGCTTATCCCGAAGCGAACGTCACCGGGAGGCATAGGCCAAATTAACTTCTACGCACTGTCAGAACTTAGAAAGTATGCTCTCGCTGCCATCACTCATAATATACTTTCCATCCTTTACAGGTCAACGTGTGATAATTGGTCCTTCACTGGACCAGGTAATTTAAGACTGCGGTTTGTTAGCCCCGCATTATAAACTGCCCTGGCTTCTCCACTGACTCATATTGCTTCTATCTGAGGCAGAACTTTGGGTTTGGGGTAACGAAGGCTCTTCTAATGGGTCTCACCCCACCACTTCCCACTGCCCATTGATCTTCTATGCTCAAGGTTCATTGACTCTTGAATGAGTCTTTTTTTTTCCTCCCGCTAGCTTTCAGTCCACTATATTACATGGGCCTTTTTTCTCCACCATTTGAGAAAGAATTCGTATATATACACTATAGGGCTCTTGGTGTGATCAAGCTGATCAACATTAATAAACATGTTAGATCGTTTGATTTAATTAATTCAGCTGTTTGCAAAGAGCTAAATCGTTAATGGGGTTTAATTTTGAACTCAGTTTCATTATCTTGAGGCATGAGGGCTGAACCATATTGGGAAGAAAGTCATACTGTGAATTTAGTTTTTTACAACAAATTTTGCAATTAAGAAGATAATTTACCCAGATATACAATTTCAAACAGAGCTAATTAACACTCTAGTGATGGAAAGGCTGTGTTTAGAGGAGGAATTTGTTTAAATTTCTGATTAAATAAACAAGAACATACCACATTACAGTCCTACAGCTATACCTACTGCAATGTTAATACTCTTTAAAACTATAAATTATGTATTAAAGACACATTTGTGTACCCCTGGCATTGGTTAAAGGGATCCTGTATTAGCTCTGATAAAATTTCTTCACACTCGTTAAATCATTTGAGTGTTCCAGTTCATCCCATTGACCAAAAATACATAGTTTCTCATGTAGTGGATGACAAAAATTATCATGTTCGTATGAGCTGCTCACCAGAAAGAATAACATTCATCACTATCTGTTTTATGTCAAATAAAATCTAGGATGTGTAAACAATTGTTTAAAAAATATTGGTTAATAAAGACAAAAGGAAACATTTAATTAACATAACATGGTGATGAGTATTTAGATATTATTAGTAGTATTTATTTATTTATTTTTACACAGTAAACATGTCATGTGCTTGCTATTATTAGGGAGATTCTTCACAATTTACAGTCCAGTGTTTCAAGTCACAATATTATGACCTCATTTTCTGTACAATCATAGAAACATGTTATTTTTTTTAGGTGAGATTATCATTGAGTTCAGGGGACAGCTGACAGAGAGGCCAGTCTCTCCAGAAGAGGATGTGCCCTTGAGATAATTAGAAGTGACTCAGAACTTTCTTTAATTTTCCATCATAAATGCTCTAAAATGAGAAGAAGTGAATACAGGACCTCACTCAAATGATTCTTTCATGCCTAAGTAGCTCACTTCCGGTGACATGTGGAGCTGCACGATATGGACAAAATATCAGTATTGTGAATATATGGTTACATAAATACGGTTACATATAACATATAACTATAATTTTTCCATTTATGTTTTTGCATCCCTCAGTTTATTGGGCTATAACATTTGCTAGCCATTCTTACCTTATGTTTTTTTTTTTTCTTTCAAAAGATAAATATATATATTATATCATATATATCATAA
>JBBKCR010000001.1:22911207-22925612 GCA_037577295.1 Ladigesia roloffi
ATATGATAACAATGAGAAAAAATCACAGGTTGTGGTGGTGAATAGCAGCCTATAATTAAACACTTTCCTGTTTTTCCTGTGTTGTCTTTGTGTGTGGATGTGCACATTGTGCGTGTTAGTGTGATGCTTTGAGACAGCATGTTTAGTACTGTATTCATCATAATTGGAGATGCCATATGGCAGAGCTTCATCCAAATCCAATGTGGAAAGACATATTGGCATCCAAATGTAACTGCACATTCAATCACACAGAAAAAAAAGAAAAAAGAAAATGCTTTTCTGCACTTGTGTAGCTATTGTGCATTCTCTGACTGCTCACGGTTGTAAACGTGTCTCTCCATGTGAGGTTCAATTAAGTGCGGTGCCACCCAAACACTGATTTGACTTCACCGTTGCGCCCCGACGGTCATGATGACATATTGCTATGCATTCTAAAAGAAGTACTACTGTTTGACATTGCATCATGTTTTCCTGTTGTTTTGTTCTTCCTAAAACTGGTCAGCCTTTAACTGCTTGTAATTGCAGTGTTGCATCCTTGAATAGAATAGAAACATTTATCATCATTTTTGCTAAATTTTCACATTTAGCAGGTTGTCTGCAAGACAATCACACAGTTACATAATGCTCTCGGAAACTGTCACCACAGGCGATCATATTCACAGAACCGGGAGAATATTGTTTGGGAAAACACATTTAGATTTAGTTGAAATGCAGTGTTTTGAGCCTCTGAAATCAGATTTAGCAGGTTCGGAGCTGCAGGCTGAGTGGTGGGGTGACTGATAGCTCAATAAGTCGTCTGAAGAGCAAGGCTTGTGTTGTGCCTCTTAAGGGCCCAATCAGGAACTGTCTGAAAGATGTCTTTGGGAGAGTAAATGAATATACTGAACTGCTCATTTTTAATGGGTCCATGTCTGAGAATGTGAAGTCTCTATGCTGCCAAAACTGGAATGTTGATTGACCTAGTCATGCTCCGCCCAAAAAAGTGCTCTGTCATAGCTACTGTTGCACCTTTATTGCACATTCGGATTTCTTTTATATATTCTTTTATTTATTATATGTATTTGTTTATTCCTTTTTTATTTGTTCTTTTATTCTTTCTCCCATCATTACCTTATTTTATTTGATCCTATTTTATATTTAATTGATATTCTCTTTTTTATACAGCAAATGATAATGTGCTATAAACATAAACTTGCTTATGATATAAAGCTGATTTTGAGAAGCATCTTCATCAGCTTTACATAATAAATAGTACCACTTACAAACTTGGACTTTTAGAGCTGGTTAATATAATGGAACAGCATAAGGTTCTGGGAGTAATGCCCTGTGTACACATTTACAAAATGCAAATAATCTACTGGTCAAAAGATTTTGTCACATACACTGGTGATTTTTATTCTTTATAAATATTTGTTACGGTAACAAATTTAAACATGTAACATAAAACAAGCTTCCTTTAAAAGATATAAAGGACATTTGTATGTATGGCATCCTATTAACTGGTTGTGTGATTATGCAGAGTCAAATTATAGACTGTACTTTAACTTTAAATGCACTTGTAGAACTGTTTCATCCCATTGACTGCCACTTAAAAGGCCAAAGGTGATGAATATATGTCATTTTTCATATGTAATTTGGCTAATAAAGGTACTCAAATTTTGAACATATTCTAAATGTGATTTTTACACAGGCAGATAAGGGTATATTTTAGTAATTATGTGTTTTAGAGTGAATTCCAGCTAGTCGTATGTACTGTATCCAAAAGCAGATTTTCCAAACTTGGTATCCAAGATGTGATTTGATTCCTGGAACAAATCTCATAATTTGCATTATCTACAATAAGCTTTGTCAAGATGTACAATTGCATGTGGCCTGTAAACTTCATAAATAAATAGAAACCAGTGTGTCTCCTGACACAAGCCCAGAGCTTATTATCCAGTCTTTTCATAGAATAAACAGTGATGGGTATCAGAGGGGTCATACAAAATCTAATGATCTAATGATTTTAGAGTGGTAGCAGGTGTTTATCTGTATATCCCACCCTCAAATTCCAATCCAGACAGTAGTGTGGCTTTCATCAACCTTCCATGCTTTCTCTAATGTTGATAGTATTGAAAACCCTGAGGAGATGATGGCTTACAGATAATGGCTCCTGATTACAGCTAAACATGAATGAGTGAGTGAGCTCCAAGTACTTCACATATAAAAAGGTTCTTCACAATTTTCATTCATGGAAGATGCATGGAAAGGTTCTTCAGGGTGCATCTGCAAACACATTTAGTTTCAGTGCAGGAAGCCAAGCAGTGAAGCAGTTGGCTGCTGCCAAAGAAAAACACCCAAGGAGCATGGTGTGTGGACTGTACCTTGCTCAGGAGTGAAGCTAGTAGTTGGGATTTGAACCCACAAGCCTCTGATTGCAGAGACAGCACCCTAACCACTAGGTCATGCAGCTGCCCTAGCATTTGTATAGGCCTATGCAAAGGTACTTGAATTCCTTGACTCTTTGTATGTTGGATCCTTTCATGTTCCGTAAAGGCTCCGGAAAACAGCATTTAAAACTAGGTTTTTGTTGTTAATGGCAGATGTTAGGGTATTGAAAGAGGACTGCATTTTGCCCATTGTAACTCCAGTATATTTTGTCAAACAATACAAAAGCATTGAGGCATGATTTTGAGTACACAATGTAGGTGGTGATATCATTAATATCAAATAATACTGCTCCAAAGGTCAGACCTCAGAGGACCCCCCTTGGATACAGTTAGAGGCTCTGATTTAATGTGCACAACATTGCTTGCCTTTTGAAAGATCATTTCTAATCCAGTAGCACTGGGCTTAAGAGTGATATTTTGTAAACTTCTTAAAAGTTGAGCATGATCAATGATCTGCAGTGGAGAGATCAATGAAGAGGAGTAAGAAGATTATTTTGAACAAATGTGGTAGCAGAGATAGTGCTATGCTTTCCTGTATGAATGAATACCGTACCTATACAATATAAGTTTGCATGGAGGAACATGATCATAATTCTAAATCTTTTTATAAGCATCATCATTTTTAGATGGATCTGCAATTATTTAGACCTGTTGTTAAACCCCCTTTGTGGAGATGAGTTAAATGCAATATTTTCCTTATACTATGAATACTGATTAATGCAACAGATTGAGTAAAAATATGTAAAGTGCTCTAAGGTGATCAGAAACATTGGGGAAAATTGAACCATCCATTCCCATGCTTCTCTAGTTTTGATGGTACTGAGAACTTTAGTAACTACGTTAGGGTGAAAAGATCATGGCTTACAGCCAATGGCACCTCATTGTTAAGAAGTATTTACCTGCTAAACATGAATGAGTAAGTGAGCCCTTTTTAGACTTCACATCTAAAAAGGATCTTCATACGTAGACATTTCATTTACAGAAGTGTCGCCCAGGAAAAAGGTTCCTCTACACAATGATTCTCACACAGTCTGGACCATATGTGAGATTTCAGAACCAATTTGGGCACCTTGAATTTCAAGAGTGTTGTTTCTAGTTAAAAAACTTACTCTAATTAGCTGGAGCATATTTTTGGGGGCAACATGAAACTACACAGATAATAAACCACAAATGATACATCCCCGTGCAACAAATAGAGTAAAATAAAAATCATTTGACATTATGCAGTACAGTGTTTCTCTTGTTGGAATCAGATTTTCCATCTTTGTAAAATTTGTTGTGAAAAACCCATATGTGGATGCAATATAAGACATAAGTGCAGAGATTGTTGATTAAAGCTGATTATCAGGTTGCCTGTTGACCTGTCTGTAATTAATATGAGCATGTGTTTGGGGTTTGTTGGAGCTGTATTCCAGTGTGTAGTTCACAAACATACAAAGGTTCGCAGAGCGTCCAAGGTTAAACATGCAAGAGATAAAATGAGGGCTTTAACAATGACCAGAGACAGGAGTAAGACAACACAATGGCAGATAAAACAAATCCAAATACTGAAATAGGGGAAGAACAGTACACTAACAATGGGTCAAATGGGAGGAGTAGATGAAAACAACAGAGCATCCACACAGAGACAGATATTTGTATTGACTAGGACATTAAAGAGGAGGCAGGACTATGGCAGGGTTACAGACAAAACAAAGGCACATAGAACAGGGAGAATACAAACAATGCCACAGTCATGGAAATCGGGGTAAAATTGGAGAACATTACAAAAGAGGAAAAAAAAACACAAAAGAACATTACAGCAGGTTAGCAGGCAATATGATTAAAAAACCCAGTCACATTATGGACACATTATCTGACATTTTATCTTTTGTATTAACAGAACATGCTAAATTAACTTTGTCTCATTTTCTGATTGCTGTCTTATGTCAATTTCTCTTTCTCTCTTTCTCTTTCCATAGGTAAGCCATTTTCCCAGCTACAGTGGTTTGAAACGTGAGATCAAGGTATGTGTCTGTGCAGCTGCTAAAAAGGACACCTCATTCCATCTTCTGCTAATATCAGGATAATGCGAGAGAAGGTAAAGGAACTGGTATTTTATTTAATGACGCAGGTTCCTTTGTGTGAACTCATTTAGAAGATAATAATCAAAACAAGGAACATTGCACCTTTCAGAACTGAAATCTCATAGCGTTCCTCATCTTTGGCTTTACGTAAGTCACATTTACTGCTGATACATCGCGTTGATTTGGGTTGGATTTTACCACATTGCCTCCATGTTCTACTCACAAATACACCCACGCCTTTTTAATGAAAAAGTTGGTGTGATGTTCCCGACTTTCTTATACCGCGTTTACACATGCAGGCAGTTGTCTGAGTTGCAGAGGTGCTGTTTAGCCAGTTCAGTGGTGTCAGAAATAATAGTGGGTGTAGATGCAGGGAAAAAAATGCGACGAGTGCATTTTTTTTCCTACTCTGGACTGAAAGCAGAATAATGAACTACATACACCATGTATCTCCTGGGACCCATAATTTTGGTGCGCCCACCTGCCAGTTTCTGATGTGCTTTCTGTCCGCCACAGCAAAGAACATGAGTTATTTTGCTCTGCCCCCATTGTCAGAACTAATTTGACATTATGCACACTGCCTTTCCGGCAGGCCCGGAGTTTGGAGAAGTTCTAGCTGCACTTTTTTTAATATTTGTTATAAGAGAACATTATACTCCCTCAGCCTGAGCTGAAAATAGATAACAGCTTTTGAGCTACCTTAGCTTGAAAGTGAAGAAGAGACATGGAATTCTGGCCATTCGGGAGTGAGTCATTTCATTCTTATCATGCTTTAGAGGAAGTAATGTCCGTTTGCCGTGTACATGTACCTAACTTTTCAACGGCTCAGTTTCAGATGAGGCCGCTGGAGTGTGTTTACGGCATTTGGGATCAAGACGTGATGACTGCCTTTTCACTTTTGGAGCTATTAGTCCTGAACTACTTTTCAGAAGATGAATCTTCTCATAGTAATTTTGGCTTTATGCTATGAAGCTTATTATGTACTTCACTCATCATCCCTCATCCCCTGCCAAATTCAGCCTTAAAAGTCATACCTAATGTTGTCGCATTAGAACTGTTGTTTAGCACTCTGACAAATCAGGCCTTACCAAACCGCATAAAGTGTCATTAGAATAATTCAGTGTAATTAGTCTTTTTAATCACTGCAGCAGCCACAGTGGCCTAGTGTTTCCTCTGAAAGATAAATAGTGTTTACCGGGCTGGAAATAACCTGCTTACACTCCTCTGCTTTGTAAATTTAAAATGTAATTCTTGATTGGGTTGGTGACATATGCATGTGTGCCAAACATTTCTAAGAGCACTTGACAGATTGTAGATGCTGGAGAACTTTTTCTTGGAGTGTAGAAGAAAGTTGAATTTTGGACTTTCCATCTTGTTTTTGATGCGTGACATCCTCAGAAGTACATATGCCATGCAATTCAGTTACAGAAAGTCAACCTGAAGAGCCAAAGTTGTCTTCTTCTTTTGACTTTGAAACAACAGATATTAGAATTCAGGCACTACAGCTTACAATTAATCAGACTAATTAAAGGAAAACAGATTCTTTGAGCCGTTTCAATTACCACAGGAATGGCTGTCTTCCCAAAGCTATGCACTGTTTTGACACATTGCAGAGAATTGCGTTGACATCAAGGGCCTCGGGCTTAGACAAAAGTCTTGAAAAAAAAAAAAAATACTTAAGCAAACACTGTGGCCCTCAGTGGACAATGATGGCCCAGTTTTCAAACACACATAAGGGAAATATATGCCAGATGATCTGACCAAAAACATACACAGGTGAGGAGCTAATGATCTTAGAAAAAAAAAAAAATCTTGGCTGCCCCATAACAGAAGACAATCTATCCATGTAATATTATTTGTGTAGGTACACAATTAATTGGGAAAATGATACAAATTATAACATGTTAACAATTAATTTTGATCTTGGTTGTTCACCAAATTATATTTTTTATCTTTGGTTAAAAAATAATGTTTTTTATGTTATTGTCAGCATATTCAGTTGATTAAAAAAGAAAGAGATGGGAACAAATGTTTTATTGTGACAGACCACAAAGCGGTAAAGCACCACAAGTATACTGATCACTGCCTGATCATCTGGAATCGTCGGCACCTGTTTCTTCACTGGTTGAGGACTGAACATAGATGTGCTTTCTTCTGCTTGAGTGATTCACACATGAAACTTAACAAACATAAAACATTCCTCTGAAACTGTTCAGCTTCAGGGAATGAACCCAAGATGAGTGTCCTTGGAATTCCTTCAGGAAACCTGAAGAACTGTTCCGCAAGACTACATGAAAAATACAAGAAAGTAAAAATACAAGAAATCTGGAATGCAAATTATTTGCACAGTGAAAACTTTTGCACAGTGTTGTATATCAGTTGGATTTCACAAGCAGGGATAATTTTAGCTGTGATGAAGTCATGTGATCAGAGAGAAGATGCTGAGGATAAGGATTGTGACTATGAAGGTTTTTATTTCAACTATGATCAATATTTATTGTACGTGATTTGCTTTCTACGTTACCTTGCTTTAAGTTTGCGTCTCCGTATTTTTTTTTCTTCGATAATAGAGCACATTTCTGTCCTCCTCCATACAGTTTGTGTTCTGTACTTTGGCTACATTAAGCAGAGAGGGTTGGATGGAGAACTACAGCGAACGGACATAAATCTGTGTAAGTGCTGCAGCCATGGAAACTAGTCTTTGTCCGCCTAATAACATATCTTCAGAGAAATGGAAAAGTTGACAACATTTCCTTTTTACAATCGCTAACAAACATTTTTCAGAATCAAGTTCACTTTGAAAGAACTCTTCACATACCTGATTGCAGAAAATTGCAAGTCGATAACACAAAGCACTGAAAATGCTCTCAAAAATGAGTCAAAATAAACATTTTTCTTTAAAACTTAGGGTTCTTATGATGGCAATTGTTTGTTATTTACTATAGAGTCTGGGAATTTACTATAGAGGTAGATCCAATGTTTCATATTACTGTAATAATTAATTTATTGCCCTGTACTTTTGTGTTATATTGTAATTTATTCATTACCCACTGGATGATAATTGCCCCACAATTAACCTGCAACCCATCTAGGTAACCCATCAACCCTCTATCTTTTCTCTGGGATAGGCTCTAGAAAACCAACCTGGATCTAAAGAGTAATGATTAATCATATTAACAATGTATACATTTTTCCCTCAAAACTCACTATTTCAGATACAGCATACAAAACATAATATGCTTTGCTGTGTAGAGTCAAATGAAGTGAAATAAAAAATACAAATGCCAAAGCTAAGCAAAATGTCCACATGTCTCTAAATACCAAATCTAAGTTGCCATATGTGATGTTAAGCGAAGCTTGATATTCCAGTCACGACTGATTCTTAGCTGCTCAAGTATTGACCGTCCACAGAAAGGGGGTACTTCTGAAGTTCCTTTGTTCATGTGGCACCAGCATAATGTGAATAAGTAAAAACAGATGAAGATGGTAAAATGAGGCCCAGCAGGCACTATAATATAATTTTATATACAGAAAATTTTGGCAAATTAAGGGAAAAGTGCAAAGATTAAGGCTGATTAAGTGGTAAAACTACAGAATTTTCCGCTCACTTTTTCAAATTTACCCTTTACACAATAGAACCTCCTGAATGACCATCTTAAATTTAAGATTAAGAGGTTTCACACTCATGCCTTAAATTTAATTCAAAGTTCAAATTAATGGGATCGGTTTCACAAATTAATAGCCACTTAATTCAAATGAATGGTTTTGGAGTTTTTCCAGCGGTAAATTAGGGTAGGGTTAAGCACATTGCAAGGGCATTGTGTTTTGCAGTGAGGGACACTAAGCATTTATTGTCTCTTAGAATTTGCTAGATCTAAAATTTGAATGAGTTTTGAGGAGGGAAATAATCTAAATACCGAATACCAAGAACACAGTGCTGGTGCTTCATGAACAATGGAATTCAAATACTTTCAACTTTGTAAAGATGTTTAATACTTGTGCTGCTAATTTTTAAGCGTTGATTATTGTCAAATGTAGCATTCATAACATAATTTCATATTTCAGATTAATGTATTTCATATTCGGTTTAAACATGCAATGGCATATGCAAGTTTTTGTGTGTTAGGCAGGGGCGTAGCTAAGGGGGGGTAAATGTGGGCGATTCATGGGGCCCAGCATTCCGGGGAGGCCCATGGAAACCCTCTAATATTTAACCATCCATTAGAATAAAAATATTCACAAAGATATTCATTTGATCTTTATTTTATTTTTAATACAATTTGTTAACGAAATGTAATGAGGATTTGAATTTTTGTTTAGTTTGTAACAATAGTATAGCCTGACCACCCACAGTCCCCCCCAACACCTTCCACCTCTTGGTACAGTTAGTCTAGTGAAAAAAGTTCCACTAGATGTCAGTGGCATGTCAGTGTCGCTAGACAGCAGTCATGCCGAAGTCTGGTTCTCAAAAGAGCAAAGAGAGGAGAGAGAGAAGAAGGGCAGACAGTTGGTCACCCACTTTTTCTCAAAGAAAGGTATATTTAGTCTGTCATTCATTTACACACTAACTTTATAGCCAAAAATGCTAGCTGAATTATCTTGCCTAGAAGTTCGTTTCTCCTGTCATTCATGAGAATAACATATCATAGACCTGAAAATGAGGGTGTAAACTTCTTTGTCCCCATTTAAAGGTAATAAGTTTGTAGTGAAGTCCAGGTGCAGGCAGACTTGCAACTCCTGATACAGACCAGCTAGGTTAACAACCCCAAATAAGTATCCTAAAGGCATGCGTTATTGTGCACAGATCGTGCAGCACCAGAAAAACCCCCAAAGCCCACTACTGGACTCTCACCTGTCAACAAGCCCATGTGTCTATATAACACAGAATATGCTACGCTGTAGATGTACAAAAATCGCCAACGATTATGTCAATTGCTGACAGTCTGGGACGAAGCTTCCGAAAATGGCGCGGCAGTCAAAGTGTTAAGAGTTATTGGTCAATATGTAAGGTTTGTTTGTTTATGTAATAGGCTATAAATGTTATTTTGTTTAGCCTGTAGGTCATCTATGCCCTGGTTATCTCATCCAAGCATTTAGTCTAGTCCTAAGAACCAGTTGGCTATTCATTATAACAAATTATAACAAATTCTGATTCAGCCTGAATTTTTATTATTATATAGATATTTTGTAGTGTCTTTCTGAAAGGTCTCATCAGGGAGCCTTTACATGCAAAACCAAACTGTTTTGATCAATAATTAATTGCATACTAAACTAATAATAGGCTAATAGGAAACTCCATTTGTAATGCGCGTGTGTTGGTATACTGTTTGGGGGAAGCATGGGTACCAAAAAGATTTTCTTTCAGGGGGCCCAAAATTGCTAGCTACGCCCCTGGCGTTAGGCATACAGTTTTGTTGAAGGCTATGAGTGAAGACTTGTGGGTTTTTGTGGCTTGTGTGAGTCGTCTGAGAGCACAGTGTGGTTTAGGTGGAAGGAAATGTCTTTATATATAGCTGCGCCACGTTTATATTCCAGTAATGAAGGAATGTGTTTAAGCAGCTAGAAATGTGAGGCTGAGAGCAGTAACCTGTAAAATGACCAGATTTTGTGTTGCTACAGTTGAGCAACACAAAAATAACAGTAATTGCTCCTAGAATTTATATTAGCAGCGTGCCCTTCAGTGCATGCAGTGTAGTCCTCTATATCTCAGGTGTCTCAGAAACACAACAAACTGTCTTTCGGCTTGGTGTCTACTCAGAAATGACAACAACCTCATACATTAGCTCAATAGTTCAGTCTTAATTGGCCTTCGGTAATGGCCCATGGAGTCTAAGCCAGGTTACTGAGCCACCAGCACCTCAGTGATGGAGCAGATCAGTGTTAGATATAGTAAAAGCTTATGGCCTTTCCCACTGGCAAAAGAAAATGTGCCGTACTACAAACATATTACAATAAAGCAACTCGTACCTGAGCCAAACTTAATCTGCTCAACAAGCCGAGCTGAGCGGACTACATCAGTGCTTTCTGATTGGTCGAAGCCTCATCAAAACACTGCATGTGCAAAAAACAACAATGAAGATACAAACAAAAACTGGGAAGTCAATCAATTACAAGCACTACTGTCTGTTTGGGCTGAAGATACATTTCAGTGGGAGTTTACCATAACACCAACAAATCTATATTTAACGCTGTGAGAAATACAAAGGTGTACCAGGTTAGCGCCATCAAGTTATCTAGGTTAGGTGTTGATTGAGCAGCAAAACAATGCTGAGAAAAACATTTAAAATTCAAACAAGATAATAATAAAATACCCAAATATAAATAGCAGCTCTCATAGAAAAACATCCCACTAGTTTAGAGTTAATTCCCCAGACTCCAGACTTTCAGTCCAGTCCCGAAATTAGTTTAAGCTGCACACTGACCTAGATATGAATTGTGCAAGCATAAAAAAAAACAACAGGTGCACATGTTTCCAGGTGATCAGGTGGTGATTAGTATACTGGTGGTCCTGAATGCTGCGTGGTTGTAACATTTGTTCTCATTTCTTTACTTTAATCTACACCATATGCCATGGATAAGACAGTTGCACAGACAGAAAATAGAGGTTTTGCACCAAGGTGATTTGAAGCAAAATATGAAACTATAAAGTGAAATTTAAAGGATTTCAGATCTCTCTCCTGTTTAAAGTTGCAACAGCATGCTCAAAAATGAGCATTATTTATTGGGTGAGATTAAAATCCTTTCCTGCAGTCATGTTTCCATCCCTTTTGGGGAGGTGCAGCTTCAGTTCTCCATGTTCTTCACAAGCTGCAGCCTGCAGACATTCTTTCACTGAATTAGGTAATGAAACAAGTTGTCTTGTTCCGAGCAGTTGACGTAAGTATCATGTCAACAGCAGCACGCAGTGAGCTAGTCCTTCGCTTCAGGCTATAGATATCAAAACACGGTCAGGAACCAAGGAAGGACACACCTGTGCAATGAGCCCAGATATTCTAGCAGTACTTTAATGTTAAGCTAACAGAATAACACATGAAAGCTTTTGGCAGAGTAAATGCAGACATAAGACATTCTGATTCATTTTTTCTTGTTTGTTATGATCCCTGACATAGACACACACACATACACACACACACACAAACACACACACACACACACACACACACACACACACACACACGCACAGACAAACACAGACCTATGCAAAAGTCATGAAACACCATAATATGCTTTGAATCAGCTTGTTGTTGCAAAAATACCATTCAAATAGTGTTTCATGCCTCTCAAACTCTTTTCCTCAGCATTTTTAATTGATAAATTGAAAGAAATGCCAACACATGTTTTACTGTGACAGGCTACAAATTCCCCTAGTAGTCTAGATAAATAAGTTCTGACCACTCAGCATTGAGCGCCACCAGTATACTGATCACTGCCTGATCATTTAGAGTCGTCTGCACCTGTTCCTTCACTGGTCCAGACCTTAAGTTAGATGTGTTTTGCTCTGTATGGATGATCCCTACATAGGAATGTAGTATGTTTTCTAGAAATAATTAGAAATTCTGAATGCCTAGAAGGTCCCATTGTATACATTCAACACTGGTTAGTTGTAGAAAAATATTTATTAGCTTATGGACCAGTGGTTGTGGGATCGGATGATTGTGGTTGGGTTTCCCAAAGGTCCCTAAATTTGCATAATGCGCACTGAGTGCTGTGGTGAGACAATGCTGATGGATGAAACACAACAACAATAGAAATTCATGAATTCTGGCACATTGATATGGCTTGGAGACAAATTGCTACAGAATACCACAGAACAGTGAATAACATATTCAGCAATAATAATATCCTGGAATGCTCCTTTTTTGAACTAAGTGATAAAACTGCAGTCATTTAATTACATGCATTCAATTTCACACCCCCAAAACTTTGTAAACATTTCAAATAGGCCTTGTGATTGCTAATTCATAATCAAATCCCATGTGTGCACGAAGGCCTGTGGCCTATGGGGGGCATTTATTAGCAGTGTAGCTATATGGGTCCTTTGCTTTGGACTGTTTCTTTCTTTTCTAATAAAACACCAGGCCTGTTCGCATGTTATTCACACAAGCATATTTATTTAGTAATATTAATTACATATTCGTGTTATTTTTCAATATTTATCCACCCGATTCCTAGTAAACCCGGGTACTTAGCCTCATAAAATCTCAGTACTGTGGGTGTATTGTCTCTCTTGAACATGTTTTGTAAATGGGAGGCTTTAACTTGATGGTACCCTTGTGCTGCGGTATTCAGTGAGGCGATGGATAGCGGGGATTCGAGCGGAAATAACCTCTCATTCTGTGACTGGCCATTCTTGTGTGCAGAATAAGGCATGAAGAGTCACCCTCAGCAAACCATGCTCTCAGTTTCAGGTGTGACCTGTAGATTTTGCTTGCAAAAATGTCTGCTTTTGTGACTCGCGTCTACAGCACAGTGGGACTGCTGGCTGATTCCAGCAGTTCTGACCTAAATGTTTAGTAAAAAAATAGAGGTGTGAGTACTGAACTATCAGTATTTTAATACTGCCTTAAAATATCAAAGAAAATTCATGACTTGAGGATGAATTGACCCAGAAGACCAGTCAAAATGGGGAGGTACATTCTAGAATGGCAAAAAAGCATTCTGAAGAGTGGCTTAATACTTTCTAGAATAGCGTCAGTGTTGCAGAACACTGTGAATGGGAAGGAAACCGAGCTAGAAATATGCAGACATTCAGGAACATTACGGATATTGGGAATGAAAGAGAATGTTAAATAAGATAAGTAAATGGTGAGAAGATTCTAGAGCAAAGTGTGTGTGTGTGTGAATTTGCAAGAATGGTTTTGAATTGTTTGTTTGAGAGGATGTTCCCAAACGACGTGAACAGAGTGGAATGTTCTAGATTGGCCTAGAATGAGGCAGCCCATTCTAAAACTGTGTGAACAGGGAGAACCTACCAGAGCCATTTAAAATGGGAGAATGCTGTCAAACTGTGAATGGTAGGAATTATTCTGAACATTTTAGAACAGAGCAACAAGAAGGAACGTTTTACATCACTACAACAAGGAGAACATTCTACAACACTGCAAATAGGAAGGTCATACTAAAACGATCAGAACTAAGGAAGAGGAGAACTGTAGAGCAGTGAAATTGGGGAGAACTTTCTAGAACCCTCACAGAAAGACTTTGCTCCATACAAAACCTCATTTGTCCAAATGGCTATTGTTGAGAAAACCTACAAAACAATGTACATTCTAAATAAGTAAATACTGTGTCATCAGAATTAGTATAACTATTCCCAGCACTTTACATTGGTTAATAATTTCTAAATTTTACAGACCCACGTGGAGAACAACAAAGACCAAAACGGAGTTACGAGGTTTCCACCAGACACTGAATTATATCTTTACTGTGTGGACTTTTTATCCTGTCTTCAGGGATCTTAACGTCCATGTTATGTCATATTAGCACAGTGTGTCCTGTTGCTGGGGTGGAGATCTATGTGAATGGTCACTGTTATCTGTTGTTGTTTATTGGTGTTTGTTGGATTGTCACGCTCTGATCTGAAGTCACACTCGCACTGGTGGTCTGTTGGTAAAGATTTCTCAGATTTCACAGCACCCAGGCCGTCGTTCCAACTTGTTCCGGTTTATTTGTTTTGGATGGGCTGACTGATGCTTCACGAAGATCATTTCGGGCATGTTTTGAAAAATCTGTGACGCTTAATCTCTCTCGACAGCCAACTCTGCACAATCAATCTCAGTAAAGAAAGAAACAACACTTTGTCCATCAATTCTGCCATCTGATGGACATGTCCTCTCACACTCTCTCTCTCTCTCTTTTTTTTTCTCTCTCTCTCTCTCTCTCTCTCGTTCTCTCCTTCTCTGGCACCCTT
>JBBKCR010000001.1:22936931-22962277 GCA_037577295.1 Ladigesia roloffi
TCCCTCACGGAAGCATACTGATTATTTTGTGTTCTCTCATGTTATTCACGGCCCTCGAGCCGTCTTTTCAGTTAAGACTAATAAAAGCGGGACTCACCCCATGCCAGCACGGAGGTCTAAGTGTGCGTTGCTTTCGGGCGGGAACCTGACAGTATCTTTTAGACACTTTACCGCCCGTGACTATAAAACATTTAATTCCATTTCCTTCATTTAATCTACACTATATACCAAAATAAGGCAGTTTGGCCAGCAGAAAAAAAGTGTTTTGTATCAGCATGTTAATTCGATGCAAAATATTGCACAGTACTGTATATACATTTATTTATTGATTGATTCATTCATTTGAACACCTTACAGGTTTAGCAAGATAAAACTCAATTTGCTCAGGTGATTGCAAATCGAAATACGCTGACTTCAAACATTTGCATTTTCATTTCATACCTTTTTGTTTTGTTTTGATCTGTGGTTAATCTGTGAGTCACAGGCTTGGCTTGTTAAGGCTCATTCAGTATTCACATTGCTATGAGTCACGGGGGAAATTGGGTTGTAAAAACCCGAAAAGGCTGACCTCATCTTTTTTAGCTCAGACACTAATTGGGATAGCGCAAGCAGGGTGGCCCAAACCGACTGCCTCCTGAAAAGATAATGGCCATTTGTCACTAGCTGATGCGTGGAGAGGAGATTTTCCAGTGTGATGCAGTCAAAATGAAGGAGGTTTTGTATTTAACACAAGTAAGAGAATATTTGATGTGCAGAGTGCAAAGACTATGATAGTAAAGAGACGCTTTCCGGTTGGGCCTGACCCCTAAAGGTCTCTTCTGTCTTTATTTATAGCCTGGTGTCCCTTTTGCTCAAAATAACTTGTCTTCAGAAAGAAAACAGAATCTGCTAATGAAAAGAGTGCTGTGAGTCATGTTTGGACTGAGCCCAGCCCAGCGCCATACCCCGCTGTCACTAACTCTCTGAGGGATCTATCCTGGAAGCCTTTCCTGTGTCCGGGGTCTGCAGTGTGTGCCAGGAGCGCACATCAGATGTGTGTGCACAGAAGCATGACTTTGCTAAATGTCTGCTCGGCTTCCCTTTAGTAGATGGCCTGCTGGCAGACACATGCGCCTAAAAGAGCATCTGTTTTACTTTTTTACATTTACAGAGCCTTTTTTATTAGGGTTCCTCTCCAGCAAATCCAACTAAGACAAAGAGAGGAGGTGTCTATCATCAGTTCAGACAAACACACAGTACACAGTGAAATGAAAAGATGTTCCTCCAGGACCACACCATTACTGGAGGTAGCTCAGTGGGTGGAGGTAGCTCAGTGGGTAGGATACTTACCTCTGGACTATGAGGTCTTAGGTTCGAATCCTACCTCCAGCACACCACCACTGGGTCCCTTAGCCCCAAGTTGCTCCAGCAAGACTGTCCCCTGTAGTTAGGGAATGGAAGTTGCTTTGGATAAAGGCGTCTGCTAAAATGCCGTAAATATTCCTCTAAGGTCTAAATATTCCTCCAGGACCACAAAGTTTCTCCTGCACCACAGCATTCCTCCAAGACTTCAGCATTCCTGCAACACTAAAGACTTATTCCAGGATCATTGGGCAATACAGATAATAAAAACAGAAATGCTACACAAGTGTAGATCAGGCTTAAAAAATACAACATCAAAAACGCCAACCAAAGACAATCAGTACAATAGCTACAGCATCAGAAAACATACTGCTATCACTGTTTTCCAAAATATGCATAGAATACACTATTATATTCTAACATCATCACAAATCACAAGAGTTAAGCCAACATCTGCAGAGCCTTCTGAGATCACTTTCAGATGTTCACATGCTGCTTTATTATATTGCTGTGGTGTTTTAGAGCTTACCTTCTTTTTATGGGCTTACAATCAGATTTCACAGTTATAAATGTGCACGGATGTGCACAGTCAGCATATATAGGCGCTGTTGGAACAAAAGAAGGTTATCTCAGAAAAAGTGATTTAGCAGGAGAAGAAAAAAGAGGTCTTCAAATGCAAGATAGAATGGAAGTCATTGTAAGTCATTTCTCAATATTTTATGTCATGTATTGTAAATGGCAGATGAATAAAAGAAATGGACTAAATGCATTTGGTGATTGTGAACAGCTATAAATAAATAGGAATGTTATTTCAGGATGGCATGGTGGTGCAATGGTTGGCACTGTAGCCAGTAAGAAGGAGTTTGATTACCGTCTGCATTGCTGAGGGTTTTCTTACTATGTTGAGTTTGTTTAGAAATGCCAAATTGTCCCTAGGTATGTGTGTGTGTGTGTGTGTGTGTCTGTGTGTGTATGTGAGTGTGTGTCTGTGTGTTTATGGGATGGAATGGCGATCTGCCCAGGGTGTTTCTTCCCATTTCACCCTCTGGTTACTGGAATCGACTGCAGCACCAGTTGTGTATCTATGCAAGTTGTTTAAAGTCATTTTAATCAGTGTTTGATAAAGACTCTTTCTAGTTGATATTTTGGGAGCTGGTGAGGGGAACACAGGTTTGGTTCCAGATTCGGTTCCTCCAGCTGTCATTTGGACTGGTGATATTTCATCATCAGCCCCTGATTTAATTTAATGAAGGACTGTTTATTAAGTCAAACCAGGTTTCTGATGAAAATTACAGGTACACTTCAACCAGGAACACTTTTATATACTGAACATAAAATCACTATTCACTGTATAATATTATTTGAAGGTATTCTTGGATTTTTTATCATTTTTAAATAACATTATGGTGAATAAACTGCCCATTGAAACAGCTTTTGGATATTATTTTCACAATATTATTGCACGAGACTTTTGCACAGTGATGTTTTTGATGTTTTTATCAATACACCTGATCCAAACAGGCAGCTAATTAAGGAGATGGAGCAGGGAAAACACTAAGCATCCAGGGCAGAGATTGAGAACTGCTGTCTACATTGATGCAAAACAGTTGATTTTTTTCAGGAAAATGATTTTTCAGCTGTCAACAAATATATTGCTTTCTGCTTGATCAGCTTAATTATACATTTTAGGTGAAATACTCCCTCACTGTCTTATCAAGTTAATGCCTCAAGTTATATCCATAAAAAATGCTCTTTGTTTAGTTAGGACATTTGCCATTATGTTATTATTATCAGGGTTGGGGACCATGAGGTTTGCCGGCCAGTAGATTCCTTTTGTAGTTTTGTTTTGGGGGCTTTTATTATGGAATGTATGGGTTTTTGTTCGTTATTAGTAACAGCTGTGTTGAGTTGTGTTTGTGTTTTGATTGATTTATGCTGTTTAGACAGTTGCTGTCCTGTTAGATTAGTGATTCTCCTGTCTCCCTGTGTTAAAAACTGTAGTAATGTGTCTGACCCTCGAGTCAGTTTTGTTTTCCTTCATTTGGAAAATAAAAGAAAAAATATTTTGCCATGGAAGTCTGCACAAGCCCCTTCCTTCAATGGGGAGATAGGGGGAAATGTGACAATTATATAATATGACCGCCGTTGACAAGAGCTTATTCTATATAAGAGCATTAGTTTATTAAAAAACATGCAAATGAAATAATTTGGGGCAGATGTCATCAGCATTGTTCCAGGCGCTGCTCTTCTCAGTTTACTGCCTTGAAGAAGGAGGGGCTCATTAATATTTCTGTTTTAACCAGAAGCAACGAATCCTTACACTGTCTTGACAGCTAACACATTTCCCTTTGAAGCAGATCAGAAATATTGGGATAAAAAGAATATGCAACTATATATAGAACAATATAAATCTTTAAATGCCAATCCATATGGAAAAGAATGACAATATGAAGAAAGAGGGATCAGGTGCACAAATGTTCCAGTGTTCTTCATCATGGAATTAGCTGGGTTTATTTTGAGATCATGTATTTACGTCCCTGTCTAACAACAGCATTGAAATCCGGCAGAGATTGGTGGGCCCCTGCTGTGCGGAACAAATCATCCCACTCTTTAAATCACAGTCCTGTAGGCCTTTCCTGTTTTTTTCATGGGATTTTTATTGCTTTTTATTGAACTGGCTCATTAGATTAAGCCGTTAACTTAAAGATCATTGAAGAATGTCTCGTTAAATACTCAAGCTTGAGTTGAGTCTGTGTACATTGCTTACTGTTATATACAAACACACGTTAACTCAAGCCAGCAAAGTAGTATGGCCTTCATTAGGACCCTCATTTTACTAAGTTAAACATTTCCAGGGTAGATGTTTTGATGTAAAAAGAAAATTATGTGACATTGTCAGAGTTAATGATACTCTGCAAGCAGGATTACCATGCTAAAATAATCCTAACTGTTGTGTATGAAAATAAAAGAAGGAACAGGCAAATTCAGACTCCTAGATATCTACTATTCTTGTTTGAAGCTTCTTTTTATACTTTTGTCCTATTTTGTCATATAGTGTCAGAAGCCACAAAAGCAAGTCTAATTGAGATTGGTTTGGTGGAATCTGCATGATGAGTTAAGAATGTTGTTTTTGCAGCGCTAATTGCTGATCATAAGGTTCCCTTACCTGTCATGGAAACTTGTACAAGGTACTTATTTTTTATGCCAAACAAAGGCTTTAAAAGAGATACCAATGAATCATTGCTGGATACGTCTGTAGAGTAACAAAACCCATTTAAAACTATTTGTTTGTGCAAAAATCCAATAAGTTTAACATGTAAATTCAGGACTTAGACAAGAACGCATTAAGCACAGTTCTTTTCCGTAAAAGGACTGTGACATTATAATAATTTATAATATTTCTACTGAGTTTTAGTATGATAGTCCTGTACCTCTGACATATATAAATCTGCACCTGTCAGCCACATCATTAAACCACTGACAGCTCAATAACTTGGATTATGTTGTTATAGTGACACCTGTTAAGAGGTGGGATGTACTAAGCAGTGAATCAACACTCAGATCTTGAAGTGGATGAGTTCACAGCAGGAAAAATGAGTGGAAGAATCTGAGACATTTTGACAAGTGTAGGATTATGATGGCTGGAGAACTGGATCAGAACATCTTAAAACCTGCAGAAACTGTTGGGTGTTGCCAGGGCGCAGTGACCAGTCCCTACAAAAAGTGTCCCAAGAACAGGACTCCAAGTGCTCCAAGATTTATGGAGTGAGGACCAGTCTTTCTGGTCTGATCCCACAGACGAACTTCTGTAGGTCAAACGGCTGACAAGCTCATGCTGCTCTGATTGAAGGGGGTCAGAAATTACAGTGCAACACCCCTGCTGCTGAATAAGGGGCTACATAGCTACAGACCGGTCATAGAGCCAATGCTGAAGCCTGTCCACCACCGACAGTTGCTACAATTGACATCAGATCTGAACCACGGAGTGATGAACGTATGTGGTCTGGTCTGTGAGTCACATTTTCTTCTACATTGTGTGGACAGCTAGGTGTGTGTGGGTCACCTAACTGGAGAAGAGATAGACCCAGTTGCACTATGGAATGTAGGCAAGGTGGTGGAGGCAGTTTAGTGATCTGGAAAACCTTGGGTCCCGCATTCAAGGTCATGGAACACTTGAACATCCAAAGAACAGGTCTGTGGCAAAACGTGAGGACCCCCTGTTCTTGTCTAGCATCCTGTCTATCAGAATCCTATAAAAATTCCTGTTGTGAAACTACACTATAGATCTTTCTTATAAGTATGAGAGAAAGTAATGAACTGCAATGACATGTCATGCAGATGTTTGTGTGTTTGAGTGCTTGTTTGTTTCATTTATGTTAGGTTTAGCTTCTACCACATTCAACATTTGACAGATAGGGTTAGAAATATCACATTATCGCATTAAGGTGAAAAATTATTTCTTACCCTTATAATTCCAATACACAGGGTCGCCACCAGAATGACCTTTATTAAGATAATATTACTAGACCCTAACAGGGCCCCATGTCAGTGCTGGGCCCCTAGAATCATTCTAACCTTTCTTCCCCGGCGGCGCACCTGCCAATACGCATTCATTTATTATTACATAGGTTTTCAGTTTTAGAAGACAAAAGTTACTTGCAATTAACAATCCCATTCATGCAGCCTATGCATGAGAAAGTTAAAAAGTGAATGTTTTCCCTGTATGCGTGTGCGTATGTATCTGTGTATGTGTATGTGTGTGTATGTATGTGAGAATGTGTGTGTATCTGCATGTTTTGTGTGTGGCTCTCTGATTGCTCTGAGGCCTGTGTATATACTCATGTCTTAATTGATTGCTCTGCACACTCTGTGACTCTCTGGCGGCGGCTCGGCTGTGTCATTAAGTCTTGTTGCCTTAAAAACAAAATCAACATCAGACTCTAACTTCTGTCGTCTCGAGCCGTTGGCCTCGGACTCAAGGTGACTGAGAGCCCGCAGTCCTTTAAGTGTCCGTTTGGCGTCTGGCTTTAGAGCAGGTGGTGAATCTGTGTGGTGCAGCAGGTACGGCTAAAAGCCTCCAAGCTAGAAAGGTCACAGTGTACATGGATGAAAAAGCATTTAGGGCACAGGCTTGTAGAAGGTCATGGTGACATGAGACGAATTGAGCCAGAGAACCAGAAGAGACCAGACAGTCTAAAGAGACTGCAGATTCCCACTGTGTCATCAACACACACACCTTGAAAAATGAAAACACCTTGAAAATGTAGATACAACATTGGTATTTCACTATATCCATCATATCTAAACCATATAACTCCATTTGCTTGTATTATATTTTTCCTTTAAACATTAAAAAATGTTAACTGCCCTTTTCTTTAAACATTTCATGATGAACAGACAAGTAGAAATCCTCCAAAATTACCTAATAGAATAAAAGCTTGTCACATTAACATACAGTACATTGGGGCTAAGAATGTTTTCTTAACGTTCTTTCATTGTTCTCTACATAATATCATTTCTTTTCTTTTTCTGTATTCTTTTTTAATACCATGATGAATTGACCAATAGAAATGGTCAAAAATGACTCATTAGTCTTGTTACATTAACACACATTGATGTTAAGATTGTTTTTTTTTTCATTTTGAGGTTTTGATGTCTAACAAATGATGTAATAAGTAATGTAATATAAATTATTTCATTGAACTTTGCTTATTTTAAGTGGCATAAACATGTAGGAGAGCCTGTCCTATTCTTAGCACTTTGTCGCAAATTATCATTTTAAATTTTGTGAATTTTTTTTTATTTTACCTGCTAAAAAGAACATTTCAATAAAAAATTGCTAAATTAACATTGAAATTAATTTGTTCAGGACAAATGTAAGAAGTCAATAGTCACAGTGTTTGTACATGCATCCCTAAGATCACATCCAGATCTTTTAATAAAGTGGTATAGGCTTGTCAATGCACTTCAGGTGCAAAATGCTGCAAAATATGAATATTAATATGAAATAATGGCCATTCAGCTTTAGCACAAATCTAAAGATGCAACATTTGAACACTAAACCTCTCTTGGCTGATAAACTGCATCTGGGATTTTTTTTTTTTTTTTTCGTTTACTAAGTTATTAAGGTTTTTTGCAGTGTTCAGCTTTGTGCATATAATGTAACGCTTTGTATAGACATCAATGAGTTATTTCTCCTCCTCCGCCCTCTCTTTCTTCCTTCAGGGATCATGAATTTGAAAGTGAAATGCCCCCCTAGACAAAACAAGCCCGACACGTAGCACGTGGTAAAGACAATTTAAATTTAAATGAGGCTTTGTGTATACTTTAAAGGAATAGCAATTTTCGACCTAATCTCTGTTTGCTGCATCTGTAGCATGTGGTCAATTACCATGGATAATAATTCCTCTGTACTTAGAAAAGAACAGAAAGACCTGTTGACTCCGGACACCTGCACATTGGCTTCTGTTTTAAGTGCTTGTCAAGTGTTTTCTCTTCTTTAACTAAGCCTGGGACACACGTTGACATGACTGCAGGAACTGCACTGCAGATATACAGACAGAAATTAGGCTAAAGAAACTCAAAATATTCCTTTAGGATCCTGAGGTCCAGGGCTCTAATTTGACAATCTAATGCAAAGTGTAAAGTGTAATTCACAGCTAACATTTACGGCACAGCTTACATTTACACTGTTTCATTAAACAGGGTGATTACGTGAAAGGACCAGATTTACTCTATGATAAGCTCAATTAAACTAACCAAAACACACTTTGAGTATGTACCTGTGTTCATAATTAACATTTTGCAGACGCATGTTTTTAAATTGCAATGCTTAAATATCATTTAATGTTGATTTTATATTATTTAATAAAATAATATTACCTGTGTCATTTATTGATCAAACGCATCTTGTCACTTTGCTGCGTTCAGTTTTCAATACACCAACAATGCTCCCGAAGGCACCTGATTTGAAAAACTCCTCTACAAACAGGAATTTTGAAAACATGCATGAAAACGAGGAATGCGCTAGTATGAAGCCACCAAAACCACATTGAGTCATGCAGAATCGGGCCTTTCATTTTCGGCAAATCTCCTTCACGTGTGTTTATGAGCAGTTGTCTTCTTGGAACTCTTCATCATGGCATTTATTAAGACACAAACGAGTCTAAGACTGTTTTAATTACGTCAGGATTTTTAATGTTTTTTTAACTCCATATAGCTGTACTTGATGAAGATCAATTACACTTTGCTATCGCAAAGGTAGCACTGTGGAGATCATTAGCTCTCTAGTCATCTCCACGTTAAATCCTTCTCAGGCAACATTTTTTAATTAAGCAGACAGTCATGTGCGTGTACATACCTCAATGGGGAGTGGTATAATACCCCTCTCCTCTAATTTACTCCGCTCTGCATGTCGAAGGGCTGTTTTATTTGTGTACGGCCACGCAGTCACCAATGTCACCGGGCCTGTAGGCATAAGTCAGGGGTGAGGATGAGGTGTTGTGCTGACAGGTCGTCTTTCCTCCAGGGAGATGTCAGATAAGGACTGGAGAAGGTTGAACGCTCCATCACCATTACCGTTCCCGCTCTCTCACTCTTGCTGTGTCTCTCTCTCGCTCACTCTCTCTCTCTCTTACTCTCATCTGCATTCAGTGTGCCATGGGGATGCATGCAAAGAGACAAGGAGCTTAATGTCAAAGTAATTTTCGCTACTCCAGCCGCATACTGAATAATCTGTAGTGTCTAAGCAACGGCTGGCCGGACGGCTTTTAGGCCCGGGAAGGCACACCTGGTAAAAGTGCAGTCCTGTGGTGCAGGATTAAGCTGTTTGAGTTCAAGTGCCAGCTATACCACCCTGCCGTGAAGGTTGGTGTTCTTGTGGATGTAACTGACCTGTCCCAGCTACGCCCACAAATGCTTTTTACCACCTGTTGCTTTCACAAGCTTAAGCAAAAAATCACATTCGTCCCAGCGATGAACTGTAGTAAAATTACTTAGCTTATTTAAAAAACTGTTCTTAGAGTTATTTCGCATGTGTATGAAGGGTTATGCTGTAAGGATAAACCTGATGGAGTCTTTTATTATGGACTCCATCAGATTAGCATGACAGAAAAAGTTGTTTTTAATTAGTAGCTCATTTAGAACAGTAGAGTAGGGATTATAAGATGCAAATGTAATGTTAGTTAATGCTGGGAGGGTGCAGGTTACCACATGTTTCCAAGCAATTATCACATTCAAAGCAGTGGCATAGTGCACTTGGTTTTCGGTTGAAACAAAACTGTATTTAGAATTACATTTACTTCTCTTACGTTTAAAGCATTTAGAAGACACTCTTATCCAGAGCGATGCACACTAAGATTTTTTACTTTCTTTGAGCGGACAATAACAGAGTTGTCAAAAGAAACTCAGGGCGTGGTTTGGTGATGGGCCCGTTAATTAAAACATGCCTGAAATGCGGGTCGAGACTTGATCATCACTGGAGGGGAAAGTTTTATCTGCATTTAAGTTGTAGGAAAACAATGTGAGGCTATTGCATTCCCAAGAGAACCAGTATAAAGAGAAAAGAAAAGCAGTCCAAAGGCCGAGCCCTGTGGAACACCAGTGGACAATATTCCCTCGACAGACTGCGAGAAACGCCATGCTGCCTGGTACCTGGCTGGAGACAGCAGCCGGGAGGATCTGATGGTTAACTGTGTTGAAGGCTTTCTATTGTGTGAAAGCTCATGCTGTAAGAATAAACTTGGAGTCTTTTGAAATGTGATCAAACATGTGCAGTACTAGAGAGGAGTCAAGAAATTGATGCTCTTCTAGTTCTTGACATTTTCAAGGCAATTGGCCAGGGCCTTTTAAAGAACAACTGTCATCCAACTTCAGCAGGAGATAAAACTGGATGTAACGTATGTAACAATGACAGGAAATGTTGTGCTTTTAAAAGATGGAGCAACTTTTGGATTCATACATGCGGATGGCACAGTTAGCATCATTAGGGATCATTTGATTGGATGGTCAATGCTTAGCAAACAAATGGGTTTTTATGTTGTTTTTTGTTTAGTAGTTTATCAAACATTCATACATATGTAAAGGTTTTCTGTAGGAGAGTTTTCAATTAATAAAAAAATAACCAATAATAATAACCCCATTGCATCCCAAACACAACAGATAGGACAGCAGTCTAGTGTAGACTAGGGAACATCTAAGTTCAAAGTGAAAAACACTTCATAGAATGAAGTTGGATTCAAGATTCAAGATTGAAGATTTTTATTTGTCACATGCATATTCAACATGCAACTTCTGTCTGAAAAAGTCTGTGACTGGGGTCCTTCAGTGTCCGAACTGCCATGTACCAACATCTCCTTGTGTAAATGTCCTGCAGGGAAGGGAGCACAGACCTTCAGCAGCGTTCTGCTGCACAGATCACTCTCTGTAGAGCTTTTCGGTCCTGCACACAGCTATTCCCATACCAAGATGTGATGTTCTGTGTGAGGATGCTCTCTACATCAACAGAATAGAAAGTCCTGAGGATCACTGAAGAGACACCAAACTTCCTCAGTTGCCTGAGATGGTACAGGTGCTGCCTAGCCTTTTTGGACTGGACCTAAATTGAAGATATATTATAATGAGGGAGCATTTTGGAGAAATATTTAAGAGAATTTGAGAAATATTACAATGGGTTAGGAAGAAGACTGCACAATCCTGCTTAAGTCTGACTCATTCCAGGCCAACACTGGCAGCAAATGCAGTTTTGTGGAAAATACCATTTCTAATGTTACAGCCTTGAAAGTCATTTGGTTTGACATTTAGGAAGATTTTCCTGCTGTCCAAAATGTGATCTTCAAATCTTTCTGTAGCTCTTTGTGTAGAATGCGAGAGAGAGAGAGAGAGCTTGAGAGAGAGAGAGCTTGAGAAAGAAAGAGAGAGAGAAATAAAATGCAGCTTAACAACGTGCCATTTTCCTCTTTATCGTATTTTCTTTTTTTCCCTGCTCACTATGTACTTTAGAGTAATTTCTCTGGAATACTATATAATTTTCTCCTCTGGAGATCACAAAAGAGCCATGAAGGTATTGTGTAAATGTATGATTGTCCTTTGAATGAGATTTAGTTATAATCGCACCCAAAAGTGATTGGGCTTTATCTTCCGATTTATTTTCACCCCGTGCGCTTTTCACTTTTAACCCCGGTCCCCTGGCTTTCTCCCAGCACAGGGAAAGATTGTAAAAAATATAAACTGTTAAGTGTCCCTATGTGGACGTCTTGAGTGTTTATGTGGGTTTTTCTCCCTTGTTTTCTGTGTTAGGTTCACTGTCACTGTGGATGGCCTACGGCATTGCCCCTCACTTATACCTCATTCTTCATTAATAATCCAGTGGTGATAAAATATTAACGCGCCGGTGGCCACAGGTGAAGAGAACAGTGTGAGGGCGACAGTGAGAAGCTTATAGCTTTGAATAGCTTTCCCTGAGAGGTGCATACGTTATGACATGCAAATTTTCCATCAGTGAGGAGGATGCAGATAGAGGGCAGTTTGTGCAGAAGACCGTCTTCGTTTTCAGAGCTTATTCACTTAACGTGATCCAGTGCAGGAGTTTGAAACAGTTCATAACAACAGTAGAGAGAGCAGAACAACAAAGCCTGGTTGGACTTGGTGCAGAAGATGGTCTTCTTTTTTAGGCCTAATTCACTTAATGTGATAAAGCCCAGGAGTTCAAAACAGTTCATAACAACAGAGTCACAAATTCTACTGACACCAAAGAATCTTCCCAAATACTCTAGACGTTCAGCCTATCTGTCTTAATGAGATATTTCCCAGGCTCATAACTTTAGGTGCCTACCTCAGCTTTTCCTAAAGACCAAGATTGAGAGCGCTTCTTCTTTTAAGGGGCTTTGAGAGGACAGCATGCAGCTGATTCCTTAAGCACAGGCTGGAAGCATCTCCAGGGAATTTACACTGGGTATCTGCAACTTTGCAAAACATTTTCAAGAGTAGGGAAGTGGAGGGAGCATAGGAGCATCCTTAGCTCTGCATTTTCCGCTATATGACTCCCTTGCTTCAAATCAGTCTTCATTAACATTTGCTGGGCCTTTTATGAGGCATGTTTAGAATATAGGTGCACTGTGAGGATTCATTTTTGCTTACTGTATCATGTCAAGCCCAGTCTCATGAGTTTTCATGAAGCCATCAAGATATACAAGATATAAAATGTGTTGCGATCGTGCTTTATTGCTCTATTACATGTTTGAACAATGCTCTACTTTTTCTTGCTCGGACAACACTTCACTACCTTATGTATTTTAATGTGCACTGTGTAATACCCCAGTATCTGAGCTAACTGGTTACTAGGATGAGAAAAATAAATGGATTACTTATTGTTTTTGTGTGCCAAACGGTTGAAACCGGTTGAAAAGCCATGAGACAAGGGAAGTCCCAAACCCAAACCTAACCCTAACCCTTCCCAAACCTAACTCTAACCCTAACACATACCAGTTAGGGCTGATACGGCTGGTATTACACACTGTGAATTTAAATACATAGGGTAGTGAAGCATTGTCCTAGCAAGAAAAAGTTAAGCGTTGTAAAAAAAGTCCTAAAGTGTAATAGCAGCATGTATTTTGATAACATGGTATTCCCTCTATAAATGTAAAGTATTTAGTAGTTTTTCAGGGTACTTTCAGGGGAGCTGTATTTTGTTATATTTTATATTGTTCTTGTTTTTGCGTCTCCATGTATCTGCGCAGGCACACAGCGGATCAGTTAAGTTTTCTGATTCTGGTTTTGATCCTGCCCCATATATCATTGGAACGAAACCGCAGTAGGACCACCTATTATTTGAATGGTGAGCAATTCTCAACACAGCAGACACTAAAATGGTAGTGACAGAACAGTGTGCCGCGCTGTTACAGGTGTGTGGAACGCAGCAGTGTTGATTTGTTTTAAACCCTTCATTGTCACCACTGCGATGGGAGTAGACCTCTTACTTAAAATATTCAGAGAGCAGCTATTCTGTGGTCAGAGTCTGTCCAAAGACAAAACAATAGAACTGATACAAACTGTGCATGAAAAACAGAGCTGTAAAATATAACAATTTACAACATGGAATAATTAGGTGTAGTATTGTAATAGTGTACAAAAGTCTTAGGCATGATATTATTATATATATCGATTTACCCATATTTTTCCCGATATTTAAGCATTTTACCATAATCGGTTATCGGTTTTGTAATATCAGGTTAACCCATAAACACCGTCATCTGGTTTTGAGAATTACTCGCATGATCGCCATTGCAGGGGAAACTGCGTGCAAAGAAATGTATGCTTGCTTGCTTTCCTATATTTAGTAAACTTTAATAAACATAACAGATATTAATGCACACATTAGATGTGATACATAAATTACTGATATGCAGATTATGCAGTTTGTAGATATGTAGTATATGCACTATTGAAGACTTTAGTAACAGTGCCCTTATTTATTATTGTTTTTAGTTTTTTTTTTTTTTTTCAGACCCCTATTTTTGATTTGTATGCAAGGAGGGAGTGATCATTAAAACTAAAACAGTTTTTTCAGTTCAAATTCAAATCAAATTTTTTCAAATTCAAATTTTATTTGTCACAAACACAGTCATACACAGTACGATATGCAGTGAAATGCTTGTAGTTTATTGATTACTACTTTTATTGAATACTACTTTCATGGTAGACATGAAAGAATAGGAAATCACAGTAACCATATCAATTATCTCCGTACAAACCTGGTCAAGTGCACTCTAAATGATACCCTTGGATCTAATCCTGCATATCGCCTGCATCATCGATGACTCCTTAACAACTGCCCATGTCCTATCTGCTTTCAAGTCTGCAGTGGTAACGTCAATTCTGAAGAAACCCATGCTGAACTCTTTAGATATCAATAACAGAGCAGTATCTCTTCTCTCCTTCCATTCCAAAGTCCTGAAATGTGCTGTTTATAAACAAATCAACATCTTTCTTTCTAAAAAAAACTGGAACTGCTCTACTTGCTGTCTCAAAAGAACTTCATGGAGCTAGATCAGCCAACCTGTCTTCTGCTCTGATTATTTTTTACCTTTCTGAAGCCTTGACATGGTTAACTCTCTCCAGCTTTGAGATCTCAGGCACAGTTTGGTAATGGTTTGCTTCCTACCTTGATGACTGGAGGTACCAGGTAGCATGCCAGGGCTCTGAGTTTGCCCTGCGAAGATTGTCCACTGGTGTTCCACAGGGCTCAGCCCTTGGGCCGCTTCTCTTTTCTTGATACACTGGTTCTCTTGGGAATCTAATAGCCTCATATGGCTTTTCCCACCACTTATACAGATGACACTTTGCCCTTAAGTGATGATGAGGTCTCAACCCGCATCTCAGGCTGCCTGGCAGACATCTCCTCTTGGACTTCAATGCCAAGAACAGACTTGTACCTTCTTAATTGTCAGCTTGGTGACTAATCAGTCTTCTCATTTATCTCTCATGCATCATTTACCTTATATTTAAAAAAATATGTGTATAGCAAGACAGTTAGTTCGGAAACCCTGAATCCTGCTGAATTGTAAATTGTACGTTTGGAAGGTTCATGTACAGTCAATAACCTTGCATCTTTCTTCTCATTAAACTGTGTAAATGCAGCTCCCAGGAGTTATTAAAGGGCCTTCATGAACACAGTGGTTTTAGAAAGAGCGACTAGCTTTGTGTCATTATATCCCTGCAAATGCACACACACACAGAGTTTGTGGACAAATTATGATGTTCTGTGGTCAGTAGAAAGGTACTCACACAAACCCTGCATGGACAAATAGAGCTTAAGTTTCTTACAGTGCACCTACAATGTGGAACAATGAGGTACAGTATTGTGCTAAACCTGCAAGAATAAAAAATATCAATACCTGATTGATCATTTCAATTAACAGTGAGTTTCTTTTTCCCATTAATATTACTGAATATACCAAAAACAGCAACAAAAAAACAAAATAATACACATTACTGAATAAATACACACAGAGGTCTAAGAAAGAGCAGCTTGCTTTGTGACATTTTACCCCTGCAAGTGCACAGACACACACACACACACACACACAGATAGAGAGAGAAAGAGAGTTTGTGGACAGAATATGATGAGTTGCTCTCTGACAAGGGGTCAGTTGAAGCCAATATGCCCGCGGGACTGAAGCAGTTTGGCAGGGTGAGCGAGGACGGGCCCGGCCGCCCGCTGACTTCACTGCAGGGCGGGCATGAGGCCGTCTCCTTCTTGTGCGGTGGAGGACAAACCCTCTCTCATGGTTGGTTAGACTAATCACCGTAGGGACCTGCACCCCTTCCCCCTCCCCCTCCCACCTACCCCCCTTGCAGGCAGGTATCAGGACAGGAGAAAGCAAGAGAGAGAGAGAGAGAGAGAGAAATTGTGAGAGAGAGACAGTCAGACAGCCTGGGGTCTGCCATGGAGCACTGGAGGCTCAGGACCCTCCGGGACTGCAGCCTAATTGCCATTCTCCTCTCAAAGCATAGCATTTTAATGCCTTTTTAAGGACAGTCAGGCATGGAGGACATCCCTCCCAGCGTCGAGCGTATAATGGGAGCCTTCCACAGAAAAGATGTACATGTTGTGTTGATTACTTTCACACTGGGAAAGCTCAGGGATGAAAGACCTCAAATGAAATGGGTCTGTATTTACAGAAAAACCTCCCATAAAGTGTCGGATTATGGTTCTAACAGACGCAGCCTGACTAACTTTGTTCTCCCTTGGAAGATTTTTTTCCAGTTACAAGTCACGCATCTCACGAACGACCCAAAAGGGGAAATTGATAGAAACAGTCTTAATGCAGAACAAATACAGTTCGATTAAGAGCATTTGCGCTTGAGTGGATGGTGAGAGCCATTGGTATTCGTCTCAGGAATTGGCAAACATTCTCTGCCCACAGCAAGGAGAATCTTATCATGGAGTCCTGACTGTGTCAACACTATTAGATTCCGACACCTCGCATAGAGTCAGAGATTAATAACTTCCATGTAAAGGGGAAAAAGGGAAGGGCGAAGGTACGGGAGCGATTAACGAGTGTCAAAAACAATGAGGCTCCCATTAAATGGAGCACCAATGTACCTTCGTACTGTGGACAGAGGAGTACGGGCTCGATCTGATCTATTTTTATTCAAAGATATTCAGCCTTCCGAAGATATCCTTGAAGAAGCCCTCCGCGGCTTATGCAAGAAGACATCATATCAATAACCCACTATCAGAGCACTGGGGCATTGTAGCATTGTGCAGCTGTGTAATATGTTTTAAAAAAATCCATGTATGAATATCATATATTTTTTAGATAATTCGTATGATTGTTAGTATTAACATGTGCTTATTTGGAGTGTTGCTTGCAAATCAATAGTGCTTTGTGATCTCCTGAAAAGGAGCCTGAAATTGAACTACTGAACACCTTTATGCAGTTCAGATTGCATTATTAATAAAAGGCTTATTTTATTAGTAAAAGGCTTTTTATTATATAGATTTACCGACAGTCTCCTGTTCTTGTTAGTAGATTATTATTTGGATTATATTGTCTCCAAAAAGATCATGTCTTTTAAATTGGAAAAATAAAAGGCATTTTCAGAGAGGAGTGCCGTCCTGGCCAAGTGCTCCAAATGTTCCAAAGTGGATATATTTATATATTTGTTTTGCATATGTTAACTACCAGTCATTTTTACGCTGAGATTTATTCATTTACATGTTATCCATATGTCTACGAAATGTCACCTAATTATTACATATTATACCATATTAGATATTTAACAAGCTGGTAAGTGGCAGCCAATAGGATGAAACGATTAACGAGTGCATTTCACATGGAAAAAAACAAACCTAGAGTTTCTTATTTATAAAATGGTTTAGGCCTGGATATATAGCTTTATATATAAGGAGGTTTAGAGCCAAACCTCTATTTATATATAAAGAAAACAATGCTTGGGGTACCTTCTATTTAAAGTGGTTAAGACCTAAAAATCCTTCTTTAACTTAGGTTTGGGTTCCTTATAATAAAAGATATATACCTGAATATCTTTTTAAGAGGCTTAGACCTGAAGATACGTATTTTATAAAGTAGCTGAGACCTGGTGTTTCTTACATATAAATAATATGTTAGACCTGATGTTCCATACATATTTAAAATGGCTTAAACATGGAGTTCAAGGTTACCAAATGACAACACAACTTCAGAGGTCTTTTATAGGAAATGTCCTACTATGAGGATTTAATTGAAAGAATCAGTAAACAAAACTTCAATACTTGCTGTGACACTTGCTACTATTAAAAGCCAAGATTAAAAGTACAAGATTGATCTGTTTATTAATGTGTGGGTTCATTATTTCTTGATATGTTACGCATTAATCCCCATGGGGTTAGTTTTGATGGTACATATCTGTATATTTGTGTGCCAGTATTGCCTTTAGAATACCAGTGTTACCTTTATATGCAGTGAATATGTTTTGTCAAAGTTTCAGAAAAGTCCTTGGTTGGAGGATAAAAGACACTTCTGTGCTTTGTTTTGTCAGATTCCCTGTGCGCGGCGGAAAACTTTACTGGTGTCATTTCAGTCATTAGCCTCACCTCGTGCTTTGATGTTGTGTGTTCACATTGACTCTGAAAGGATGAACTTAATTATTCAGGCAGGGTCTATAAAAGAGATCTATACAGATGGCAGATGCTGTAAAATATCACCATTATGCTCCTCATCAAGCCAGCCTATATGGCAGAAATGCATGCAAACCAGACGCCTCGACATAATGAAAGGACAAGCCATATGCATTCAGAGCACAAGCTCTTTCCAAACCGCCTGACAGAAGGAGAAGCATTGCATCAAGAAACCGCACTCAGAAGTGAACAGAGCTAGATTAAAGGAACGTCTCTCAAGGATCGTATGTTCTTCTATTGCCTCCCTAACCTATTCTCTCCCTCCCTCTCTCTCTCTCCCTCTCTCTCTCTCTCTCTCTGTCCCTTTTTCTCCCTCTTTCCTCTTTCAGAGGTGGCGACGAAAAGCAAAGCGAAAGGTGAGTTGTCTTCCCGTCCGCTCCGTCTTTGCATCCTGATGATTTATGTTGAACACACTTCCCAATAAACAAAACTCCGATCGGGCTCCTCTTATCTCCCAAAGGAGCTGGGATGCATTTACATAGTATCTGCCCACAGGAGAGCAAAGGAGGGATGTTTGATAAATTGGCCTGGGGAATATCCATTATGAATCGAATCACCTCCGTACTTTTTTTTTCTTTTTCTTAAGCTTTACAGCTAGCCTGGTGCCTTAAACGGCTGTGTGGCGCTACTGGATCACAGTAATCTGAGCGTTTGATGCATTTTGTAGTCTTAGGAGATGAAAAGCGTTTAGGAGGCCTCCTCACAGGCTTGTTATTCTGACTCTTCCCCTCAGTTTAGTCATCACAGAGGCCTGCCTGTCAAAACTGACTAATGTTTTGAATTGTGTTTAGATTCAATTCTTGCCATCCAAATTTCAAGTCCAAGATTATAAATGGACAAGTCACTTGAGCTATGCAATGGAAAAAGTCCCCGGTGTTGTTTCAACAGCATTCAGCTTGATCCATATTGTTTGTAAATGTAAATGTAAATGTAAATGTAATCTCTTTTTAACTGGTTCTTAATTTGAGCGCAAATTTTTTGAGAACTTACGCCAAAGTTTTAGATTGATGCTGTAACTAATCATTATTAATATTAAAAATAAACATTAACTCTTCATACAGGCAAAGCAGGTCAACTTACTGGTTTTAAGATCTCACAACAATTCACATATTTACATATTTCCACCTATTCAGCCTGCAGTAGTGTAACCTGCCTATTAAAGCTGTATGGAATGTTTCAACCAAGACAGCTTGTTGAATGAGGCAGCCAATCAGAACAGAGCTCATTTAACAATATAAGGTTTTTGCGCAGTGTTTTCGTGACTTATCCATTTATTTCAAAAACTACAGAGATTTGTTCTTGTTAATCAGTGCTGGAAAACAATAAGAGACCCTTGCAAAAATGTTTTATCTTTTACAGATGAACATATTGAACTGAACAACTTTGCTTTACTGCTGACAAAATTTCTTTTAATTTCCAATTTTGTAAAAAATGTCCTCTAAAACATAATTCTAAAGGAAATGACAATACATCAAAATAAGAAAAATGATGCCGTGCTTACAGAACTTGAATAATTCAAAGAAAACAAATCTCTTGTTCACTCTTAAACAAAACAGCAATAATTAATTTTGACATACTTCAAGTAGTGTTTTGCCGCAAAACTGGTTACACTACAAGAGGAAGTGTTGATTACAGTACTGTTTTTTATCCCTTTCCTCCTAATTAAAAGATACAAAATAAAGCTTGAGAATAGACATGTGAAAATGAATTGTTTTTGAGTCCATTAACCCATAAAATAGTATAGGAAAAGAAAAGAGCAGCGCAGGCTTACCCTTGAATTCGTAGATGGTGGACTTACATTTTGAGGTAAAATGTGCCCATTCAGCAACTCTCTACAGTCTGTACTCATATATTTAGCTATACCTGCTTTCAGCAATTGCATCACATTCCATTCTGGTGAAATATCGTTGAGAATTTGAGTGGAACTAAATACAACAGCAGGTCCTCCACTGCAAATACGAAGACTCTTTTAGCTTTATTTTGCACCATGTTGCCACACAAATTAAATTTCTTCATTTCCGGCACCACATGGAGAGGATTTCCAGAACGATCTGCTGCTAAGACTCAGCATGTACATGTGAAGATGTTGTGTGTATTTGAATGGAGGGAACTTTCATGGGGTAAGGCTGCAGAATTGAATGGTCTGATCTGCACTGCAGGTATTTTAGCTGTCAATTCTCAGGAACGTGCTTTAATTCAGGATAACAGGGCATGTATCACAGACTTGGTCTTTCCTATGATCCTCTCTGTCTCTGATCCTGTCTTTCTTCTCACTCTCTTCCATCTTCACTCCCACAATCGTACTTTATGATGAACCCTAACCCACTGTCTTCTCCTTTTGATGTTGGAGTATTGCCAGCACAGACCCGCCCTGAACACCCCCAGGCTGTAAACCATCAAACTTATAAATAACTTACAGGAGGGAGTTGGTGACCATTATCATTTTTCTCCATCCAAAACTGTTCTATAGAAAATCCATATCTCAGGTAATGGGAAAAAATATACACAGAGATCGCCGACTTGGAGCATGGGGTCTTCTCCATTTTCTTTCCAGCGGAATCAGTATGCTGGATTCGACACCGCGATAGGAATATGTGATATTTTATATTTAGCTTGTGGAATTCTAATTGGTCCATCGCTTTGTGGCGCACAAGAGACCCTTCATATGCTCTCTACTCAGTGCATCCACAAAAGACGGCGTGTGTGTCAAGGCTGCCACCTTTAACTCCTCTTAAAAGGCTTTTAGCACTGGCCCAAACTGCACTTTTGGGAAGTGTGTCTGGGTCTGGCTGCGTTTTGCTGGGGTGTCTAGAGTGCTTTTAAACCGCTGAGCTATTACAGTTCAGCTGCATGTCATTGCTGTGTCTAGGCCCCTTTTCTTTAAAGAGGAGAGAAAGGCACTCAAGGGCTTTATGCTAAGAGGTGGGAAATACATTCCCTGTTCCACTGACTCTTACCACCCATGGCGATAATTTGTCCACAAAGACAGAATGCAGCCTTGACATTAAAAGTGCATGTGTGTGTTTTGTGTTTGTCTGTTTGTCTGTTTGTGTATGTGTGTGTGTGTGTGTGTGTGTGTGCATGTGTGTGTTCTCACCAGCTCCAGCCCTAGATCACCAGTGTGTGTGCCCAAAGCTCTGAATGGAAACTGGTCATTCCTCAGTAAGCAACAGCTGATGCTCAGTTTTACATACAGACCAGTTTTGTCTGAACAAGAATTTGGAGTTCAACACGGATGTGTATCACATTGCTTGAGATCCCAATGGTACCATGGCAAATAAATGGAAAGCCAGGCCCAGAAATGGAATAAATAACAGTTGCATTGGCCGTTTAATTTCTAATGCAACTGCAGTGTTTGACAGCAGCCAGTCTTCAAACACTTATAAAATGAAATAATGGATTTGGAAAGACATTATCTCAGCAGATATGTTTGTACTGGTATGACGATATGCTCACACATATCCATGCATTCATCCATTCGCAGAGTGTATGTGTGTGCTGGGGGGTGTGGTTGGGAGGGGGTGGATATAGGGGATTGGTTAGGTTGGGTGAACGGAGTGGGGTGGAAAGAAGGGTTGGTAGAGGGGTGAACTGAGGGGGTGTGTCCCTGGTGGGGAGGGAGGGGTTATGTGGGGGGTCCTGAAGCTTAGCTCAGTAAAAAAGGAATCTTAGGGTGAAAGCAGAGAAATACAATAGTCAGGTCTTCAGTCCATCACAGGATATGGTTGCACACATATTCCGTGTATAATGCTCAGAATATCCCCCCTTGGGAATGAAAGACTGGTGGGCCAGTCCAGGTTAAACATCCCAGGGCCGATTTTTTGTTCCAGTCCACCCAACTGTTACTTATATTCTGGAGGCTGTTATGACAGGATAGATCTGCATTGTTAAAACAACCAAATAAATAGGCCTGCGGTGTCTATATTTGTGGAAAAAACATCTTCATTTATCAATATCATTCTCTCTTTGTCACTGAACTTTCATTTTCTGTGTTGTCTCAAGCTTATTAACAGTTCTATTCTTGTGACCTTTAATACTGATCCTCACAAGTGTAGTGGAAGGTGCTACTCTCAGTAGTTCATATATTTAACGTTAAATAAAAGCATATTTTGAGTGTAGATTGCATTACACTTGTGGGTACACTGGGCACTCTGTGTTAATTAAAAATCTCCTGAATGAAACAGTAAAAGGGGCTGTCAAATTATATATTTGCATGTTGTGTGCTTGTAGCTATATACCCTGGCTTTGGTTTAGTTTTAACTGGCAAATTATAGACTATACTGGTCATTTTGATTAATAGATTTTCACGTTTTGTGTTTCCTCTATTAGATTTGAGTTAGGTGCAACTAAGTTGGGTAGAAACTGATGTAAAGTTCTTTGTATAGAATTAGAGCACAATGTTAATCAGTCATATTTTCCTAAAGTCATTTACTATTTCCAAATAAGTGAGTTCAGCTAGTTGATAGAGTTGTTCTCACTCTCATTTGCTATTTGTTAGCTGATTTGTCGCCTACCGCCTACCATGCTCAGGTAGTCACGGTACTATAACATATCAGATGCTAACAGTGTTTGGATAATTGTACAAGTTCCTGGTTTCTTATTATGGCAGTTGTTGTAGTCACACCAAGTTAAACAAAATTTTACATCTTTTACATTTTCAATTTTACATCTTTTACATCTGATATATGACACAGATTCCAGAAAACAAACACTTCTGTAGGGTTATTAGGTATGCTAATGAGCACAGCATAGCAGTATACAACACTTGTGTGGTGCTAGACATTTTAAATACTGTTGAGATTTATAATGTAGCAGTTTTGAAAAATCATTACATTTTATAAACATAGAATAACTCTATCAGGCCTGTCACTGTGGGCCTTGCCTCAGTTGTCCGTGCTCACAGAAAAAATGGTTTACATGAAAAATATATAGGCTATTTGAAATAAATTTTTTGATTGATGACAAAAGCACATTTTGTTAAAACTATGTCTTAATTCTAGGCAGTAGTGATCAGTCGGCAAATTTTTGAATCATGCAGAATAATTCAGATACAAACTCAACATTCCAGACTGTCATGATCCATCAACACAAATGTTTGCCTAATTGTGGCTGTCTTCACACTAAGCATTTTTCCTTCTACCATGAGCACATGTTTTACTTTTAGTCCTGTGGGAAGGTGCTAGGTGGTCCGAAAAGTGCTGCCAGCAGTGTTTTTTTTATTATTATTTCATCACAGCTAAATGCTTCAAAAAGTTGAAAAAGTTGAAGTACTCAGAAAAGTGCCATGTGAAGTTTTCAGTGACGGCAGTTACATTGTGAATGTTAGGTGAGTGCTTTTACAAAAACAGACTGAATTTTCAAACTGGAACAAACTGAAAATAGTGCAGTTGTAAAGATTTACAAACATTTTAAATTAGCAATTAAACAAGTGCCCGTCTATAAAGATCCAAATGCCAGTTCCTGAGACCACTTCCAGCTTCAGAGTGCCTAGAAGGGACATCATATATGCTATGTACATTCTAAATGTGGTTGTAATATAAAACTAATAAAAATCCACCTTTCCAATGAAGGCAGTGAGGCCCATTTGATACTGCGCCCCAATATTTAATACTCCCTGCACACCATGCTCCTCACGTGTGTTGGTGCTTTGTGTCTTATGAATGTTTAATTAAAGCCTCAGGTAGGTTAAAATAAGATAGGAGATTGCTTTGATGCTCTGCACTTGTGGGCACTGTCAAGCTGAGATGAATCAAGCACATTTTTGACAAGTCATTAAGTTGAATTGATTTATTCTACAGTAGTCATAAGCAACAGTAATGGAGTCTTGGCTTTTATATAATTACCTATGGATTTTCTCATATCTGCTCAAATTGAATTTCAAAGGGCTGTCACAAAGTGGGAGATAGTAAACAGAACAGGCACCGTGATATTATGTGTGAAGTGTTTTTCTTCAAGTTATGATCTTATTGTAGTATCCTGCCGTTGTGCCTGTGTGATCTATGATGATCATATACAAAATCCATCTAAACTGTAATCTCCTGCGAAAGCCGGCTACAGCTGCACTCGCTTTCATCACCTTTAAAATGCCTGCAAAAATCCTCAAGAGGAACTAGGAGTTGAATTTTTGGAAAACATGTGGCCACTAGCCCTCTTCTTAACCTTAAATAACTTTTCAATTTATTTTAAAAAATGCACAAATACGCAAGAGTGTGTAGTCAAAATGACCAATGTCACAATGGTCGTGTGAAAGGAGTAAACAAACAAACCATTATCAGACTAAAACAAACAAGTCCACTTTCTCAAGACCCTCAGCCAATTTGCCCTTTTTGTTCTATTCCACTTCCCACACAGCTTAGCCAGTTAAACAAGGTTCATTACCTACACAAGCTGTGCTGGAGCTGAACAGAACAAAACAGGACTGGCTGGAGGTCACTCAGGAGAATTCTGGCCTATATGTAGACTATCACAAGCCTAGAGGCTGTTTTAAAACATACGTCATGTTGGCTTCACATAAATTGAAGGCCGAAATAAAGCTTGATTTCTGTGTTTTCTGTGATTTTTATGAAAAGCTTATTTTACAATGTCGCACATGAACACAGAGCCACATCAGTAACTCATGCATATAGCTTGATAAGTTAAAGCAGTGTTTGTAATGGACTGTTTGTCCAAATGCAATGAAATATTTGATTTCTGTACAGTTTGAGAATTGAATGCATTAATTAGATTAATTAATCACAGAAAAAATAATGCGTTAATATTTTTTACGCAATTAACGCTTTACGTCATCTTCCCGTTCAAAAGTTTCGAGTACACAACAAGAGAAGCGAGTCCCAGATCACTGCTGCATGAACAGCCACAAAGCACAGTTCAGTTCAGTGAGAGCTGGAAGAAAAAACGCCAAAACGGCAAATAAATAATGTCTTGGGAAAGTTTTTTGCCGATTCGGACTCTGAAGGGGAATATTTGCCTTTTGGAAAAGACGCTCGATCTCCTGCTTCAACTTTGGAGCACAGCTGCACGGCCATGCAGGGAGAGGGTGAACACGAATCACAAACATACGTTTATTTCAACACTTTGCCAATTGGGAAAGTGTGTGGAAGTGGTGAACCTGGTCGTAGTGTCTGTAGGAGGGGTGTTGGTAGAGCTAGAGGCCTCAAGAGAGGAGAAAGCAGGAGAGAGCTGGGAGACGTAGTGTATCAAAACTCACAACTATCATATACTGTACCCACAGGGAGACCCCTGCTGTAACCCAATTCATAAGCTGAAATAAATTAGATTAAACATTTTAATGGCTTGACTGCACTAATATATATATATATGTATA
>JBBKCR010000001.1:22974504-22992480 GCA_037577295.1 Ladigesia roloffi
TGTGTGTGTGTGTGTGTGTGTTTGTGTGTGTGTGTGTGTGTGTGTGTGTATGTGTGTGTGTGTGTGTGTGTGTGTGTATAGATGGGCTTTGTGATTCATATGTATATCTCACAAAAACATCTAAAAAAACACAAGTAACTAGTTGGGTTCAGGGACTGGACTGAAAATGTCTCTGAAAGTCCTTCAGGAGCCTGGAGAACTGTTTTTCAGGACTGCATTAATACAAGGAAGTCTGGGTTTTGGAAGTAAAATATGAAATATGAAATTAGGGTTATTCTCAAGGTCAGTTCTAACATATTGGAAAGATCTTGAGCCACCCCTCATGTATTCATGTCTTGCTATATTAAATATCCAATGTAGGCTGAGGGAAATTTCCCTTTAAGCAAACTCCCGAGTTTGAGTTAAGAACAGGAAAAGTGGGTGAAACTAATAACAAGAAATGATGGATATGGAGACAATTTGTGGAGACAATTTCTCCTCGGCTATGAGTAGAGCCATATCCTGGAACAGGTAATCAAATCAGCACACCAACAATTAGACTCAGGCCATTTCAGTCTATTATGGCAGGAGGTGAGTCACCGGCTGCTGGCTGATGTTGTCTGCCTGAGAGTTCAATAATCAAGCATCTTGTTCCTTTTCCATTGAGGACGAACAGCAAGTGGACACTTTGAAACTGAGACTCAATTTAATTCTTCCTTAATCTCATTCTGCCCCTCAATTCCACCGTCTCCAACTGTGAGACTGACTGTTTAAAGTTCAAAAGGACAGGCCTGTGGCTTCTGCACCTCTGAAGCTCCTGTGGCCACAGACTAATGAGGGAAAAAAACATAACCACCAAATTAACAGCATATTTGTAGCAAGTGATCCATGTGCGGAATCAGGTCCAATGTCACCTTTAGAACGACAGCACATACATCTCCCAAATGAGGACCTATTGCCTTAAAGTGTAAATAAAAAACAGATTAACTCTGTGGGGATTTCATAGTCTCATATATAATCTCCAGGGAGGATGGCTTATCACCACATCCATTCATGAATATACAGCGTTGTACAAAAACTATGAGGATACACCTAATTTCTTTACATTTTGCTTCCAAGAACCAGAACTTTTTCTACTTTTCATGCAGTTCTCCAGGCTTCATGAAGGGCTTACCAAACCTCCAATTTTCATTCCAGTCCCTGAACGTGGCCAGTTAACCACTTTTTGTTTGTTATGCCACAAAATGACCAGTGACTGAATTGGGAAAGCAGAACAAAGCACATCTAATTCACAGTCTGAACCAGTGAATAAACAGGTGCAGAGGACTCTAGATGACCTGGCAATTATCAGTATACTGAAACATGTGCTACCGTGAATGTGCACACCAACAAAGTAGTGTTCAATAATAGTAGTATTTAAATTAATTGTGAACTTATCCACTCAATAATGATGCAGCCTAGGAAAAAAGAGGGAATTCTGTATGAGCATGCGAGACAGAGAGAGAGATATAAAGAGAGTGAGAGAAAGAGAGAGATTTTAATAAATGTGGATGTATTTTATGTCTGTATATTGTTCAGAAATACTTACAGAATAGCTGCTCCTAACACCGTGCCCCAAACATTGTGTACTACTGACCCCACAAACAATAATAGATAATTAACTGCTGTCTGTAAATTTTGATGAATGAGGTTATGCTCTCACGTTCAGTACGACCATTTCATTTAGCTTGGTAAGCATACAAGAACTTAAATGTCTATTGTTTTAGCAAGTGTAAACAATGCCGTTCACCTAGCAGTAACACTGTCAATATTGTTTAACCTGACAAACTAATGTGGCCATAAAACAACTATTTTAAATAATGTGTTATTCCCATAACTTTGCAAAGAGCTAATTTATATACCACCACTAACTTTCTGGTATGGCAAAGATTTATCAAGTGTGGTCGGTGGGTTCCTTTACTAATAACTGAATGCTGTCCAGCTTACCACAGGTTCACTGCTGCCACCACCAACTTCCTGGAGCAAAAATATCTGTGATTTTGCAACATTTGGCACTGTCTGCCTGAAGTGCCTTTATTCATCTCTCACAGTTTCTCTGGGCCCCTTTACATTTTCTCTCCATCTCATCCACTGACACTGCACACTGCATGGAATCAAAAGAGGGAGGAGTTTAAAGATTTGGCCAGCCCCGTGTCAGTAAAGAAAAGAACCAATGTGTTTTAGGGGCTGGCAGTCAGAAAATAAACTCTCCTACTGCCTTTAGTGTTTAAAAAGTTGACTGAACCAGCCCAGTGTCAATTGGGCCACTGATCTATAAGTCTTAAGTCAGACCCATAAATAAGTAAGTAAGTGAATAAATGGTTGGCCCAAATAGCACGTCGGCCCACCAGGAAAATGCCAGAAATGCCGAAGGTCAGTCCGACCCTGGGTAGCTCTGAATACTGAGTGGTTGGAACACCTTTATCTAGGCATTTTAGACACTTCGCAGCCTGTCACATTAAGACAATTGTTTCCATTTATTTCATTTAATCTCCTCGATATGACAAAGTTAAGATGGTGTGACAGGCATTAAATCAGATTTTTCCATCTACAAGGTGATTCAAAATATAAAGAAATGAGTGGTGGCTCAAGAGTTTTGGAGAGCACTGTGTATTTGTGCTTACCAATGTTATAAGGTTACAAAAAGGTTTTTTTAATTTATTTATTTTTTCAATAGGCCATAATAATATGATTGAAACTGCATATTCATTAGTTTAGTGGTAACGGAGCTTCACTCTGAGGCCATGGGTGGCTTAAGAAGAATAAAAAATAGAAAGAGCGGAAGAAGACATGCAGCCAGAATGCAATTAGGGGACTTCTCAGCAACACTAGGAGAACAAATGTGGAGTAAGACAGAGCAGAATCCACTGAGGCTGGGTGATTAGGCTTGGCTTGAATGTCCCCTATGCACCCTTTTCTTTCACACATGCACACACACATACACACACACACACACACACACACTTCGGCTACTTTCCCTCCTCTCCCCTCCCCTCCCAAAAGAGAATAGAGACAGTCACTAGCATGGATCGAAGCCCGCCCTGGTTGGGATTATGTGTCAATTTGCCACCCAGCTGCAGCTGTAGCAGCTCTCGGACGAACATGACTAGCTCTAATTAGGCCATGCTACCAATTACTGCTGATCCAGAGTCAGAAGAGAAGAGTGGCTGAAGAGACAGAGACAGAAGAACTACACTGTGTTTTGCTGAAGATATTTCTTAATGTAAATCTGAATCATCATATGAAACATGAACAATGGCAAAACAGCTTTTAGCTGTTTATGGATTTAAGAAAAGAGTAGGTATCTCATGAAAAGCAGCAAAAGATAGAAAATTGCTTGTGGATAAAAACAATGAATAGCAACCATAAACATTCTGCAAGTTTTCTCATGGATAGCAATCAGAAACGCAGAAGATCTTCTATGGAGAGAAAGAAAGAACCCAAAGACATGAAATCATGAAATCTAAAGAAAGCTAAACCCAAATAGTCTGTCATGGAAAGCAACCAAAATATAGATAAACCCCAATAGAAAGCAACCAAAAAAATATCTTGTGGAGATCAAGCGACCTAGAAGATCTTTTATACTTGGTGACCACAAAACTTAGACAGTCATGGATAACAGCAAGAAATCTAGAAGCTCTTTCAGAAATAACAATCAAAAATATGTTACAGATGAATTTTTTTGGAGTTGGTTGTATGGTGGATGAAAGAATCATGTGTCATCATTCAGATGAAATGTGCAGAAGAAAGCTCTAATCCAACACTCATGCTAATTTACCCTCTAGCTTACAGTTAAACCCCATACTAAAATAACCAGCTGTCAGTCAACAGCCAGACTTGTTTTTTGGAAAAGACACTGTCTGCATTTGGGATGCATAAAAAAAACACCTTTTGGTTCTCATCTATTTCTTAACAAGGTGTTTTTGGTGACAAAATTACTTCAAAACACCAGCATCTGAATAGCATCCCTTGAGTCCCTTGAGAACACACTACAGTTTGTTTATCGGGTTAAATATGGAGGAGTATACACTTCGCAAGCTCCAGACTCAAATTTAATGCAACCCAGTAGTTCTGGCAGGAAGGTTCAACTAATTACCACACAACACCATTATAATCAAACACTAACATCCAAAAAAAGTATTTTTTTTTATTTATTCGATAGAGTCAGCAGAGCTTAACTAGACAGACAAATAGTTTGTGTGCTTGCTGCATGAAGTTCCAATGTAAGCAAGTTTATCCTACCGGTTTGGCCTTGCAAATGAGGTGCAAACCACATTATGGCTCATCTTTATGTATTTGGTTGTATTACAACTTGCCTATGGACATGGAAAATGGAAAACTGGCATAATAATGTTTCCTCCATGTATGAGCAAAGATTTTTTGATGAGAACTGCCACAGCTCGGAACTGATTGGTTGATGCAGTCTGTTAGGAGATGACGTTCTGAGGTGCTGAAGCAGATTTCATGATATTATATACTGTCCATATTCCAGGTTGTATTTTTGTTGCTGTGATTGGATGCATTGCTCCTGCTCAGGGAGAGTGAAAAGTCAGGAGCCACTCTTGGATGATACCAAATGCTAGACTTCCTTCCATTAACATGTTATGAGTGTACATAGGACACATCTAATAAATAATTGTCATGATGGCATCAGCCAATCATTAATACTGCATCCATGGCACTGGAACATTTCTGACCTCATTCTGTCTGTCATTTATGTCTATACATATTCCAGCAAACCAGCACACTGCACTTTACAACACATAATCCTTGTCTGTTCAATTTTACACACTGTACAGGTTTAGCTTATGTTTGTAATGTTTAAGATATTTGTTTAGTCAAAATATGTTTTTTTTTGTATATTTGTATTTTTGCATTACCACTTTTCTCTTGAATTTAATTTTATATACTGGATAACTTAACGTGTTGTCTTAGAGGTCGACTGAGGGGCTAATTTCTGTACATGTATGAAAAATATGTGACAAATTAGGAATCTTGAGGTTAATATTGATCTTGAAAGTTGGTAAATCCATGAGAACACCCACTCCGATTTGTTATTCCTGCTTGAACTTACTTAAGAGTTGCTGTTAAACTTTGAAGAGTTGCTACAACATGACATTATTTGGACACAATGTCATGCAGAAACTTCTAATTTCCCATTTGTGTATCATGTGCTATTGGTTAATGGGTAGGTAAAATAGATATACTTGGATAATGGCAAGATTTATTTGCTTTTTTATCAATTTAGAAGATTTAATGTAATTTGTTTGTGCTAAATAGTGATGAATATTCCATAGCACGTCTACATTTAAAATAAATGAATCACTAACCAAGCAACTCTTTATAATATAAATACTTCTAATGGTCTGACCTTAGACAGTTGGAGCTGCATGAGCACTTTTACATTTCAGACTTCCCAGTTCTCATAAAGGCAGGAGACACTTTTTACAAGTGTTTAACTAGACTTTTCATTCACCACATGTCATCATTTCATTGAGATTCCTGTCATAATCAGAATTAATCAGATGAAGAATTTATCTGATTCAAATAGATTAAGGGAGCTGAGGTTTAATTATTTGGCCAAGCAAATTTGCCTGATTCCTGGTAAAATACTTTTTGGGTCTCTGTATTTACATTTTTATAGTTGACATAGACTTTTTGTTGCAGTACATTTTAGTGGAAAAATATTTAAAGCATTAAGATGCTGCTTAAACATTTGCATTACAGTGTATGAACAACCTGTTTATTGTGCGAAATCCAAGTTATTCCAAGTTATTAATAATTACAATTATAAGTGTTTTTGTATTTTAAAAATATTATATGCGAATACAGGTCATAATGCATAAATGCATAGTGTATAAATGCATAGTGAATAAATAATAAGTGAACAAATACCCAAACTCCCACAGTCATTTGTTTTATATAATATGTTACATCAAATGCAATATCTGCATGATCTGAAACACCGATGTGGTTTTGGCCAAAAATGACTATAAAAGCCTCTGAAACCATAGAATCACTGATACAATGACACTAAATGAACAAATTCAGTGACTGAGAATTGCTGTTCTTTAAAAACTATGTAGAACCCAAATCTAAGCTAGAAGTTGTAGAAATACACTGATACATTGTATCAGAATGTATCATTGCGCAATACGATGATACTCATCATTATTGTGATATTTCATTTGAAATCAAACTTTCAGGAAATAAAATGTATCTTTCAACATATTTCACTATGGGCATCATATCCTATTATAGACATGGGATGATAACCGGTTTCAAGGTTTAACACGGGTTAAAAATGTCACGGTTTCAAAACCGCAAAATAAAAAGTTACACCTTTTGTCGTCAAAAGAAGGATTTGTTTTTTTACATTTTACTTGTTTCTTTATTATGATTATTGTTGAGTTGAAGGTGTATGCTCACACAAGTGACTTTAATTTAATTTAATGAAGATGTTCAATGTTGCAAAATGTTCTATATGTTTCCTAAAATAAAATATACTGTGTTCAGTTGGAAAAAAAGAGTAGTTTTTTACCCAGACATTTAAATACAACATTGTAGAGCAGTAATTACAGTACCCTGATACCGTGAAACCATGATATTTTTATCCGAGGTTACCATACCGTCAGAATCTTATACCGGCCCGTGCCTATTCTGTTATATATATTTTATAGAGAAGCTAAATTGACTGTTAGTCTGTCGCGGCATTTGCTGTGCTTATTTAAAGTAGTTATATTAGGAGAAGGCACTAATATGTCCACAAGAAGGGGAATATCAGATATCCAGTTGGACAAAAAGGACCCTGTTTTGTATTTGTGGGTTTACAATGTTTGTACCTTGAAGCTTGTAACTGAAAAAAAAAATCATATTTGATACCATTTGATACCAAAGGGTAGAAATGCTTTTTTCATTTTTTCATTTTTTATTTATTTCTTTGTGACATTACCGATATGAAATAATATAAAGTATCGTGATGTTATGTTCTTGCACTGTCATCCACACCTAAGAGCGTGTATCGCTAGGCCTGCGATTTCATTCCACCAGGAATATAAAGTTGTATATCCGTACTTCTAAGCGTATGAGCTGAATGTAAACAGTCTTCATCCAGTGATTAATGCATATTAGTTAACTTGTTGACTTGCATCCAAAATTAGTATCATTTTTAAATGCATCTGCAGAGATTCTGCAGCCAGTCATGTGGCCATGAAGCAGTCTGGAGCAGTTTGCTGAGTACTGGTGAAAGGTAGATGGTTTGTGACTCATCTCCGCTCCCGCCCGGGCTCAGCAGCAGAGCTGACTGCGCTCGGCTCCTTTCAGTGCTCTAGCCTGGAGCATGACTTGCTAAGTACTTCACCTTCATCACCACAGGGAACATGGATGATAATAATTTGCTGGTTGTTCTAATTTGCTGAGATACATTTAACAGAGGATGTGAGCAGGATTATGGACTGTAAAATGTAAGTTATTAGATGCAGAGTATGTCAGTTGTCAGTGTGGTTAATTTATCACCCCCCCCCTCTCCCCACCCTCCTCTCTTGTTGCACTGCAGGCAGCCAGGGGCAGTTCCCTGTCACCCAGAATGTGACAGTAGTGGAGGGGAGCACGGCCAACATGACCTGCCGTGTGGATTACAATGATAACACCTCCCTCCAGTGGTCAAACCCTGCACAACAGACGCTCTTCTTCGGGGACAAGAAAGGTCAGTGTGACTGGATTGTCTGGAAAGCCTTTGTTCTATGGGCCTTATGGCCTTATATAAACAAACATATACACCTACATCAGAATCAGAATCAGAATCAGTTTTAGGAACCTTATATACCTTATACTCTCTCTCTCTCTCTCTCTCTCTCTATATATATATATATATATATCCAGACATACACACACACACATCCACATATATACAGTACATGTATGTGTGTGTGTGTATGAGTGTGTGTGTGTGAGTATGTGTGTGTGAGTGTGTGTGTGTGTGTGTGTGTGTGTGTGTGTGTGTGTGTGTGTGTGTGTGTGTGTGTGTGTGTGTGTAGGTGCACAAGCCTGGTGAGTGTTACATAGAGAGCCTGGTATATAGGATTTGCTTGGTTGGTCTGATTGGTCACAAATCGCGTCCTCTACAGAAAACATGTTTATTTTGCCAAATGTAAACTATTAGTGGAAACATTGCTTCTGCAAAATGTATTGCTCTATTTTTTATATTTCTTTTACTGATTAGAGGTGTTTACACTCTTGCATACACCTGGATGGAAATTAGCTAGCTAAATTAGCTCCCAGAGCTACTGTCAAAACATTGCAAAAATGCACAGACAGCTTTATTTCCACAGTGGATTCAGTCCAATATTTGGGATAGAAGTCTTGGTCTACTACCTGTGCATTTTTAGATGACGACCATAGTAAGCTCTTTGTATACGCACAATGTTAGAGTGGATTATAATGTCTCAGATTTACACACTTGACCTATATTTTGACATATGTTGCCATCTGTGTAAGATGATGATGCAAGGTACAGAACCTGTCCAGTTGAAAAGCTTAATGACACCTGTCACTTTGGGGTTTTTTTTCTTTTTTTCTGAAAGTAGAAGGTTTGGATCTTTGTAAGTCATTTAGCAGGACCAGGGAGGGTATAAGCCATTGCCCCATTCAGTACGCGCTTTATTTATGCAGGTATTCTGGTAGCTTTGAATGTTTTTGAGAAAGCAATGTGGAGTGGGCCCTGGCTGGGCGGCTCTGTCAGAATTTGAGCTGTTTCTCTGCTGAAAAAAAAGCAGCTTCATTAGCCTGCTACAGGCTGCAGCACAAAACACTGACATTTAAGGCTTTGTATGCGTGTGTGTGTGTGTGAGAGAAAATGATTTTCCCATCTGAATGCATGTATCGCCTCTCTTGTGCACTCAGATCTTTGTTCCGCCACGGGAAATATAAGATTCTCACCGCATCCCCCTTTGGTAGATAAGTGACAAGGGTGTATATTGGCAAAGTCTGCAGCTTTCAAACACCAGCGCTTCTCTGCCTGGCTTTTTGCAAAGGAAACGGGTTCTGCAGTCTGTCAGACATTTTCTGACACGTTTTTAATCTAAAGCTAAACTTGGCTAAGAGGCCCATGAATTCTCCTCGACATTTATTCATAGGGACTCATAGAAAACAGTCCGTATGGAAAGCCTGAGAAACCTGCGCATGATTGAGCTCAGGACTGAGAATGGGAAATGAGGTTGTAGACTTAGCTTCGTACTACATGATTTTTCCAAAAATCCAACACAATCAACCTTGTTGATTTGAATTCCTCCAAATTCATGAGGTTTATATGCAACATCAGGTCATGTTGGTGTAGTATGGAGCTGTGTCAGAAGCATAAGAAATTGCAAATCATCTCCATACAACAAAACTACATATGAATGTAGTGTTTGTGTTGCTCGAGGTGTCAGATGTCATGCCAAGATTGGTTTGGTGTTCTTATGTCATGTAGAACCGAAGTTATTGTAACTTTGTAGTAATAAATGCTACAAGTGCCCACAAAGAACAAAAAAACCCAACTGTTTTATTTTAGGTTTTAGAAGCAAACAGAAAAAACACAAGATCTTTGAATCTGGGAGAAGTTTCTGAATAGTCTCTGCTCACAAGCGGGTGGGGAAAACCCGCAGAGGAATGGGGTCCGGAGAGCAGCTGAGTGGCACCACATCGAGCGAAAGCACAGCGAATAGCGAGTGTGTAGAATAGCAAATGCCACTTTTAAACTGTTTCAGGCCATTTTTATTCATGGAAATCAGATTTTACTTATACAACCTGAGTTCCATGGGTTTAAATGAGATCATACCATCAGACGGTTGCATGCCCTTTTTCAGATAGACTCTCTAAATTATTAGTCGTCTTTAATTAACAGGCTTTTATAAAGAAAAATCAGAAATTACAGCGTGTTTCGTCCACAGCTTGTGTGAAGGCTAAGTTCTGCATCTAATTTTAAGTTTTCTTCTTTTATTTGCCCTCCAGCAAGGTGTTAAGAGTGTAAGTGTCTCACAGCTGAACCTCATCGTTATTTGTTCTTGGCACATTTTCTCACACCAGAGGAACGAGTCTCTTTTTTTTGTTGTATTTTTTGAGCATCCAGATGTGCGATGTTGGCACAACTATCATGTTAGCCATGGGGGACAGCAAAGCGAAGTCCAAAAGGATTCAGAACTCACACTTGATGCACTGGAGGGGACGGGTGGCCTGGCAAAACTTCTTGGTACTTTCACATGGCCTGCTTGGCAACTAACCCTTCCTGTCTTTGCAGACATGAGGACAGATTTGCTGTTGTTAGGATGACATAAAACTGATCGGGCTGTGATCTGTACAACTGAGACACAGTGAAGCATTGATCCTGCCAAAGACTGATTGAGACAGCTGTGCTTTTGGTGGCAGAATATGAGGGTAATTAAATGGACAGTAAAGAAGAGAAGCTGCTTGCAGCATGTATTGATGTAGTGTGAGACACATGGGGAAAAAGAGATGCCATTTTTCGTTGTGCTGGCACACTCATAAGCCCACAGGCAACCAAAACATACACACATCTGCTGTGGCTGTCTTTCAGAGAGTTATTCGATCATGCACTTTAGAGCTGGATTCATTTACCTTACTCCTCTTACAGTGCTAGCGGTTGGTGGAGTGGGTAACAGCACTGTCCTCCTTGCAGAAGATTGATTTATCCATCTGGGCTAGAGCACCTCACTATAGCAATAGGAGTCCTTGGGCAAAACTCCTGAAACTATATTCACCTTCATCTGTAATATGATTAAACTCTACATTGCTCTGGCTAAACATCAAATAAACAAAAATTACTCACCACTGCCCTCTATAGGTGCTATTAACAAACATAACAAATATTATAACTTCCCATAAAGGAGCATTATTCACCATTGCCACTTGGATGTAATATTAACAGACATCAGTTAAACAAACTTTACTCAACAATGCATAATGGTGTAAATAAAAAAAAAAGGTTCAATAAATTATTACATGCTACTGCCCAAAATAAGTGCTGTTGGCAAACATTCAATAAACAAACATTACTCAGGATGGTTTGTTAAATGTGTTATTTAAAAACATCAGTTGAACATTTCTTAATCATTTTCCACATAAATGTAGTAAATAAACAAATATAACAAATAAAAAATAAACACTTCCTCTGGAATGTAATCTGAAGTTAACTTTCTCATGACATGTCTGAATAATACATTGTATTTGCTTCAATTAACTGGACACAACTGCACTCCAATAGACAATTTCTTTTTGAAGTGTGAATATATGACACACAAGCAAGTGATAAACAATTATTATGTGATAATTAGGACATGCCTAGATATCCTCACTATAGAGGATAATATTATCCTACAGAGGATAGTAGCACCTATAGAGGATAATTAGGACATTCCTAGATATCCTCACTTTAAGTACCACTTGAGTTACTTCACTTTCTGTCAAGGCGTTAGATTGTACATTGATATTTTAATGGAAGAAAACCAAGCAGTGTTTTTTTTGTGCTCCTTTATTCCAAAAAAAGTGTAGTAAATAAAGTAAACAGCATAGTTTAAAACTGTACTCTCTGTGGGATCAAATAGTCTTTGTCAGCAGTATGCTGGAACGGTGAGCGGCTCCAGAGGGAACAAAGAAAGAGAGGAGGGGTGGAGTGGAGAAAGAAGGAAAGAAAGCAAGAAGGACAAAATGGTCACAATTAGGTCCACAGATTGCACCTGAAGGGTCACTGCTTTAAAGTGGCCTTGAGATTGTATTGCCTATAGTGTATCTGTACCTCCTGCACGTGTATGAAAAGAATGATTCTCACTTTCACTGCTTTTTCTGTCCAATGAATCTCTTTAAGGCTCAGTTCAATTTGTTATAAATTTGTCATGATTTTCCTCACAGGGATTCACAAATAAATAAAGTGGGCAAATGGAGCTGATCACTTCCAAAATGCATGATTTATTTCCGGAAGTTATTGCCAGAAACTGCTACTGCACGAATATTCAGGGCTATTTAATTTGCTCTTATCGGATCCTGGATGATTGGACGGCCTGTTAAGAACACACACATTACACGAATTCCAGAGGAAATTTAAGCTAAGTCCTCGTCCTTTGCTGCCAACCTGTCAGCCTGTAGAATAGGAATATAATTCAAATTAGTGAATGCCCCATTAAGATGCAAGCTATTTGTGTCCAATATTAATACCAATAATTAGCAGATGCATTACCATTCGTGGCTTTTTATTCATTTCATACATTTGCTTATTTTTCATAGGCGCCATATTAGTTCATCTGGAATAAAACGCACATTAGTCAGCAGCATGCCATTTAATCCCCCTTCGTCATAATTACATTTCTGCCCAGTGCTCCTGAGGCATGACATCATCACATATCAACATCCATAGGCACCGTAATAGGACTGGCACAGCGCGCTAGGCTCAAGTGAATAATCGGCTTAGGTTATATTTGCTGTTTTGCTGCCTAAATTAACATCTACTTAAGTCTGTAGCCTCATTCCAGAGTGAATGGCTACAGTAGGGGTGCTAAACTGTGCTTTTACAGCTCTGCTCTCCCCACAGCGCTGACTTTCAACCTCAGTCTAGCACACACAATGCCCCTACTCAAAGAGATTGTCAAGGGTTTTATAACATATAGTACAAAATATGAAAATAATTGTAATTATTGTTAGATTGTTAGATTTGCTGTCCACCAGCAGGTTGTGGGAACCATGTTTTTAACAAAGAACAGTAACTATACCAGTAATCACTGTTTCCAATGTGTTTTTTTTTCATCCAAATGTATTGTGTATATTTTTAATAAACGATACTGACTGATTCATTTGTGTAGATTCTCACCGGTAGATTCATCCATACATCTACTCCTTTGACCTTCATAACTTCAAATAACAGCTTTCGATGAGTGCTGGCAAGCTTCTTACACATCTCTGCTGGAATATTTGCTCATTCTTCGCATGCATAAACCTCCAGCTTTTTTATGTTTGATGGCTTCCGTGCTGCAACTGCCTCCTTTAAATCCCACCAAAGGTTTTCAGTGGGATTTAATTCTTGGGACTGCGAAAGCCTCTCAAGGGCATTCCAGGATCTGTTTCTTAACCAGGCTTTGGTTGACTTGGAGGTATGCTTGGGATCACTGCATTGCTGAAAAGTCCAATAATCACCAAGATTCACATTGTGAACAGTAAACATCATGTTGGCCTGGTATATCTTGGAAATATCTTGGATGGTATATCTTATGGCAGTAACACAGCTAAGATTGTGCAAAGGTCTGTGTCTTAGCCATGGTCTTCTACCTGGGTGGGCCGTGAAGTCCTGGATCAGAGCAAGGTGCGCAGTATAAAGTGACAAATGAGGTATATATATATATATACGTACAAATTTCTCCTGGCATATTCCAGCTGGCCTTTGATGTTCTTTGTGGAGTTAATCCTAAAGTGTGCAGCCCTGAATCCCTTCTTTACTCAGTTTGTTCGTCTAAAACTTGCCTGCGAAGGGCTTCATCAGATCCTCCTGTGGGGTTTTACTTAATTGTCCTGACTAAATTGTTAAGGGCTCTTGATGAAATTTTGTTTCTCCCTCAGCCAGGCAGGTCTGAATATGTGCTGTAAAGTTTAAACTTCCTTATATTTCTCCCAATGGGACCTGTTAGACCCTGTTCAATTTTTGGGAGCTCTTCTTATACACATTGCCCTTCAGGTGTAATTAAATAAACCCCCCTCTCAACTGTTGAGGAAGCTACTTAGTCTTACCCATGATTGCAACTCAACTTCAACACCTTCAAGGGTGGGGTTTATACATGGGTGGAGGGTTTAGATATATATATTAAGGGTGGAGGCGAATCCGAATACGGTATTCGGAAAGGCACAAATAACTTGTTTTTTATGAATACCTTATTCTGACAAATACTTTTGTAAAAATATTTGTATTCAGGAATAGATTATAATAGTGGCCGCTCTGCACACCCATGATATATAATCACATTTGAAGCCAATTGAGGTTCATTATAGAAGTCCCAAAAGCTTTATTATGTTTTAGCTCCACTTTAGGCCACACAAACTAGTAGAAAAGCCATGCTATATAAGGATTAAAACAGTGACATGGCTCTATCTATCCTGTTACTGAAATGATAAAGAAATCAAAATCCAACTCTCTGAAAAAAATCCTTACAGATTTATTGTTGAACATTTCTGACTGCAGCCGTAGGTTTGTTTTATAGGTTCTTAACTTTGAACTGTATTCAGTCTATTCAGCACAATGTATCAGGAACCCTCCCCTTCTGGTCGCTAGAAATGGAGCACCATATGACATCCACTGACTCTATATTTATCCTTCTATCCATCCATTAAACATCTACCTATACATCTATCCATCCATTCATCCAACCATCCAACCATGGATCCATCCATCATCCATCCATACATCTCCCTATCCATCTATCGAAACATCCACCTATACATCTCTCCACCCACTCATCCAGCTATCCTTTCAACCAACTATGTATCCATCTATCCCTCCAGACATTCAACCTTCTACCCATCTATCTAGCCATCCAAACACCCATCTATCCATCCATCCATGTCTGCATCCATCAATCCAACCATGCAATCACCCATCCATCCATTCATCCATCCGTCAATCCATCAATCCATCCATCCAACCCACACATATGTCCTTCCATCCATCCATTAGACAGTTTCAGAGATTTTACTTTCAGACCAGGCTCTATTGTTCTAAATTAAAAATATTTTCACTTCATATAGGATACTCCAGAAGTGGTCAGTATCTGACCACAGGACTACTGCTGCCTGAATATTGCTATCTGGCAGACTGGTCTTAATCCGGCTGTGCCACTGAGATGTTTAAACCCTCCAGCAATGCTCCTGCGTCCAATACACTCATAATATTACTAAACACACACACACAAGCATCTGTTGTTGTTACTGCTGTGTTAAGAAAGGTCTTCCTCCCAGATAGTGTCTGGTCAGGGGTGATTCTATTATCCACTGGTCTATTACCACTAAGCAGTGTGCATATTATTTTGCAGCAGATGGACTACAGGACTTGGAGACTTTTATTTCTCAGTTTTACTCTTTGCCTTTTCAGAGCAGTTTGGACTTCCTGACCTATTCAGTTCAAATAGAGGGCTGGAGGAAGATAATTAGATAAAACATGGCAATAATGTGAATCTAAACCACTTGAACTGTCTTAATAATTTACATGGTTTGCCACTTGATGCAGTTTATGTTTGGACTTTACATCTTGCATCTTAAATTTAGCATTGAAGACAAATATGGCACCGCATTGTGGTAAAAAATCTGACTTTCTCTCAGCCTGCTCAAACTTTATCCAGCTCTTCATTAAAGTTGTACAAAGCTGTAGATGAGGTTTAGGATACAGTATGATACACTATATGTTATAAAAATGACCAAATATTGACCATATATTGGGCAGCCACTTCAGACAACAAGGTCTGTTTTTACAAACCACCTGTGCTGAGTTAGAATGAGTTTTTGTGATCGTGACCATCGCAAATACAGAGGAATCAGATCCAAGATCAGTCTTCCTTACAGCTGCTTTGTGAATGCCAGTTCTGATGTTGTGTGAAATGGCTGCCAACTCACAGTCCACATCAACAAGTCTTTGCCATTCTAATGAAGAACTGGATGTGGTTTTAGAATAATTTGAGAGGGCTAAGAGAGGTTTTGGTGATATATATTTGCAGAAATTTGGATAACTATTTGGATAACAATTTACTTCTAGTATTTCTTTGCTATAGTCTTGCCAAGAGGCAAAATCTGGACACCAGGTGGTTGATTTGCATTGACCACAAATTGTATACATTTGATTTTGAAAGAAATAATGCTTTGTTCATCAATATTCAGCCCCTTCTCTGTTCTGAAAACTTCCATCAACATTTTGTCTACACATCCATCAATCCATTTAGTAATCTACCCATACATTCATTTGTACACTCATCCATTTATAAATCCATTCATCCATCCATCCAACAGTTTAACCAAGTCCTTGAGTTGCTTGGAAAAACAATGCTGTTGGTTTACTCCTTTTCAGCCTCTTTGGAACATTTGGTTTTGTGAAATCGCTGGCCTTAGCCTGTGCGTACGTGTAGGCCCCCTCAAGCAAGAGAACTGGCAGCAGTAGCTGTCGATTTGTCAGACTGAATAAATGCAGGAGTCCAAGTGCCTGCCTGAGTAAAGCAAGGAAAATGTGTCACGCTGCGTTTATGGGAGGAATCAAAATAAACACGGCTCATATAATGAAAAAAATACATTATAAATTTGGCTATTAAAAAGAAATGAACCAAGGAGGCAGCAGAAAGCACACCCCTTTGAAAAGTGGGAAACTTTTGTCTTACAGTAAATATAGAAGCCTATCAAGATGCCATTGTTCCAATACTGTCATCATCGTGACAGTTTTAAAGGGACAGAAGAATATAAAATGACTCAACGATTGCTTCCCATTATGTGGAACAGACATGCCATTATGATCCTCGCTTGATGTACAGACTGGGTAATTGAATGTGGGTTTAAAATGGATGTGTGATGGGAATATACTTTTGCTGTTGCTTTTTTGTGTGTTTCTTTTTTTTTTTTTACTTATTTGGCCCGATGTGTCCAATTGTGTTTTCTTTTGGCCTATTCAAAAGATAAAATGGAAAAATATGAGAGAGTAAAGATTGCAGTGGGAGTGAGTGTTGGGGTTTGGAGGGGGGTGGGGGTTAGTTTGCAGCGTCCGTCTGCTCAAGGTGAATTTCAAACAGCCTAAAAGGAATTACTGTTACTGCGCTTTTAGGCTTCACAGCAAATAGCATATCAATTTTAAAACGGCATGCAGTAACACAAGCCGGGGTATATAGTCCCACTCCACCACATTGAACAAAAAGCAACATATCAAGAAACATAAAGCAAATAAAGGAAATGTAAAATGCCAGGAAGTGTGTTATATTTGAGAATGTTTTAGGTTAGTGCATACTTCCTTCCAGTTCTTTCCCTCTAAACTTTGTAGTATAAAAGATTCAGCATCAAGCTAAGAGTTTTAACAATCTTTAGATTTTAACCTCACTCAGGCATATCAGGCACACACGCTCTCACGGTCACTTCAGCCACACTGATTAAGGTCATGCTCACACTGCAGAAAGTTAGTTCATGTGCCTTGTCTTATTAAACACACTCTACTTTTTATGATGTAAAAGTCTTGTGTTTATCTGTCACATACATGTCTCTACACAGACAACATGCAATGAAATATAACCTGAAATCTCTCCCAAAAAATGCAATACCTTGAAAATACCATAATAGAAATAAATGGGATAATAAAATTATAACGTAATACATTTAGATAAAGTATAAAAAACTGTAGATTAATATGTCTGAATATTTACAGTTGAGAGTAAACAGAAGTTGTGCAAACTGACATTGTGGAAATGGTGAATGGTTGTGTGCTTTAGTAAAGAAAAGGTCCATAAGGCATTATGATATGAGGAGTGTTATGGGATTTGGGATATAATACTGTGAGGAGTATTATGCTATGTGTGGTACAATGATGGGAAGAGTAATATGGTATGAGTAGTATTATGGTATGTAGAATATAATGGTATGAGAAGTAATAAGGTATGTGGAGTATTATGCTATGAGGAGTATAATGGTATGTAGAGTATAATGGTATGAGGAGTAATAAGGTATGTGGATTATTATGCTATGAGGAGTATTATGGTATGAATACTATAATGGTATGTGGAGTATTATGGTATGAGTATTATTATGGTGTGATGAGTATTATGTCATGAGGAGTATTACTGCATGTGGAGTTCTGCTAAGTGAATATGGGGCATGTCCTAGTTGAAGAGCTTTATGACCAGAGGATAAAAACTCATTTGGAGTCTCTCAGTCCTGGCCATAAGGCTGTGGAACCATTTGCCCACG
>JBBKCR010000001.1:23006199-23019062 GCA_037577295.1 Ladigesia roloffi
TACGTGTTCTCTCTTCACCATGCCCGTCAAGACCTCCAAGGCCTTCCTCACAGTGCTAGGTAAATGTTCTCATAGATTACACTCTTACACTCATCAATCTGCTGCGGTAAGGTCAGCCCAGCCCTGACGGAGCTCAGGCGGCTGATGGAAGCTTCACGTTGGCAGCACAGGGACAGATGTAAATGAAGGAGTGTATTTCATGTTGGATGATGGAGCCTTCATTCACATTATGGAGGCTGTGGTTTTTTAATGCTGTGCTATTATTAGCATAGCTAGATGAAGTGTTATTCAGTGATAATGCCTTCACATAGCACCTTCAGCCTGGGGCTCTGCCAAACATTCACATGACAGAACTCTGTCTTTTAGGGGTTTTGCCAGAAAAGAAAGAATATGCAAGTTTAATTTGTTATTTATACCTTTTTATTTTTCAGGAGTACCAGAAAAACCAGAAATTTTTGGTTTCTCGAAACCTGCAGTGGAGGGAGATGAGGTCACACTCACATGCGTAACTTCTGGGAGTAAACCAGCTGCTGATATTCGATGGTTCAGAAATGACAAGGAGGTCCAGGGTAGGTAAACCTGAATCGATAGTTCATCTATCTATTACCTTAGTGATGTTCTCTGCATAGTGACTGTTGTGTGGGTGAAGAAGCTAAGCGGAAAAGCTCAGTTCAACATGCAGCTCCCGTTTAGTATAATCAAATCCACTTTAGCATGGTGGCCAGTTTGTCATTGTTGTTTTCAACCTACTTAGTTTTGATTACTGTACATAGTCTACCTGATTAGCGTAGCATTTATCCTGCGTACACGCGTGACATGCTGGTGCATGTTTATGGAATGTTGCTTCATGCAATGTATTTTCTTGCTTTGAGGTTCAGTGTCGCCAAGGCAACAGTGGCGGCTTCATCACAAGAAGCCCTTTAATGATTGAATGTTGTGTAGAATTGGAGCTGAAACATTCCTAAACAAAATCTTATAGTGTATGGGACTTTTACTATGATGTCATATTTAAAACATGCTGATTAAAGTAAGTATAAATCTCAGAAAAAAAACTGAAAAATTATGTGATGTGGTTGTGGGGGGTCAGGTTTGGGAGGAAGGAGTGTGTGTCAGCAAGGTGGTGGATAGTAAATAGTAAAAAAATGGTAAATTATTTAATAGTAAAGTAATAGTTAATAATTTAAATAGTAAATAAATAGTAAATAAATGAATATTTCCGGCTTCAAAAAACATACTTTTGACTGTAAACAGAATAAAATACCCTCAGGGTTTTATGAATAAAACTGGAAATTCAGATATGTATCACATTTAAACAAAAGTTAAATGGAATTTTTGCAGATACTGAAATATGTTTGTACAACCTCAGCATGGATGTCACATCCATTTATGGACAATGAATAGATTGGTCAGTTCTGCACCAGTTTCTACATTTACATTTACATTTACGGCATTTAGCTGACGCCCTTATCCAGAGCGACGTAAATCATAACAGTAACAAGAACCTGTAGAGCAAGATTTAAGTCAACATCCACCAATCGCTTATGGTACTGTAGCTCAGTACATCTGATCAACACTTGTCACTGATACCTAACTACAACAACAGTCTTAACACAATACAACACCTGTAAAAGAAGGGAAAAAACATAGTTAGGAAGGTAAGGAGGGTGTGGGGTTTGTTTGTTTGTTCTTTTTTTGTAAGAAGGAGAAATAGGAGATGATTAGTTGCCAAGGTGCTCCTTGAAGAGATGGGTCTTTAGCCGACGTATGAAAACATCAAGAGACTCTGGCGATCTGATGGTGGGTTTCCCTGCTCTGGGAGGCCGCCACACAGTTTACATTTATTAATTTAACAGACTCTCACATCCACAGCAAATAGCAATTACACGGACAGTCCCTCTGGAGAAACTTGGGGTTAAGTGTCTGGCTTGAGGACACAATGGCAGCAGCAGTATGTTATCAGTTGTATTATAACCATGAAGTCTTGATTCATAACCAAATGTTTCAGACCGATGGGCTAGTCAAGTCTGGCTTGCTGTGCTCTGGTGGCACAGAGTTCATATTTATGAGGCATCCCAGAGTGATGAACTAATACAAGTTAAATCAATCACAGCATTCTTTCAGCTTCTATTTCTTGCACCATTTGCAAAGTGCCAGCTCCCCTTCATGTTGTCTGAATATTTTGTGCTCTAAATGTTTTTGTGGTTTTATATACTTTACAGTTTTACATAGACTTACAGTCTTACAGTCTTTCTTGATTCTTTGGATTGCTTTTGAATACTGTAATGTTCAGACAGTTATATGTAAATGATCTCTATCCTGAATGGTTATCCTGTTTTTGTGTCTTATTCAAAAAGCATCCTGAGCTGAAACACTCCTTAGAACACTCCTATAAGTATGAATAGCTGAACTGATGTCAATTTAATAGGTAGGTAGGTAACAGGTATTTAGGTGGTAGTAGGTGACCTCACAAATACATGGCAGCTTTCCAAATATGGACTGGTATATCTACACTAACCTTTTTAAAAGTCAAAACGTAGGATTCAGTTTTATATGATATGGTATTTTCAGTGTTAAGAAAGGGAGTGAAGACATGCTTATCTAAGCACAAGTGTTCCATTTATATTGCTTTATCTGAATGAACATTTTTACACTAATTTTTTTGTAAATTTTTCTCAGTTGTGTTAATTAATGTTACAACTTTGGGTAGGTTATTTACTTAGGCTTGGGTGTGTTTCTACTAAATTCATGTTACTGTCGTAACTTGAGGACCGCCTGTTACACAAATATATTTTACCATTATTTTCATAAAAACAGACAATTGCACTGTTCCCTTATTGGTCAAAAGACTTTACAAAGCTACTTCTTTCCACATTCTGTATCTCTATATCCTTACTTTCTCTATCTGTCTCTTTATTTTCTCTTTTTTTCTGTCTCTCTCCCACTTTGTTTCACTTTCCCTCGTTCTGTTACCCTAATTCTCTGTTTGTTTCTCTCTCTCTCTCTCTCTGTCTCTCTCTCTCTCTCTTGCTCTGTCTCTCTCTCTCTTTCTCTCTCTCTCTCCTGCCCATTCTTGTTCTTGTTCCTGTCTCTTTGCTATTTGCCTTTCTCATTACTCTTTCTCTCTGTTTCTCTCCCTTCTCGCTGCCTTAATCTTTTCATATCTTTCTCCAAACAAATACTTTCTTTCATTCTTTCTTTCTTTTTTCTTTGCACATATATAACTATATCCGCCAAAGTTTTATCATTAGATATGCCTAAATATGGATCCATTATGTACAGCAGTCTCAAAAATAAATGTCAAAGATAATTGTCAAAGGAGGGCTACTGTTGGTTCCCTGAAGAACCCTTTCAATTGAACGATTTCAACGTAGACCTACTGAACTGGAAAGTTCTTCTAGGTCACCGGCCTCATTTTTGTTACCTTGATTTTTAAGGGTTCAGGTGAACGCCAGGCCACCTCTCCATTTGTCCTGATGGAGCCGGGAGTGATTGATATCCTGGGACTCAGCTATGGCATTCACATAGCTCACAGTAAAAGGCCAACGCTACACTGCTGCACCACTTTCCACCCTGCCTCTCTGTCACTCACCGCTTTTCAAAGGCAACTCTCTCTCTCTCTGATCAGGTCTCATGTAGAGGAGTGGATCTGCTCCGTGGGACCAGCGTCAAAGAATATATGCGACACAGAGGGATTAGGAAAGAGCTCGTTTGGAGATTCGAAATACAGTACTGTGGATTGTGACGCATACTTAGATATCTCCGTCGCCGACCTTGATCAAACTTCTGATGCGGGATATGCGCGCAAGTTCTTGAAACTTTTTCAAGATGGTTCCCCAGGGGCCACGTCCCAAGGGGAGGAATACTTGTTTAGATAAGCATTTCTGCCACGTTGTAATGGCAGCCGCGCCTGTTTTTTAAAACTCACTCATTATACAAGCTATTTCTACGGGGGTGAAATGTCTGTGCTTAATTAAAACAGTAACGTGGGATAAGTCATCAAGGCAGCTCTTTTTATCCCCAGCGAAAAGGAAGTCATTGAACATTTCGCATCTGTCATCTGACCTGGCTCATAACAGTGAACAGTGGGGAGGGGGTGGGGGGTGATATCATAATGGAAGACAATTTTGGAGCACTTCAGAGGAAATTATCCCAAAATAGAAGGTGTTAAAGAGGTCTGTTGTGGAGGTGGGGTGCAAAATCGCAGCTTCTGTTTCATTCTGTTCCCCGGTTGCCCCACCGTACGTAAACAGCAAGGCCTAAAACTAGTACATAGGCAAAAGTAATACTTCAGAATCAGAAAACTTTATGATTTTGGAGAAAACTGCTTATGTTCCAACTGCACCGCACACAGAGATGAGAACAATATAATAAATAACTCTTCATATATATCCAATACATAATCATTACAAAATACACTATGATAAATACACCAAAGTAATATTGATCTAAAAAGGTAAGACTATTGCACATAAAAATTTGACATTGCACATAATTAAATGATTTAGTGCACATAAATGTTGTAAATATCAGTCATGTTTAGCTGCCGCTGTATTCTTCTTCTATTTTGAGACTCTCAGCAGTTTAATGTGTGGCACAATCAAAGTAGAATGATAATTTTACTAAATTAAAACGAAATCTAATCTTCTAGCATGATACATTTAGTGTTGCCTGCCTCTTTTAGTTAAACTGCATGAAAGAGTTTGGTTAAAACCAATTGGAAGATTCGTTCCAAAAACTAAAGAACTGTCATTTTAAATAATATTGACAGCTTTCTTTTGACAAGTTGACGCTGAATCAATGGAAGTGCCCACCATGCTGTAAAACGCCCCCTCAGAGGCAAACTTGGCCGCCTCTTGTTTACAGACACTTATCGAGACGGGAAATACATCAAGAGAACAGACGGGGAAAGACAGCAATAGAATCAATACTTTCTTATGTGGCGATGATGAGATTTGGATGAGCGAGGGAGTGTGGGGGAGAGAGAGAGTGAGAGACAACAAGAGACAGAGAGAGAGAGAGATGGATTAAAAGGCAGAAAGAAAACAAAAATCAGAGAGAGAGAGTGAGTGGGAGGGAAAGTGAGAGACTGAGAAAGTAAGTCAAAGAAAAGAAAAGAAAGACAGAAAGGAAAAGAAAGAAAGAGAGAGTGAGAAGGAAAGAGAGAAAGATGAAAGAGAATGAAAAAGTGTGGCAGAAAGAGAGGAGAGATGGACAGTAAGAACAAAAGAAACAAACAAACAAATAAACAAAGAAAGGGAGATGAGAGAATGAAAAAGAGAGACAGAGAAAGGGAGAGAATGAAGAAAAAAGAGAGTCAGAAATAGAAAATGAGAAGAGAAAAGAGAGATACAAGGAGCAAAAGAGAGCAAAAAGGGAAAGAGAGAGAGAGAGACAGAGAGAGAGAGAGAGAGAGAGAGAGAGAGAGATCCTCATCCATATTAGCTGACCATGCCATGCATGTATTGTGTGTGTGCCGTGTGCAGTGAGATGTTTGGAGGAGGTCCTCCAGGGTGCTGTTTCCACTCAGCCGTTCATGATTTTGCTGAGCCATGGCTTTCATGGTTGTTGGACAGAAGGCTCTCTGGAGGGAAAGGCAGGACACTGGTTCAGTATCGCTGTCCTGTTCTGGTGTCCCGTGAGGATTGATAGTGGTGCTTTATGCACTCTCTGAATGGCACTTTCTTTTCCTTCACTCACACTAACTTTCTTCTTTTATGTCCGACAAAGTTTAGGAATAAATTTTAACTCAATTAAGGAAATAAGAAATGTTCTGCTGGAGCTTCAAAATGTATCAGGCCAAGCACCCCGTTGGCTGCTGGGATTGCACAAAGTTTCTGCTAGGTTACACCAGCGAACTGAAGTAAACCCCAACCCAAGCCCTGCAGCCCTTTCCTGCACATTTCCATGCTCCAGCACCTGATCTGACTAATCAGCTAATTAACCTACTGATGCTGCACCCCAAAATGTTTCTTACTCGTTTATTTATTTATTTATTTTTACATAACATCTGTTGTGAACTCTAAAAGCTTTATAGAGCTTTGGCAAACATCCCATTCAATTTAATGAGAAAATTTGGTTTTCTTTGTTAAGCATCACTGAATGCTGTTGAGTTGTGCTGCTATAAAATGAATTGCTATAAAATGAAAACTGTGAATAAAGCAAAAGCTATTTCTTTATATTTTGTTTTGAATCAACTTGTTGGGTGAAAACATGATATTTCATGCCTGTCAAACTGTGTTATCTTTCACATACTGAGTAATGTTTGACCATGTCAGGTTGCAAAGTGGCTAAAGATACTTAGTTCCTAGATAAAAGAGTTCCAACCACTTAGCATTCAGCACCACCAGTATACTGATCACCACCTGATCATCTGGAATCATCTGCAGCTGTTTCTTTACTGGTTTATTGATTCATGCATAAGTCGCTGTGTGGCTTAACAAACCCAAATCATAACTGATCAGATTCAGGGACTGGAATGAATAGCAGAGTGTATGAAAACATTTCAGGGAGCATAGAAAACTGGTCCTCAGTTATGTACGTATACTTAGGTACAGTATTTATAACTAATACTTATACATACTATAGATGCAGTTAATAACTTACAGATAAGATAACTTTTAATCCAGAGAATAGATAGGTCAGGAAATAAACCCTTCCTGATTTATTAGAGTTGAGAAAAGCTAAAAAGTGTAGGATAGGGAGTGGTTCAGGAGCAGGACAGGGGGCAATCACTGAAGTAGAAATCAAAAATGATGCTAATTCCAAGCTAAGGATTTATAGAAAGGCTGCGGATTATCTGAGGGCTCCATGAGTTTAACTGCATGCTCTTTGTTGTGTGTCACACCAGGTGTGAAGGAGGTGAATGCTACAGGCCGGTCGTTCACAGTGAGGAGCACCGTGCACCTCCGGGTGGACAGGAATGATGACGGAGCGGCGTACACCTGCAGTGTGGAGCACATAGCCCTGAACTCAACTCCTTACCAAGTCACAGAGGTGCTGGAGGTCCACTGTGAGTGCACAGCTGAGCTTCCACATGACTAATGCCTTCTCACCCGCAGCAAAATAAACCACTGCAATTCATTACGCTACAAAAGAAGATTTATTCATGTTTACTTAAGGACGTAATTAGGTAAAAATGTGGCACCAGATGGAAATTAGCAGGGCAAACGATGTTTTTTTTTATGCAAAACACTTGAACCATACTTACTTGCTCATTCTCTCAAGTTCTGAGGGAAATTGCCCTTTACTGTTTTTTTCCCCTGTTAAAATGCCAATTGTGCAATTATTTTGCTTTCTTGGTGTACAATTAGGCCTATGCTTACCTAACTGTCTGGATTTATGTTCTTGGTTGCCAAATGACCTCACTCTCTCTTTTGTTTCCACCACAGATCCACCTAAAGTAGAGATTGTACACACTTTAACTGTGCCGCAGGAAGGACAGTACTTCAGGCTGGAGTGCATTTCCAAAGGCAACCCACTGTAAGTCTGCATTTCCTCCTCTTCCCCATTAAATGGTGGACCCTAGGATTAACACTTCAACGAGCACAAGTAGAAGACCAAGAGCCAAAAGACCGAGATAACAATGAAGACCTTTGGTTTGGCGTATTTAAAAAGAAGTCGCGACAATAAATCAGATCTTGATATTTCCAAAAGTTTTAGTGTGCCATGTAATTACAGAGAGACATTTATTAAGGGAGTTGAATTCTGTGACCTTTTCCCAGCCACAAGCCCTGAGTTCAATAAGAGCTCCCTCACAGAGTGATATTAAGGTGCGAGACTATAACTTTTGTTAAGTCTATTATTATGAAACTTAGCTTAGCATTTAGCACGAGGATACATTATGAAAATACACACATTAAGACTGGAAAAAGAGGAATAAGAGCGTTATCTTCTGTCATCCACAGTTTGTAATGTTCAGCAGCACCTGCAGTTATACATGCATCACTCGAATAACACACCAATGTCCAAAGGTGTGTCTTCATTTGAAGGTTCTGTGTCTCTGTGTGGAAAATAAAGACATAATAACACATGATTAGACAAAAAACATTACAAAATGAGTCATTTAAAAGTTAATATAGCTAGAGAATTGGGAGTATTGTGCAAAAGTCAAAAGCCATCCCTGCTTTCTATTCAGTCAATTTGTTTAGGCAAGAATTTGATTATACTGGTGGTGCTAAATGCTAAATGTTTGGAACTAACTATCTAGACACCTTGTATCTTTAGGCACTTTGCGACTGTCACAGTAAAACATTTGTTTGCATTTCCTTCATTTATTCCATCTATTCAGTTTGCCAAAGATAAGAGTTTGGTAAGAAAAACATAATATTTTTTCAAAAAAAGTGATTCAAGACAAAATATAAAATGAGGGATGGCTCACAGTACACAGTACTGTATATAAACAGAAATGCATTTAGTGTTTTTCCCCAATTCTGTTTATATACAGTACTGTGCACTGTGAGCCATCCCTCATTTCTTTTTATTTTGTCTTGAATCACTTTTTTGGTAACAAAATAATATGTTTTTCTTGCCAAACATGTGTGGGATGTGAGCCTCAATTATACAGGTCGGCAGATTTCCTCACGCACCACTTTGATCAAAATGTTTCATGAACAGCTCACTTGTCATTTGAACCAAGCTTGGAAAGTCTCAGCAACATTTGTTTTGTTCTCATCACTTGCTTTAGTCCACTGCTGTGTCCCATAATCCCCCAAGCAAGGCTGCCTTTCTTTCTATCTATCCTTTTTGATGAATGCTCCAGGGGACCCAAAAAAATACAACACGCTCTTGTTTGTGTTTCACAAATTGCCGCAAGTCTCCTAGTTGTAAATGTGTTAAAACTGAATTGAATTTAGTTTTGGATATCATAGACTCTGGAATACAGTCAGGCATCATTTATCACATCCACACTCCCATCTGTAAACCTATTGTTCCACTTCTGATAAAATCACCATATTGGCAAGATACAACGAATGAATTTAAATACATATTTTCTATAAGCATGTACAAGTGAGACATTTGTTATATTGAATATAAATGAGTAAGAATAAAGTGGGTGGTGATTTTCCAGAAATTTAGAATTCACATGTGATGATAAGCTTATTGCTGGTGAATACATTCACTACTGAACAAATTTCAGTTGAGTCCTCCCTTGATACAGTGAGGTGCAATAGCCTTGAGCCACCCTTTATTTCTTTATATTTTGCTTCCAAACCTTCATGAATTTTAATGCAGATCTCCAAGATTCCTGAAGAACTTCAAGTCTCTTATTTCAATCCAGGAATTGACTTATATATGAATCATTCAAACATAACAAATCAGATCTAACTTAAGGCCTGAACCAGTGAAGAAACAGGTGCAGATGATTCCAGATGATCAGGCGGTGATCAGTATACTGGTGGTGCTGAATGCTGAGTGGCTGGAACTTCTTTATATAGATACTTTGTATCTTTAGGCACAGTAAAAGATTACTTCCCATTTCTTTCATTTAATCTACTCAATACACAAATGATGACGGTTTGACAGGCATCAAACCGTGTTTTTACACCATTAAAATAACTGAAAGCAGAATTTCAAGAAACAATGGGTGGCTTATTCAATGTTAGCATTTCCAACCCTATAACTGATGCCAGTCTCTGCCTATTATTGATGTAGAGATAAATGAATATATTATTAATCCTGAACAACAACAACAACAACAACAACAACAACAATAATAATAATAATAATAATAGCTACATTTTTTGTTCTATCCAGGCCTGAGCCAGTCTTATGGACGAAAGACGGCGGGGATCTTCCTGACATTGACCGAATGATCGTGGAGGGCAAAGAATTAATCATTACAACCCTCAACAAAACAGACAATGGCACATATCGGTGCGAGGCCACCAACCATCTCGGCACCAACAGCGATGAATATGTGCTGTTTGTATATGGTGAGTTATTATTGTATGATTTAAGGCACTTAATAGTGGCTCACAGCATTGTTACTGCCCTTAATTTTGACATAATTATGTGGTTTTGCCTTGTTAGCCGGGCTTAAGCTGGAATCAGCGCAGTATTGCATTGTTAGCTTAGTCTTTCAATCATTTGAGCACAAATACAAACACAGATTTGTTCACACACACACACACACACACACATGTCCCCCCACACCCATAACTCATCTTGGCCCAGTTTACCTTTATTTTTGTGTGTTTTATGGGCGAAAGTGCTGTTGGGTGCAATATTTGATGGTGGGTCTGAAAGTAAAGCTGGCGGAGAGATAAGTTGATCCTCAGATGTGGAAAGTGCAGAGAGGACACAAATTAAGGCTTCACTATGAGCACAGATCGCATTTGTCAAGACGAAACTGGAAAGTAGGTGTGGAATATTAGGCGTGGGAATAAATTCATAAGCTCAGATTTTCAGCAGCCCCCGATCAGGCCAGGGTCAGTCCTTTAGAGGGCACAGACTGTGCGCATTCATGCTAACAATGATTTGTGATTTGTCTTTGCTCTGAGACATTTGCTGCTTCGTTTTTTTGATCGCTTTTTACTTCCTGAAGGCGATTATTCTCTGTGAAGTCTTTTCTTACTTGTTCTTTGAACAGTTCACTGCAAAATAAAAAGCTGTAGTGGGATGATGGATGGATGGATGGATGAATGGATGGATGGATGCATGGATGGATGGGTGGATGGATGGATGGATGGATGGATGGATGGGTGGTTGGATGGGTGGTTGGATGGATGGGTGGTTGGATGGATGGTTGGATGGATGGATGGTTGGATGGATGGATGGATGGATGGATGCATTGATGAATGGATGGATGGATGGATGGATGGATGGATGGATGGATAGATGGATGGATCAATTTACTCACACATTAGGAATAGAAAGATGCTGAGGTTGTGTTAATTAAACTGCATATATTGGTAAAAAAATGTATATAAAAATATATAAAACATCACACAGACATAATAGTAGTATATATGGTGGTGGTAGCTCAGTGTATAGGATACTTGCCTCTGGACCAAGAAGTCCTGGATTCAAATCCTACCTTCAGCATCCTGCCACAGGGCTCCTGATCAGACCCTTAACCCCAAGTTGCTCCAGGGCCACTGCCCCCTACAGTTAGGTAATGGAAGTCATTTTGATAAAAATGCTGTAAATGTATATAGTGCAAACATTGGTATTGTATCGCATACAAGGTGAAGCAAATAAAATAAAAAGTGCAGTTTATACAATATCAGGTGCAGTTAAATGTAAACATTGTAATGCTTTATTGAAGTGGCTGCAGTGATTAGTGCAAATAACAGTAGAACTATGCAGTGTTTTCAAGTGTTTTAGCCCTGCATGTCTCTCCTTTTTTGTTTTGAAGAAGCAAAGCCCTAAGACCATCACATTTGAGAGGCATATTCACCCAGCAAAGTCTGAGCTGATGAAAATGTTTCCTCATATTGCGCTTCTCCTGTTGGTGCCACATTATGATCCGTCAAATATTTAGCCATTTTGAAGGACTGTCTTGAGAACATCCTTTGCATTTTCAGAGAAAATGTGCCAGTTTAATAGTGAATACTTAGCTATGGTAGTTTAAAGGAAGGGTACAACCTTTGTTGGGTTAAGTCTGACACATAATAAAAGGTCATTGCCCTTAACTGAGAACAGTACGACCATGAATGCTCTGATATTTAAAAGTTAATGCAGTTCACCCTTGCCTCTGTCAAGCATCAACTAAGTGCCACATCCTGCTGTATCCATTCTCTCCTCTAAGAGACAAGGAGAGAACAGGGGGGGGTGCAGACTCATTCACATTACTCATTAGTGTGGCCTCTAATTCATCTGAATGTCTCACTGCCCCCCAATGATATTTATCAAGTTCTTTCTCTCTCTATTGGAGCCGCCCGGCCCGGTCCTTGAAAGAAGCTAATTTGCTAATGGCATGACTGCCAGGAGGCAGTAAATGTCACGCCGAAGTCACCCAGGCACTATTCATCTCCATTTCGCATTTTCACTCGCTCTCATTAATGTATCCACTGGTAGGTGAACATTTCGGCCATGCCCAGCCAACTGGGGTTTGTGGAGCAGGGATCAATAACGATCCATATTTTGAAGTCACTGAACTATTTTTAGAGAGCAACATATACACTTATTTATTATTTATCAAAACTGAAGGCAAAGGTTTTCCTTTCCAATGCACACTGTAAAATTACAGTAAGTTACCAGCAACTGACACTGACTTTATTCCAAGTTTACGTAAGTAAAATAGTTGGTCCACAAACTTACTACATACTACTTAATAACTAGTGAATCAAAATGAAAGATTAAACAGTGCCAGGCCGGGTGGAGGAGGTCAGATATTGAGAGTGTATGAGCTGTAATAGTAAAACAACTAATTTGCTGGTTAATTACTGTCAAATTTGATTTAATTGAATTTGTTGAAGTATTATATTGGATTCATCTGATATTACCACTGTTTAAATTTCCTAACCTGATGGGTGTGCCGGCATTAGTTCACAATCACTACAGTACTTGCTCACACTTCACTTCAAGGGTGTTAGAAACTTTCATCCCACTATACAGAGTACGTCTAGTTCAATTAAATGTTCACACTGATTTGTGATCTTATAATAACAGTCTGAATAACTGAAAAAAATTAACATTTCCATCCAACCATCTGAACTGCTTATCCTTAACCGGGTAAGGGGTGTTTGCCTATCCCAACAGTCAGAGAGCTAAAAATGGAGAACCACCCGTGACAGGTGGCCAGTCCATCACAGGGCAGAGAAACACACACACATTCACACACATTCACACACATGCACACACACACACACACACACACACACACACACACACACACACACACACACACACACACACACACA
>JBBKCR010000001.1:23021600-23044082 GCA_037577295.1 Ladigesia roloffi
GCTGAGGAAACAAAGTCACCTTCGACTTGGATGCCCTGGGGGTAAGCAAATAAACATCACATTTTCATTTTGGGGTGCACTATCCCTTTAAGAGAAGAAAAGGTCTTGAAGAACTGAACAAAAAGTGATATAGGATTTTCTTCTGAGAACAAGTTTAACCCACTTTACCTGCTCCCCACAGATCAATATTTTAGTCTGTGCTTGAAATTGCTTCATGTTTTGTAATGTCTTATTAGTAGTAGTAATCAATACACTGTATCACCTGTTAATTGCTGTTTGCTTTTCTCCCCTCTACTATCAGTTCTTCCAGTCCTGATAAATGGGCCTTTAGGACAGATTCTAGGTTACACCATACACTGAAAGTCTGTGTCATGTACAACATATTGCTTGACTGTATGGCTCTTCATGCTCATTTTTTTCAAAAACAACAAAGAAAAAAAAATTGAGCTTAGGAAGTTACAGACCTACAAACTTAAAGGGCCCATATCAAGGAAAGATAAACTGTCCTCATTTTGTTGTTTAATGGAGAATGTAAACTTGTTTAAAAACATATTCTTTCTTTATCAGTTCATACAGTCTATATATATATGCTGCAAAACATGTCTAATTTAGATTCACTGCTTTTATGATCCACCTAGTCCACGCATTTAGCCCACAGCAGTTTAGCAAAGTTCACGTTTATGCTGAAAGCTGGACCACTGTTGAAATAATACACAATGATGGACAGCCAACCAGAACAGAGACTGACTTTTATCGGTCTCAAAGACACAAACACAGTTTAAATCTTTAGCATTGAGAGAATTTGGAACATGGTGTAAAAAACTATTCCTGGGATACAAAACTACATATATGGAGTGGAGTGCAGAATATTAGGCAAATATCAGAGGTTGGCCATTTAAATGCTGCATATTTCATGCAAAATACATTACTGTGCAAAAGTATTGAGCCATCTCTTATTTCTTTACGTTTTGCTTTTAATTACCTTGATATTGTAAAAATACTATTTTTCTAGATAGTATTTTACTGAGTAGATTCATTGAAAAAAGTTAGAACAAATGCTTTAATGTGACAGGCTGCAAAGTGCCTAAAAATAAAGGAGTCATCTGGAATCATCTGCACCAGTTTATTCACTGGTTCAGGCCTAAAGTTAGATGTGCTTTGTTATGCTCCAATGATTTATACGTAGGTCACTCTGTGACTTAACAAACATAAACAATCCCCTGAAACTGCTCAGGTTCAGGGACTGGACTGAAAATGAGAGTCTTTTAAAGTCCTTCAGGAAGCCTGGAGAAGTTCTTCAGGAAGCTCAAGACTACATTAAAAATACAAGAAAGTCTGACTCTTTGGAAGCACCATATGAAGGAATGAGGGGTGGCTCGAGACTATGTGATGGTGTTGATAGATAAAAGGTAGAATACATTTGGGCTATATGAGAAGGTGAGTGTTGCCACACACAGCAGATCTTACAGTGGGTTACACACTCCCAGCGAACCTCCCTGTAGCTTCTCTGCACCTCAGAGTCTCCTCCAACTTTTTAAGCAGGCATCAGCGTTTACCGTCCCTGAGGAACAAAGCAGAGCAACAGTTGTTTTTCTCCATAAAATATTTATAACTTGCTTTCCTCAATCAGCGCGTGTTCGGCTGTTCTACAAACCTCTTCTAATTAGGCTGTGGTGAGAGTCTAAAAAGAGTTTGGCTCGTTTGCCCAGAATGCCATGCAAACAGCCATGAAATCATCCGCTTTTAAAGTATACACACTCGCTTGAAAAAGAAAATTGAATTTTAACTGAAAAAAAAAAAAAACGCTCACCGAATAAAAGTGAATACCTTAGTCGATGAGAAGGAATTTTTGGCTTTTTTTTTTTTTCAAAGACCCAGATATTTAGCGAGCTAATTATGTTTTAGTAATCAATGTGGCGGGAACGGTGAAGAAGACCTCCGGAGGACAACACCCCACCGAGAGTGATCTTAACAGGCTTTCGTTTGAAGTGCGAACCCAGGAAGCTTGCTTACATCCGTCCTTATTACTAATGAAGGAGTCGGGCACAGATCTCTCTCTGGGAGGAGAAAGAGAAGGAATAAGAGAGAGAGAAGGAATAAGAGAGAGAGTGTGAGGGAGAGAGAGAGGAAGAAGGAAAAAGAGAGAGCAGAAAAAGAAAGAAAGAGAATAAGAGGTAAAAAAGAAAGAGAGAGAGAGATGGTGAAGGAAAAGACAGAGAGAGAAAAGGAGAGAACAAAAGAGACAGACTGAGAGAGACAAAGACAGACAGAAAGAAATAAAACGAATGAGAGGGCAAGAAAGAGAAAAGAAGGAGAGAAAGAGAGAGAACGAAAGATGAAAGAAAGAAAGGGAGGGAGAGAGAGATTGAATATTACAGTTTTAGTAAACTCGTGCATTGGGGAGTGCATACTTGCGTACAGCTGAGGCTGAGAGGTTTCAAATCAAACGACGAGTGTGGATTTGAAGCCTCAGGAGAGACACACAGCCTGCAGCGCAGACGGGCCTGGATCAGGCGCATTGTGTTTGGATCACGGCAGGGATGTCCTCTCTCATTTCTCTCTCACTTTCTCTCACACACTCACACTTGCACACACCTACACACACCTACACATACTCATACACAGACATTTCTCTGTCTGCTGCCACTTTTCATCACCTCAGCCTTTTAACTTTTTATTTATTTTTTATTATATATATTGGACTAAAAGGTTTTCAGTGCCACAATCCTGCACTAAAAGCTAACAATCGTGAAAATTCTGGTCGTCGGTCTGTCTAAGGTAAGAGATCATAGCGTGTAGAGTGGAAGAGTGAATTTCCCTTACAGTAAAAGAGCTTAATTTAATATGTAAACATCGTTGAAGTGTGTCAGAACACACAGTGCAGTGTATATGGGGCTGCATAGCTGCAGACCAGTCAGAGTGCCCATGCGGACCTCTGTTCACACCCAAAAGGATGCGCTTTGTGAAGAAAGCAGGACTGGGGAGGTAGTGTGATGCTCTGGGTGATGCTCTGCTGAGAAACCTCCTGTCTTGCATTCATGCGGACATTAGTTTGACATCTAAACACTGCAGACAAAGTTCAGCCCTTCATGTAGACCTTGTTCCCCAGTGACAGTGTCCTCTTACTGCAGGATGATGCAAAAAGATTTCAAGGTTTTGAGTTGGCTGTCATATTCAACAGCCCTCAGTCCGATCAAGTGGAACCTGCTGGACATAGAGGCCCCATCACTCATGGAGCTGTTTTGGTAGAACAAGGGGGAGCTACACTGTTGGCAGCTGCTCAGTATATATCCATTTGTTCTCACAAACATTTAGCCCCATCTGATCACAAAGAAGGGAATTTTGAAGGATATACAGTACATCCAACACACTTATTTCAGACTTAAAGGCACAGTTTTGAAAACAGCCTGGTTAAATAGGGTATTAAGAGAGGTTAGAAAAGAGTCATGTATGAATAAATTACATAAGCCCACAAAAAACATCACAAGAGGGCCTCAGGAGGCGCCTGCTCCCGCTTATTCACACAAACACTTTCTCTCACTCTGGCTGACTTAAAAACTGGGTTAGTTCAATAAAATTTTTGTTGAGGATGCCTTCATGTATTAAGAAATACATTCATTTAAGTGAATTTGCTTACATTAAAGCATCATTTAAAATGCATTACTTTAAAGTATACTTCCTTCATGTAATTTTTTTAATTCATGGATATATATGTGTGTATATATATATATATACTTTTTGGGGTGATATTCAAATGTACTATTAATGTACAAAAGTAAGCTTGAAGGCATGCTTATACTTTATATAAGGATACAGCAATATAAAACATAATGACCATTTTTTATTGTGATATTTCCAGTAACGATTGCATTATACATGGAACACACAGCATAACTATCTGTAGAGAATGCCTAGGATGTGGAGAAAAAAACAAACAGAAATTAAGAGCTGATATCTATTGATCAGTGCTGTATAATACAGCATTATGTGCCATTAATACCCTATTCACTCATGGTTGAAAGTATGTAGCCATACTGTGGTTGGACTTTTAGTGTTCATATGTGCAAATTTGATTAATATGCTTGTCTACAGTGTTGTACGCCTGCATTTATGTAGCTGTAATCTGGATAGCAAGCAGCTAAGTGGTTGTTAAAATGATTGTGTATATTATGATGTATATTAATTGCCCCCCTCCCCCCAATTGGCTGTTAACAGACAACAGAGAATTCATACAGGAATGTTTTCTAACTGCAGGCAGTTGTGTGGCGATGTGCGGGTTTATTTTGCGTTCTCTAAATTTTGTGCTCTGTGATCCTCTGAAAGCATGTTAGAGCTACCGTCCTCATTAACAGTCTTGAGTGTTTGTGTATGTACATATGTATATATGTGTGTGTGTATTTGTGTGGGATTGTGTGTGAGGTATATGTGTGTGTATGTGTGTGTGTATGCGTGTGTGTGTGTGTGTGTGTGAGAGGTGTATGTGTGGCCACTGTTGATTGTCATGATCTCCTCACCCACCGTCTTTCCCTCTCTGTCTGCATCCATGGCAACAGCCAAAGACTTACCAGGTACAACAGGTAAATATCCCCTCCTCCAGTGCTGACATCATCATCGCCAAGCAGGGCGGGTGCGCTGTGGTTCGTTTGTGGAGTTTCCAGCAGGGCCCCTTCATAGCATGAGCTTGGGGTTCATTGCCTTGCATGGGAGCACTGGGTGACACACGGAAAGGCCATGGTGCTCCATCCCAATCACACACACACACAGACACACACACACACAAGAGGCCTTTAAAACCAGTTACTCACTCGCTGCCACGGAATTGGGCCATTTATTATTGCCTGAGCCAACCGGAAAAAAAAGAAAGCAAAGAGCATGACCTGAAAGGGGTATAAGAGTGTTATATTTCATTGAATAATTTATATGCTTTCGTTGTTCTTGTTAGAGCAGCTGAGATTTACATGCATGTGTTAATTACACTGAGTTGCTGCTTTATATCATCTGCCTTGTATCTACACTCATTGGCCATTTTATAAGAAACACCTACCATGTAGGTGCACTTTGCAGGATTATCAGTTCCATCTGTTGCTGCACAATGTTTCTGTTTCCCCATCTGGACATGGAAGTAGACCACATTAGGACCATTCTCTGCACACCAAGCCAGCAATGGCACGAAGAGCCAGATACACTCCTTAACCCTTAGAATGTGAACAGCACGAATCTGTGTTGGAAGAACGTTCATAATACCGCAAATATGGCAGAATTTTTGGTTGTGCTCCAGATGTCAGATGTCATACTGAGCTTTTGTGTTTGGTGTTCCTGTGTCACATTAAAGCAAATTTACTGTAATTAAAAAAACACATAGAAAATGCTACTGGGGTTTAACAGCACCCCTCACAAATGCCCCTAAATAATTTTAGTTTATAAAAACAAACAAAAAAAGCATGATCGTTGAACCTGGGACAACTTTCAGGATACTCTCTGCCTACAAGTTGGAGGGGAAAAGCCCTCCCCTAGGGTACAATTTGACCATTCCAAACTGTGCATGGAAACACTTTAGTCACTAACTCTACACTAAAGCATTTATAATCAGTACCTGATACACTTCTATCTATGCCATCATAATATTGGTATCCCCGCATTGGTGAGAGAGATCCAACATCCAGGCCACAGCTGGTCTTATGGTGGTCCACTGATAAATAGATGGCCAACAATCTGTACAGCAACAGATGGGATACAGGCAGCACACACACACACACACACACACACATACACAAATCTTAGAAACCTGCAAAATAATATTTAAAAACTGAGCGGTGAATGTTTATACATTAATATTCCTAAATATGCTAAATAAAACTAAACCTGGTAAATAAATGACAAAATATGCTAAATTTTAAAATAAATAAAAAAGAATACATGCAAATAATGTAATACAGAAAATAGTCATTTTATGTTCAGTATATCAGTGTGTTTGTTTGGTAAGTCTAGTACTACTTGTAGTTTCCTTCAGAAACCTGCTTTGATTCAATCCGTCCTTCATTAAATTAAATCAAGTGCTCCAGATGGAATTTCACAAATCTGAGCAATGGCTGGAGGATGCGTTAGAGAAACCTGGAACTGAACCTGCGTTCTCCTTACCAGCTCACAAAAATGTATATACTTTTTTTTTTTAAACCAACAAAACAAACCTTGATGCAATTTACAGCTTTCGTGTTCTTTTGCATGTCCACTATTTACTGTGCTAGGATTCTTTATCGCACTGAGAAAAATGCCTTTACAGAAGTTCAATAAGTGCAAACTGTATAGTACAAATTTGCACAAAACTGTGTACACACACATGCACACACATAGACTGGTGTATTTTATAAAATGACAGTAGGTGTAAGGTAGAAGTATCTAATGAATCAACAACTCAGTGTATTCACTAATGACCAAAAATAATCATATATACTCCGTAACTGCATAAGTCAGTATAGGTAAGCTGTGTTGCACTTCACAAGCCAAAGAATCTGACACTGAAATTAAAATTGATACTTGGAGCGACCGAGCCACGTAAACTGAGTACAGCAGAGGAGTTCCAGCATGTCACCATTTCATCATCGTGTGCATGGCACCATCCTTGAAAGAGTGATTGTGTTGGGCTGTGTGCGGCGTATGTTGATGTCTCTGTAGCCGTGTCTTCCACCACGTTTCTTTGTGCTTTATGTCTCACGCTGTGGCGAGTTTCCCTGTTTATTCTGAGCTAATAATCCATTTTGCCTTCGTAGGCACCGCTATCCCACAGGGAGAATTAATTTTAATAATTAGCAACAGTAATTTGTTTTGAGGATCTAATCACATCTTAGACACCCACACCATATTTCCCCTGGAGAGCGTTCCCGCCTCATGCAGATTATAATGGGTTATAGCCATAGTAAAATGTACAGTAATACATCTGTAATGCCTCTGTAATGCCACACGTTCGCATACACTGCACTTTAAGACGCAAAGTGTGTTTTATTCTTTGTAGTTACAATCGCTTTTTGAGGAAATCACTTTTGTATAGATTTGAGGTCTTTGCATGTGTTTGCAGGATTCAAAATTCAAATTTCCGATATAATTTAAATTGCTTTATACAACATTTAGATGTGATTCAACATTCTGTTCACTTGAAAATCATTTAGGACTTTTAGGAGTTTAATAAACTTTTTCATTTGAGTCTAGATGAGACGAACCCCTTTTATGTTATGTGAGCTCGGACCCATAAGGAGAAATTAATTAAAACCAAATTGAAAAGCCTGGCATGTTTGCTCATATTTCTATTACAGTCCATCGGAGCTAATGGTCACTAATGCTTCTACTAGTCCACCGGAATGGGAAGATTTTCATCTCTGTGTGTGTTTGTTCCCTCAACATCATGTATGGGGGAGATGCGAGTGTGTGTAGGTGTAAAGAGTAGACACTTTGTCTGATTTGGCTCCTCACCCAAAAAGCCCACTTATCTGTAGAAGCTGCTGAAAACTATGCAAGTCTTGAGCCGCCCCACATTTCTCTCATATTTTGCTTTCAAAGAGTCAGATTTTCTTGCATCTCCAGGCTGCCTCAAAGACCTGGTCAGGATTTTCTGTCCTGGAACCTGACCAGTCACCTGTTATTTTTGGGGAAGAGGGGTCTGGTTACAAAGCCATCTAAATTAAGTCCTGAACCAATGAAGAAACAGGTGATTCCAGATGATCAGGCTGTAATCAGTATACTGGTGGTGCTGAATGCTAAGTGGCTGGAACTCCTTTATCTAGACACCTTTCACTTTAACACACAGTAAAACATTGGTTCTCATTTGTTTAATTTAATCTACTCAATAAGCCAAGGTCTATATTACAGGTATCAAATCGTATTTTTGCACCAACTAGGCGATTCAAAGCAAAATATAAAGCACTGATGGGTGGCTTGACACTTTTGCACAGAACTGTATGTGCAGTCCAAGGAGTTCTTAGCACTATAAATAGTGCTAGCTTATGAGACCCCTTAATTACTTACCATTCATTTCCTTCATTAATTCTGTACATTTATGTGCTCCAGATATATCATAGGTTCCATAAAGCTCAGGGCATCATTGTTAGTTCAGGGTTGGGATTGGTGTATCTCCGTGTGAGTCTGATAATCCATCTTCAACACATTCCAAAAAAAGAAGACTGCATTGTTAAGAGACGCCGTGTAGGCAAACCAGAGGGACGCATCACCACTCCCTCTCCAGCTCCACCACTATAAATTCACAGGAAGCAATAATGAATGTCATCAATGGCATTCCTACCAAGGGATATGCAAAATTTCCCATTTCCGAGTAACAGCTAACTACAAAGCCAAAAGAAAGAAAAGGGGAACAATGAGAAAAGATGAATAATAGCCAGCTCTACAAGGAACCTGAAATAGGTTTGGATTCCTTCTTATTTACAGTAAATGGAAATGTAGGATAAGGGTTCTCAATATCAGCTCCCTGCTGGAGGCTTTTCTGTTTATCATGAGACAAATCAGCAACCTGAATGGATGCATTTGGGCCTCACAGCACTGTAACTCGGCCTGTAAATGAGGAACAGCCGGAGATGTGAAACATATTTGTGGCCGGCAGCCGAAACACTGTAGACCTTTTCAGTAATGAAGGTTTGGGTGAGTGCAAGTACAAGCTTGATTTACAGCAGGAACTTCAAATCTAGGCTGAATTTTTATGCATGAAACACTAACCTGCAAGAAGGTGTTGTGATGTTGCATAATTGCTGCTAAATCTTTGTTTTTCCAGTTCTTTTGTTTATTTAGTCATAATTTGAAAATGCCAGCTGCCATTTAGTGTCAACATGTATTTATGAATGGACCGATGTCCAAAATCTGTCCCAAAATCTGTTTGTATTCATTTACATTAGGAATGATTTTCCTCCTTCTGCTACTTTTTTTTGGAGATACAAATTGGGTTTAGACAGCAAGCACAATGTCAGTAATAAAAAATAAAAAATGCCATGGAATAACTAGTTCCGTAAGTTTTTTTTCCCAAGAATTTAAGAACACCACCTGGCACCTGTATTCCTGGTCATGCTGTAAGAATTAAGATATTTTCAGTGATTAATAGATTTGTAAATTATGCAAAAACTGAGCAATGACTGAGAAAGTTGTACAGCATTCATAATGGATATATTAAGAAAATTAATGTCCATAATTATTCACATTTAAAAACCTTACGGCTCATAGAAACTCTTTGAAATGAAATGACAATAAATACTGATATTTATAGTAATATAATAAGTGACTAGAATGTTATTTGATAACATTTGCTATTTAAATGTAATTTAAATTTAAATATAATCTTGTTGGTCCAAGACTACTGTCTTGATGACAAATTAGACCATTTAATTCTTCACTGTACAGATTGTTTTTAAATAACATTTATTAATCATAACAAATGGTTCAAATCTTTGAACGTGCAAACATTATTTCGAGTGTATAATATAATTTAGTACACTATAGTGAAACAATTTCCTTCGGGATAAACAAAGTTCTGATTCTGATTCTGATATTATATTCTTTTTAGTAAACTACTGGAACCTAAAACAAAATCCAAGTCTTGTTAGCGCTGGGCAGATAATCATTAAAATATGTAAAGAGATTAAGGCAGCGCACAAAAGGATAATGTTATTTGAATATTATTACTGTTATAAAAATATTGTTAGATTACAAGCATTTTAAACATCATAACATTCTATTCTGCTGTGTTTAACTCCAGTCCTGCAGAACCCACAAGCTTGATCTTGCTTATCACGCTTACTATAAAACTCTTCCTGTGCTGGATCAAGTGTGTTGAAGGCAAAGAGGACTAAATTTAAATTCTATTGTGTTCTAATTGCATATTAAGTTATTTTGCATTAATTAGTGACTCCTTGTCAGTCAAATTGTACTTTGTTTGTTTCTCTTTTGTGTTATTTTACATTAAACAGTGGTCCTGGATGTGTAGCGGTGTGGTTTGGTCATTTTCCTGTTTAAACACATTAAAACGTATCAGGTTTAGCCCATGTTCTATAAAGACCCCTCTGATGGAGTGCAGTACATAAGAAGCAATAGGGTTCAAAATGTAAAAACATGAATAATTGATACTGTAATTTAAATACTTAATATAATAATATTTAAAATGCCTTTCATCTGGTCAGCAAGTGTTTATTTACTCACAGCAAAACAATAATAATAATAATGAATGTTTATTATTACTACAGATTGCTTGTACTTATTCTAATATAGTATTTTTACAAGCAAAGCACACCAGTTACAGACAATTTGATCTGGTTTGCAAGACTTCTGCAGAGTGTGGTATTTGAATATGAATTAGAATTTTGAATTTGGTATTTTAGGCCCTGCATGAGTCCTAATTATTCAAATCATTACAAAAAGGTCACAAAATCATCACAATTACTTAAATGCGCTGTCTGGTCCACCTAGTCTAGGGGCGTTGTTAAATCTAAGCGCAGTATTAATTGTAGCAAATGGGTTTATTTAGGTGTTAAAAATGCAGGAGTCGTTTTTCTGCTCATCTCTCAGGGTCACTTTGCCAAGCGCAGCAGCAGCAGGGCCCATTCATCATGATGAGCTAATGAGAGCACGCAAGCAGTGCAATAAAGTCACATAGTTACAGTTTACATGGCCGTATAAGTACTGAAACAGCACAGCCAGGGTCGCGGGGGGAAAGCTGCCAGAGAACCTCGATCCCCTCGTCAACAGCGGCCCTCATGCCACGCCCCAGCAGGGTGGGGGTTAAGCCAGATGTGACAGGCAGTGCAGCCGGCGGCCGTGTGCTGCTCCGGAGGAAGCTGCAGGGAGGGGAAAGTCATTATTGTAGGTGGCGATTACTCACCGGAGTTCCATAGATGACCGAGTTCACCCTCATCTGCGCCCGCTTGCTCAAAGTTAAACCCCAGAGACAAATAACCCCGCTGCCACCTCAGACATTTTTAAAGTTGCTCATATTTTGTCAAGGGCTGAGTCACTTTGGTCCTTGTAAAGCCATGAAGTGTGATACAGTGTTTTACTGCATTTCAGGTGGCAATTAAAAAAAATTAAATAAGTCAAAATATCAATATAAAAAAATACATTCATATATTATATTTTATATATATAGGGGTGGAGCCGAATACAAATACGGTATTCGAAAAAGCAGAAATAATGTGTTTTTTGCGAATACCGTATTCGGACAAATACTTTCAAAAATATTTGTTTTCGGGAAACCCCGCTCCAGTCACATGCGCCCTCGCGTTCGGGAGTAGAACATCTGCTCCACCCGGTACACCCTCACGTTTGGGAGTAAAACCTCCGCTCCCCCGGTACACCCTCGGCTTCGGTAGCAGAACCTTCACTCCCCCTGGTACACCCTTGCGTTTGGGAGTAGACCCTCAGTTCCCCCCGGTACGTCCATGCGTTCGGGAGTAGAACCTCCGTTCCCCCTGGTACACCCTCGCGTTCGGGAATAGAACCTCCGCTCCCTCGGTACGTGCTCGTGTATGGGAGTAAATCCTCCATTCCCCCCGGTACACCCTCGCATTCGAGAGTAAAACCTCCGCTCCCCCCGGTACACCCTCGCGTTCGGGAGTAAAACCTCCGTTCCCCCCGGTATGTCCTCGCGTTCGTAAGTAGATAAACCACTTCCACCCCACTTCCACCCATTTTTGTTTTTTTAAGCCACATAGTGACCTACGTATGAATCATTCAAGTTGAATAAATCTCATCTAACTCAAGGCTTGAACCAGGGAAGAAATAGGTCATGATAATAAGAAAGGAGAGCTCAAGACCTTTGCAGAGGAATAGGGAATAGGGAAAAATGCACTACCAAAACACATTAATAAGGATCAGTCTGGTGCTGGATGTTATAGAATGAACAGATATGGTCAGTCAGCCAGGATGAATTTCTTGTCCAACTGCAGCTGTGATGCTACAATCACTGGAACTCAAAAGTCACCCAAATAGATTAAATTGTACTTCCATTAAAATCAAGAATATTCAAAACTTCTCTATTCACTCAAACCACATCCATCTCTTCATTAAGAAACCGCAGAATAGTGTGTGTGATTTAAGACCCAGTATGATTTACTGTCAGCTTTAATACTCCATAAAACAGCACCCTTACTGTCTCCCATTTCAGAACAGCACCAGAGCTGAAATTCACAAAGCAGTCGTCATTTAGAGCCCTGTGTGTGAAACCACATCCAAGTCCTTGGGTGACCTTGCGGAGGATCAGGATGTGGTTTGAGCTGGTCTACGGAAGTTGTGGTGATGAAACAGTTGGGGCTGTGGGCTTTTTTGGGGGGATAAGGACTTTAGCTATTACAGTTAAAATGCAAAACATTATAGTCAAAAAATCTGTAAAAAAAAAACAAAACAAGAAAATAGGTTCAAGAATCAAACAAAATGATTTGCCAATATAATGAGAAAAGTTTTGAGACTTTTTTAAACAAGCAAACATTTCTAAAAACTAAATTAAAGTTATATTTTTTTAAAATAAAGAAACAAAATCTGTTGTTTCTTTTCAAGAGATTCGGGCTTCATTTAAAAAAAAAATTGCAGTTGTGGCTTTAATTGATTTCTGTCCATTATTATTATCGACCTTAACGCCAAACTAAAGGTCTTTGCAGGTCAACCATATCCAAAGTAACTACTCCTTCAATTCGTGAAGCATGCAGTGATCATTCAGTACGAGTAGCAGGGCTGTGATGTGATGTCCATTATCTGGCTCATTTCCATTTTGCACTTGGCATGAAATATGCAAAGGGCCTGTTTTACCTCCAGTTAATTTAAAGCTTTTGAAATTTCTATCTACATTCTTCCACAGAGAAGAGGTGGCTCGAAACACGTTAGTGAGGCAGAACAGCCCTTTAAATAAAAAAAAAACCTCCATCATATTCACAAGCTTATGCTATCAATTAATTAATCAAACCAGCACCAGTCACAAGACTGCTACTATAGTTAATGGGTTGTCTAAAACGGGTTTGCACCAAAATGAGATATTCCCTTTATCACCAATGTCGGTGAGACAGAGTGTGTTTTTGCATCCAGAGTTGATTTGCTTCTTTATTTTGCACCGGTTCTACATGGCTAGTATGACTGGAAGCTTATAGCTTGCCTCAAAAGATAAGATCCGATAAGATAACCCTTTATTAGTCCCACGGGTGGGAAATTTGCAGAAAGGTGAGTGTCTCTGCAGATAAAGTGACCTGCCTTGGGAGGTCTGCCTTGACTGGCAAACCCAGGAAAGAGGTGTTATTTTACTTATTTATTTTTAAAGATAAGATAATATATGAGCTGATTCTGAACCCGCAACCTTGACTCGCTCAGTGCAGTGCGCTAACCAGTAGACCATGGGGTGGGGTATCTTTTCTCTTTTCACAAAATGAGGGAAGATGCACTGCATAGATATAATGTATACATTTGATTTCAGACTAAACCACCATCCCAATCCTTAGTGCCTGCACATGTATGTACCATAGTGGTCTATAAGGCAGCCAACAGAAACTAGACAACATTCCTTTCTTCTTACTCCCCAGATCCCAACGCGCTGACTCAGCATGGTCCAGATCACGCACTGATTGGCGGAGTGGTGGCTGTGGTGGTCTTCATCACCCTGTGCTTCATCATCGTCCTGGGCCGCTATTTGGCCAGACATAAAGGTAGGCCTTGGCTCCTGGCTGCGTGGGGCTCAGCTATAGTGTAGAGTGTGCTAAATGCTTGAACATTGTCCACTGCTGTTCCTTATGTGTCTGTGACCTATGTGGGACTGTGTGGACAGGGACATACTTAACCAATGAGGCCAAAGGAGCAGAGGACGCCCCTGACGCAGACACTGCCATCATCAATGCGGAGGGGAACCACGCACATGCAGAGGAAAAGAAAGAGTACTTCATTTAGCACCTCTGTTTCTTTTTTTCTGTTCAGTACTGTCACGGCAACACTGCTTAGCCAGCCGGGGGAGGGCGCTAAGTCACTCAGTGTGAGCCCGGCATGGCTGTTTTTCCTTCACAAACCCTCCTAAAGGAGCTCGTTTAAGCCTCTAGATTCCTCAAATTTGAACTCTAAGACAGTGTTGCTGTTTCATAACGCCAATCTAACCAACAGAAACGAGACGTTGAGTTTGTAACTGTAACACCAGGTCCATTTAGGCTCAAAACCGCATAAGTGTCCCACTGACCCCCCCACACCCCACCCCCTTACCCTGCCCCCTGCTCCTGCCCCACGCCCCAAATCCCCCACCCCATCCCCTCATCCCCTCCCCAAAAATGAGTTTGTTTGAGTTGCCAAGTGCCAAAAATATACAGACAATTTGTGTTCGTTGTTGTGCTTATTCACTTTATTTGTTCTCCCAATGACTACTGCTTTCGTTACCACCCTCACTGTGCCTGTTATATACCTTTTGCAGATATTACCAGGGAGCGGCAAGAAATGTGGTTCATCTCAAGTCGGAAAACCTTGGCTTTGCCAATAATTACGCTTTAAGGGAGGAATATGTGCGATGCATAATGTGAATATTTATTGTTTTTTGTCCATTTTATTATTATTTTTGTCCCCCCCAAATCCTACATTGTGACAGTGGTTGTTCTCTGAAGTGTACTCCATAACACGAATGTTGTATAAAGACAAAAGAAAAAGGACATGGATATTTGTGTAATATATATAGATACCAAAAAAATGGAACTACAAAAAAAAAAAAAACATTCGAAAGGAAGAAAAAAGTTCACTGAAAGCACAATTGACAATTGTTCTTTGACCTAAAGGGACTGGCTTACTGGCTACTCTGTTCATATCTGTCTGTATATTCTTGCACTGTTTATATCTGGGCCCCTGATTTTACTTTTTAATGTCTAAAGACATTTAAAAAAACGCATAAGCACAAAGTCATTGTTAAATGTCATTGGCTTAGACAGTCTCAGGATGAAAAAAAGAGCCTAATTGTGTTTCCTTTCGTTTTTTTAAGTTATTTTATCTGTCTGTACTGTTGAAACAAGTCCTTTGTGAACTGGAAAGTAAGATTGGTGGATTTAAAAATATTTATTTTACCAATCGCCCTTTGCTAATACTGCTGTATATTACTTTGCTGAAGTGATTATTGGTGGAAATATTGTTACAATATGGAACTCCATATATGAACCTTTGTATATTAGTCAATGTAGGGCAGGTTTTCTGGACACAGATTAGGCCTGATCTCGATTTAAATGATGCTGTCAGTTTGGGCTTCTCCACAGAAAACATGTTTTACTCCAAATCATCACCTAATCTGTGCCCTGAAAATCAGCCCATAGTAATTTAAAGTGTTCCATACTTTTATAATGCCACTCTCATAAGTAACAGATGAGTTTTGTTTTTTGTTTGTTTCTTTAGATTTTTTTTTTCTGGATTTGTTTTTAGCACAAAGCATGTATATAATGTGAATAATTCAGTATTTAGTCACTTGTTAATTTAAACTGAATTTTAAATCTTGTTCTGTTATCTACATTTCATGTTTGTATGTCTATTTTAGCTCCCCAAGACTGCTTTTGGTAAAACTGATGGACAAATACAATGTATTATTATGATGATTATTATTATGATGAATATTATTATGGCTATTATCGGTGTGCTTTTATAAGCTTGTGAGTAAATAGGATGAGATTTTCATGGGAAGGTCAAAACAATCACCATTATTGCCTTTGTGTTTGCAACAAAACATACAACACTGAAGCACTGCCGAATCAGGCAGTTTTTAAAACATGTTTCCAATGTTCATACTTTATTCCACTATTTATAATAACCGATAGAACCTAGACATTTTGTAAGACTCATGACTTTAATTTGCTCTTTTTTCGCCTATATGAAAAATAAATGTGTGAGGTTTTGCTTTTACAGTATTAAATATCCATTTTCCAAACTATGCCTCTGTAAGAACAAAAAAAAGGAAAACAGAGAGTAAAATATGCACAAACATACATCTGCTCTCCCTTCTTCATGCAAACATTAACTACACCTTTGTAGACCAGATGCAAGTTCAGTCAAACACATTCAGAAGAGAACCTACAGGTTTTACCCTGCATTCATCTGCTGCCTCAGCAGGACCCAACCAGTTTGTGTCTTTGCTGCCATCTAGTGAAATAGTATCCCGTGACACATGGCTGGATATTAACTCAAAATCAAATATCTTTAGGTACGACGGGGGAAAAGTGCATTGCAGTAACTCAACTTCTACATTTGTTCACACATACATATATATATATATATATATATATATATACATATATATATGTGTTGCTAACAAATGAGAGTAAATCCAATTTTTATTATAAGTTTCTTACACACAACCACGACTCACCTGTAGACTGGTACCTTGCTCAGTGGTACCTTAGTGGTGCCACATGGCAGTCCTAAGATTTTGAACCCATGACTTTCCAATCATAGGGTGCTTAAAACATTACCCTTAAAGAAAATGTAAAGGTTTACACTGGACTACTGTCTCCTGCAGTGCTAGAGTGTAAATTGATGCATGCATGTGTTCTTTGGCATGAGCAGGTAAATGCAGATAAATTCATTTAATTTACTCTAATAAAAATAAGAAGAACAAACCGAAAAACCCGAGAACACTAGAGACACTCCAGGGGGGAAATTCTGGATGGCAGTGAGTCATAGAACAGCAGCCAATCAGCAGCCAGAGCAAAAATAGCATTCTCAGATTGGCTACTTTCAAACCCCACGCCTCTGAGTACAGAGGTATTTGCACTTTCTTTGTGTTTCTCAAAACATTTACAGCAATTTTTTAGATGGAAATGTAGCTGAATTCATGTTAATATTTATGATAGAAGATTAGGAAATTAGAATGTTCTTAATAATGTAGCACTAAATTCAGTGGCGGAGCTAGACTTTTTTACTTGGGGAGGGCCAGGGGGTGGGCAAAGCTCTCCAAGCCTCCATTACTAAATTAGTAAAAAATTATAAATTGCCACGAAAGTAGCTGTGAAATCTGGGCCTCGTCCACCACGCCCATCCTGATGAGGGGTTTATGTTTGGGCATGGTGCTTAGCAACCCAGAAAAGAGGGTGTGGCAGATGAGGCCCAGACATAACAAAAGCGCAAAAGGTACGATGATCCAAAATGGTCCAAAATGGTCCAAAATAATTACTTAAAATGATCAAAGATTTTAAAAGATTTGCCTGCAACTATAGGTGCTATTAAGTAAAGAAAAAGAACATCAGGTGGTCCAACTTGATTAAAAGGGCTGATACTGAGATCAATAATACTCAGTACTACAGTACAACTATTTCAACTTAATCTTGGGTTACTGAAGTTGAATTCAGCACCAGTGTGAAATTCTTCAGAGGCTGAAAATAGCATCTTGGCACAACATGCTGCTCATAAATATCATAAATAAAATGTGCACACACTACACTGTACACATTTATAATAAAGTTACTCTGAAGGACTATTCTAAGCCCAGAATAAAGAGGAATGCACCTTTTATTCTGTCCGGAAGTTCTGAAATAATGTCTGTGAGCAACCAGTTTCCACTCAGTGGAACAGTGAAAGGTATCTTGGGAAACGCATGTAAAATACTGTTTGGAAGATTTGATGATGTACCGTGTCCTTCAGTGAGGGCAGATCAGGGAGTAAAATAATCAGAGTGAAAGGGGAACTCTTATCTTAATAGGCATTCAGAATTCCTCTCTCGATTATGTCGATCTAATTAAAGACTGATGTAATGGTGAAAGTTTTCTCAGATTGTTACAAAGAGCCGAGAGCTTGTTGTGTTTGTAGGGCAGCATCACTCCAACATCAGTCTACTCACAGGTTCATCTTAGTGCAGCTATTGGACTTCTATTTCCAATCACACAACTCGTTAAAGACATTTGAGCAGAAAGATAAATAACTAATCTAAAAAAAAGGGGGAGTTTATTATGCAGGGCAGGCACAAACGGATGAGATCACCTTGACAGGCCAACTGAAAGAAAGAGACAGGAATCCCATAAGCACCAGCAGCCCACACAGCAATTACAAATTTAAAGATAAGTGATTGAGTTTTTAATGGTGTTTTGAACCCAGTTAGTTTAAACTTAATTGGGAACAATCAACTGAGTTTGATGAGAAAACAATTAAATCAAATCTGCAGTGCCGCGTGGATGCGTCAGAGAGTTGTTTAACAATTTAAAGGGTTTTATTGTTCTGATAAAATATTGAAATTGCAGATTAATGTTGATAATAATTCTTAAAGTAGGCAGTTATTTTTCCATGATATGCTTAAAACAAATGTACCTGACAAGTTTAATAGTCTGTACAAAGACTCGGAACTATTGGATCTGAATGGACATATCAGGTCAATCTTTTGTGAATGATGGATCATGAAAAAGTAAAATCATAAGTACTTCAATATTCCACAATTCCTTCTGTTTTAAGTATCACTGGAAGATCATCCTAAGCATTCTTCAAAAATTGCACTAAAAATGTATATACCAAAAAATAAATGTATCTAGAACGATGTCTTATCCTCCCCAGTCTCCAGATCTTACTCAAACTAAGCTGCAGGGAGGAGCTGGAACCACGATCTGCAGGCTTGGAAAGGTGCTGGGATGGTTTGGACACAAGTTATTTCCAAAAATAGCTGGAAAGAATGTGGTGAATTTGTGCTGATGTGATAATGGCAAGGTGTTTTTGTGTTGACGAAACTCCTAGGTATCTTTCACATCCATTAACCTGCACTTACAGAGTATATTGTTGCACTTTATAACCAGTAAGTTAATGTTTTCTCATAAAACAATTCTAAAAGAGCGGTGTATTATTGTTTGTAAGCAGGTCCAATGATATATTATTATCTGTAAGGTGTATCAACAGATTAGATCTGTCTGATAAAGTGAACAGTAATGATACACTTACCCACACATCAACACACCACTATCATGTATGTGTCCATGCTGAGAATAATCCCCACTCCAATAAATGGGATTAAATGGGATAGGATACCATGCAGAGAAGGGGAAATATAACGCATAAGGTAAGTGTTCCTAAGTGCTATTTTGATCTACCTACACCCATCAATCTTTGCATAAACTGTAGTTGTTGGATGACTGGGTCAGAACATATTCTCCAAGGACAGATACCTGGAGAACCAGCAACAGGGTTACCGGTCCCCAACCTCACTGGTGATTGTGAGGAAAGACGTCAGGCCCATCTGATCCTAAAGCAGATCTACTGTCGCACAAACTGCTGAAAAAAGTTAATGTTGATGTGATCAAAACGGGGTCAGAACATGCGGAGCAGCGCCCTCTGCTGTGAGAATGCGTAACTGCAGAGTGGACAGAATGGATCATTCCGATTAGCCCACCTAAAATATGTACATATTTATCACATTCGGTGGGTGTTGTTTCCACATGACATTAAAAACATGCTGGGCATCCCAGGTCCCAATGCTATGTTGGTTTTCTAAGGAGAAATAAATACAAATCATCTTGTTGTAGTTTCAATGGCACATTGCAGATTGATAACAGGTCATATATATCAGTATATATATCAGTATATATCTCAGTATATATCAGTATATATCTCAGTATATATCAGTATATCTATATACCACTGGTCAATAGTTTTAGAACACCCCAAATTTTATGTTTTTTTTATTTCAATTCAAGCGGTTCAATTATTATTATTAAATTACTAAAGGAATAAATCTGTACAAAACATTGAAGATATTTATTTAGCATTCAGACAATGCACAATATAAAACAACATTTGAAATAAAATAATTTCCTTGGTCCCACTCATAAGCAGCCTAAAAGCAAGATGGCTGAAATATTTTACATTTAAAAATCATAAAACTAGTGAATTTAATTTTAATATTCTGAGCGGAGTTTATATTAACTGTCATAAGTGAACCGAATACCACTCGAAGTGTTGTCAAGTTGTACTTCAGTGAGAATCGACCCAAACCGTCAAATTATCTTGTTGTAATTTGGCTGGCTTTTAATGGTACATTGCAGATTGGTAAAAGGTCATATATATAATGTACATACACACTGTGTGTGTGTATCGACACCGCTGGTCAATACTTTTAGAACACACCAAATTTTCTGTTGTTTGTATTTAAATTCAAGCAGTTTAATGTCTCATTGTTCAGTCTGCAGAAAGTTCTTCCCAGCTCTGTTGCAGTTCCCATAAGTGTGAGGCACTTACAGTTTGCTTTGCTTTCACTTTTCTGTCAAATTCATTTAAATTTGGAGACTTCTGGCCATCTTTTCCATCTTGCCATCTTCTTCTTTCTAATGTAATTCTGGGAGAGCTTGGACTTATGTTTTGAGACACTATCTTGCTGTAGGATCAACCCAACCACCCAGGCTCATTCCGGAGTTACTGCATGGAGCTACAGAATTATTTCCCATTTCTGGGGGAAATAATTAACTTAAACACTAGAGTGTGTATACACATATATGCAGTCAAGTGCAAGTTTGAATAGCCCTGATAAAACTCAGTTTTACCAATTTTCTAAGTGCATTAAAATAAGTACATATCCTCTACAGGGAATGAATTCACTTTTTCCCCCTGCTGTTAGGAAAGCCTTTTGCCTCACACTCAGACCACTCTCTGTAAACCTGATGCACAAAAAAGAACTGAAGTCCATAATTACTTGTACCATTTCTCCTATTGAAAGAAATCATGCGAGGTTGGAGAAAAAGGTTCCAGGAGCCAGAAAAGCAGAAGGCAGTGTTGAAATCCCCGTGTTCACCAGCCCTGCTCGGACTTAGATAACTAACTCAATTATTCTTACACACTCCAGTGGAATAAATTCACTTAGTGGAGACCCAGAAAACAGAAGGCACCACTAAAAGTTCTGCTTTTCTGATTAAATTCAACTAAAGGTCAGAAATTCATTTCGCTGGAGTGGCCAGAGTGCTTGTACACACACTGCCGATACAGAAGAAAAAAATATACAGAATTCTGCAGAATCTGTGCTGATTTAAAATGGACACTATATATGAGTTTTAGAATGCAAAACTCTTGAGCCGCCTCTCATCCACACAGCCACCAATGTATGAAGCATAACAAAGCATATCAAACTTAAATCCTGAGCCAGTGAAATAACAAATGCGGATGATTCCAGATGATCAGGTGGTGATCAGTATACTGGTGGTGCTGAATGCTGAGTGGTTGGAACTCTTTTATCTAGGCAGCTTTTTTCTTTAGGCAGTTTGCTGTCTGTCACAGTAAAGCATTTGTTCCCAGTTCTTTCATTTAATCTATTCAATATACCAAATGCAGGCAGCAAGTAGCATTTCTGCACCAACAAGGTTATTCAACAGAAAAAAGGGGTTTATTTGCCTGTTCTGTCTGATGAAACAATAAACGTTTCTTAAAGAATGCATGGTTTATATCTGTCACACCTGTTCTGAATGGGAGTAAGGCTCAAGGGCAGGCTAACTGAAGCCTCACTCTCTGTCTGAATAGATATTCAATGTATCGTGTCTCATATGTGTACATGCTTATGATCGTTATCATCCAATTAATAACATCTGTTCATCTGAAGATTAGAGGGCCCATGAATAAATAACAGCTTGGCATAAAAACCAAGTGTCTTTTATTTGAATACTTTTAAAAGCATTACTAATTAGAATGTGGAAGCGTGTTTCATTCATATGCAGCCTTCGCTTCCATTCAAACTCGAGGGTGTAACCTTGTCATGGTGCGATTTTGATATTGTCGATTCATGCTAATTTAAACGCAATTCTATGGATTTATTGTGCAGTGAGTTGCAACTACCTTAGGATCTAAAATAGAATTATTACTGAATCTCCTTAAAAAGCCAACATCCAAATACGGCAAACCTGAGTAAACCTGAAAACCGAAAATAAATATTATTAAATTACTGAAAGAAAGAATCTGTACAAAACATTGAAGATATTTATTTAGCATTCAGACAATGCACAATATAAGTAACATTTGAAATAAAATAATTTCCTTGGCCCCACTCATAGCCAGCGTAAAAGCAAGATGGCTGAAATATTATACATTTCAATATCTTCTCTCATAACACTAGTGAATGTCAAAGAATGTCAACAACTCCTAATGGATACATGGCACTCGATTAAAAAAAAAAAAATTTGGTGGATGAATTTTCGGTGCATCCCTAGTAAATATAAAATGCATTAAATATATCCTGTATCTATCAGTAGCAATGGAGCAACCAAGCCACTGCCAATAAAGCAGACAGAGGCCAACATCTGGACAGAAAGTTTATTGTCTTTGAAAAGTGTTTAGAAAGATATGCAGGCAGAGTATATTTTTACACCAGTCATAATTTTTCAATCAGCAATAATCAACAGTAACTGTACAGTGTAACCTTTTTTCAAAAACATTTAACTGGGGGAAACAGCACCCTACAAATACTGAGGAACAAGTGTGAGCACAGACACACACAGACACACACAGACACACACAGACACACACAGACACACACAGACACACACAGACACACACAGA
>JBBKCR010000001.1:23048235-23064402 GCA_037577295.1 Ladigesia roloffi
GATGGTGTGTGTGAAGGTGTGTAGGTGTATGATGGTGTGTGTGAAGGAGTGTAGGTGTATGATGGTGTGTGTGAAGGAGTGTAGGTGTATGATGGTGTGTGTGAAGGTGTGTAGGTGTATGATGGTGTGTGTGAAGGTGTGTAGGTGTATGATGGTGTGTCATCTCGGACAGACCAATACTGGGCATTACACAAACAACTTATGCTCCAGCTGTCTCTGTGAACACCCTCTGTTCATTTTATCATTAACATGTTCTGTCCTGCTGCTGCTATTATTTGCACAAATATTTATAGAAGTTTATATCTGTTTGCATTTTTGCCAACTTAGTGACTCCACGGTTCTAATACAGCATCTGTTATAATGCTGCATTCACTCAGACTACAACTGTTGATGTCAACTGCACTAAATGTCTTGTCTTGTTGTTTTGGTGATTTTGTGTTCTCCCTGCATTCTCTTTTGGTTTTTACTCTGTGTATTTCATCTTGTCTGCACTTATAATCTAGTGGTGTTTCTGTTTCTGGTCTTGTGTTGCACCATGAACCTGGAGGCAAGTCATTTAATGTGTAGTGTGTATATGGCTAAAAGGACAAAAAAGTGGATAAACCAACTTCACTACTCAACGAAGTGTTACATAAACAACATTATTTATGAAGTGCACACAGACACATACAAGCTTCTTGATGTCTCCCTCAAGCCTGTAGATACAGTCCAGCTTCTTCTTGCGGCATCGCTGTGCAGCCATGCGGTTTTTGCTGCGCCGCCTAACATCCTGCACAAACTCCAGCTGCTCTGGGGTCAGTGGCTGCTCCTTCAGCATCCGCAGGAATGCCCGTCGGCTCATGCTGGAAATCTGCTCAACCGGGAAAGGTAAGTCCACCTGGGTCAACAGGGAAGAAGAGAAAGATGTTCTGAAGGCTAACAAAGCAGTTATTGTCACAATAATCGTACAAAAAATAATAGTAGCAATAATTAGGGCTGCACAATATGCTGTCTGCTAATCGTTACTGCAATATCGGTTCCTGCAATACTGATACTGCAAATGGCCAATCACAGCTCAAATTGAGCAAGTCAGAATTTTACCCATTAAGGATGACAAATGGGCAGCTCAACTGCTGTAGCCAGAATAAGGAGATATATGCTTTTGTGAGAACAGGCTGTTTCTGTAGGTTATTTTCGACATATTTCAATACTCATAGCGTCCAATCGTGTAGCTCTAGTAATAATTGTAATAGTAATAATTAGAGATCAAGCAGTTTTATCTGTTTTAACTTAACTTAAATCCAACTTGTATTCCATGTAAACTGTATGGATCTCTGTAAACCAATGGTTCTCAACCTTTTCAACATTAAGGGCCACCTGTCTATCACAGCATGTTGCCAAGGCCCACTTGGCCAAATTACATGAACTTAAATAACCAATTGCGTACCAATGGCCTGTCTCAATTTAAAATTTGTGGCCCAATCAAAAACCTTCGTGGCCCATCATTGGTCCCCGGCCCAGTGGTTGAGAAACCTGGCTGTAAAGATAACTGAGCGACCTCAGTGTCTGTAAAGTGCTATACAAACAAACCAATTTCCCTTACTTAAACATAGGTTAAAATTAATATGGCAACACTTTGAGACACACAGGCAAGAAGTGTTATTGCACTTTTCACCCGCATTTTCCCTAAGCATGCATTTTTGAAACCTGAGGCAGAATTATTTGACTTTTGACACAGTTTGTACTTCTACGATGCCAAAATTTTGCTCACCTCACATGCTTGTTCACTGCTGGTCATACAGTCTGCGTCTGTGTCACATTCAGAATTTTCTTCAGAATTTATGGGAGACACACAGGAACTGTCTCTGCTGTCTTCTTTGGAAAGTTTGTCAACTCCAGTAGGTTGGTTGTCGTTGGAGCTCAAGTCTCTGAGGAAGGGACAGTCATCAGGTGCAGCACCTAAGTCAAGGTGCTTCAGCCAGTGGAAATCAGAGCCGTTTCCTACAGTGGCCTGGTCCAGAGGTTCTGTCAAAGAAGAGTTCAAGTCTGGCCAGAAACCTTTAGCCAGATGTTCTGCCACCTCCCTCTCCACCGTGCTCCTCTCCGTCAACCCATCACCAGGTACTGGATCAGAAAATATTTGTTCAGCAGATTCAAAGCCCTGAGCCACCTCTGTGTTAATGCTCTCCAGGTTACTCACTGACGTAATGCTGTCTAAAACTTCGCTTGTTTCCGTGGAGCTCAGGGGACATAACTGGCTGCAGTCTTCTGATGGTTCCAGATCCCTTACAGACTGGTCAAGGTGGGCCTCATTCATGTTCGGCATGGTCAGAGATTCACAGGGAGATGTTTCTCCATGAGCATCCATTGGAAGCCTGTTCTGAAACGGTTCCAAAATGTCCCCACCACAGCCAGCTGTGGGAGGAGGTACGTCTACAACATCACTGGTGCACGGCATTGAAAGGAAGGGACAAACCTCCCTGGTTACTACAGAAGTAGATGGAACCAGCTGCGGCCCGCAGTTCTGCAAACACAATTCTGTTCGGTCTTGGTCAGAACCTGTCTGGAACGAAACTGAATGTATGTGTAGGTGCAGATCTTTATCCAAGGGGACAGCAGAGGGACGTTCTTCAAGACACCTGACATTCCGCACAGTTGGAACAACACTCACCTCCTCGGCCGCTGATACCTGAGGAACATTGTCCTGTTCAGGGTTTGCATGTTGCTCGTCGGCAGCACAGCAGTCACCACTGGCGACTGAAGGTTTCTCACTTTGGATTTTGTTCTTGTTGCTGTTCTTGGACTTTCTCGTGACTTCCTGAGTGGTTACGCTGCCATCTGAGAACTTGGGGATGAGGAACTCGAAGCAAGCTTTGTCCAAATTGTGAAATCCCAGCAGCTCTGCACATTTGTGGATTTCCAGGATGTTTTCTTTTGTGAAGAGGAGCTTTGCGGTGTAGGCAAACTGCAGCAAAGGCACAAATCCCTCTACAGTGACCTTGAGGTATGTAGGAATTTAAGGAGTATTATTAGATATATAGCAATTTTATAATCACCCATCACTGTCAGGACATAATCTCCATTTTCATTTTGTTTATATATATGTGAGTGTGTATATATAATTTTTTTTGTTTTAGCCATTTTAAATGGGTTGAAATTTAATGACGAACAGGCCAATATAATGCCTTACAATCTTTTCAGTGTAAGACGTTTCTTGTAAAATTATGTCTTCGGGTAGGTAAAAAGTTTTGTTTAGACAAAACAATAAAAAAAAAAAAAATTATATTTAAGTATAAAAAACAACAGTAGTGTGCAAACGTTTTAAACCTAACCTCTTCTTAAATTTTTTTATCACTTTGTTGGTGCACCTGTTTAAGATACAATGTGCCTACATAAAGGAGTTCTAACCACTCAGCATTCAGCACCACCAGTATACTGATCACCGCCTGATCATCTGGAATCATTTGCACCTGCTTCTTCACTGGTCCAGACCTTAAGTTAGATGTGATTAATTATTTTGAATGATTCGTATGTAGGTTGCTGTGTGGCTAACAAGACAAATCACACTCCTGTGAAACTGGTCAGCTTCAGGGACTGGACTGAAGATGCGACAGTTCAGGCAGAATGGAGAATTGTTCCTCAAGACTATATTAATATACAAGAGGGTCTGGCTCTTTAGAACTAAAATATAAAGAAATGGGGGTGGCTTAAATGTTCCTCTATAAGAACATACATATAAGAAAACCACAGCCAGAAAAATGTAAAAGTAAATAACTTACCTCATCAGGTAAGGTGATGACAAAGTTCCATCCTGTGTGGTTTAAGAGTCTGGTGTAAAAATAGTTGCTGCAGCAAGCCAGCACAGAGCAGTGTGCCCGAAAGCTCTGGGACCCCACTTCAACCGTCACATCGCAAAGGACATCCTTCTGTCTCTGCTCATCCAGGCAGCGGAGAACGTGCACACTGTGTATGGCTGACTGGAAGGTGAACACCGATGTCCGGGGGCCATCCACAGACATGATGCTGGATTTTAGCTAGAAAACACCAAAAGGGGAACAGAAACGCAGCTGAGCAGAAGTTAAAAGAATTTACGTAAATGTCATCACATTAAGAATTTAATTATGGCTTCAAAGACGGAACTAAATGGGACATTATCTGCAATTTATTGAATGTCCTATAATGAAGAAGCAGCTCAATCTTAGTCCAGAAGTTGTTAAGGAAGCATGAAAAGTGAGTATTTGTCATAAATGAACACACCAAAGCACACAGACTGAAAGCAGAAAATTCTTCATTGGCATTTAAATGATCCACCAAGTAAAGGAGTGGGCTGCCAGGAACACAATGCCTAGACAGCAGTGTGTGGGAATGGTACACCAGATGTGCCACTAGCAGTCCTGAGATTCAAACCCATGATCTTTTGGTCACAGGGCCAACTCCCTAGCCACTAGATAACACATTTTTGTGTCTCTTCACATCATTCTTTTGAATCTTCGTCCTCAATTTGGATTTACGGTTGAAAAGCTAATGGATTGTGTTTAACTGCATTTCAAGCACGAAAAACACAATTCTGTGATCTGCTAAATATTTGCTGCCCACTACTAGTACAAGATCAAAAGCATTCCCTCTATTATGAGAAACTTCGTAAACAGCTGGAAACGTAGCTTTTATTATCTGAAATACTGAGGATGGAATATCCTGTTTACTCCTATTATGCTATTGTTTCTGATAAAATACTAAAATCACAGAAGTCTGCAATATGCAAATGTTTCTGACAGGGCGTTTTGGGTGAAAACACCTTTAACTGGAAACGAAACCTCTGGATCATTTGGGAAATGTATGTGCCACGCCTTTATATAGCTTGAGTCACATGAACATTACGTGTTGTTTATATTCCATTATCCTACTTTTACATCAGAAAATACATCTACTGGAGCTCACGAAGACCAGCATATCCAGCAGAACCCTGCAGAAGGTAAGGTGGACCGTGAGGCCTCCACATCTGCCGTTAGCTTAGCAACGCCTACAACAATAAATATGAGTTCGTAGTGCTATTTAACTTCTTTATCACAAAAAAATGAGTTTATATGCACAACTAGTCCCCGTAACCCTAATATGTTTTATTTCCTCTCGTAATCCGCGGGAATATCTCTGTAGCTTTCTAGAAGTATCTACGAACCGAAAGTTAAGTAAATGTAAACATGAACCAGGGAGTCCAAAGCTGCAAATTAATACACTTAAAAGTTCGTTAAACAGAACAAACACTAGTAAAGTTTTTTTAGCCCAAGGCTCATCAGTAAAAGCAGTAAGTGGTGAAATTTTAACAATAAGGGTTATTTAGCTCAGCTCAGCGAGAAGAGTCGACTCTCAAATGACTCTTAAAACCCTTCTGCCCTTCATGCTTCAGCCAGATTTCACGTAAAGTGCATGTGCACATACAATAAGCATATGCACAAAAGTATTGGGACGCCTGAAAATTACAATAACAGGGGACACTGTATTCAATGATACACCAGATTCCACTCTTCTCGGAACTTTTATTCAAACATACGGCCTTGTACTGCGTGACAGAAAACAGATCTGGGAGGGGAGAGGACTCCCACCGTTCACTTAAAAGAACCGACTCCCATAATTTACTTAAAGAAACGACTCAAAGAGTCGATTCATCTCTAAAGGCAGTATCGCCTCACTCTTCTACACAGAGCTCCGTATTATCCTTACTTTTTCTACAATAACTGATGTTTTAAGGGCAAAAGAATGAAGCATCATTCCCGTGTTTAAAAACTTGCCCCTGTAGTGCGTGGATAGATGTTTGAGATGTTTTGCTTTGTAGGAAACGAATGTTGTCAAATCAGCTAAAGCTATCCGTCAAAATAAACCCACAAGTCAATACAGCGAGAACTAACCTGACATATCACCTGAGTCGAGCTGGGAAAATCACATTAACCCTGCATTGTCCATCGTTTGGATCATGTTTGAGTAGACCAGCCGTCTTTAGCTGACCAGTGAAACAAGTTGCGACAGAAGCTCATGTGACTGAACAGACGACAGCGCGCGTGCGCAGTTCTACATCCAACCAGAACCACGAGACCAAACATCGTAAGACAACTGCTAGAGTTTTTAATATGATAGTATTCGTTTTGTTTTGTTTAATTGTCATGTAGACTGTTAATGTTACTGAGAACGTTAATAAAAATGGCTCAATATTAAACACATGTGGTCTGTGTGACGTTATCAAACGACCAGGCATTGATGGTTAGGGCACCTTGCGATCACAAAATGGGTTCGAATCCCAGGACTGCCAGCTGCACTTTAGAGGTTTGCTTGAGCAATGTCCCCACATTCACTGGTGAATAGGTTAAATGCAAAGGAAGAATGTTGTGCTCTTCACACTGGGCTATGTCGTGTTCACTTATGAGAGAACGGTCACTTTATGTATGGCACTGTTCTTATTTCATCCAGCAAAATACTATTTAATGTCTGTCAAACTTAGCTTTGGCGTGCTGCGTATATTAAATAACAGAAATGGGAACCATTGTTTTACTGTAACAAGCTGCAATGTGCATAACGTTTCAATGTGTCTAGATAAATGAGTTCCAGCCACTCAGCATTCAGCACCACTAGTATACCGATCAACAAATAATCTGCTGTTTCTTCACTGGTTCAGGCCTTAATTAGGATGTGCTTTGTTACATTGATGGATTTAGTCGTAGGTCACTTAATAAACAAAAAATATTCCTCTGTCACTTTTGATAATAGCATCTGCCAAATACTGCAAATGTAAAGGTGAATGTAAAGTTAAAGGTAAATGTAAGTGGTTGGACAACAGTCTAAGTTTGATAAATCATCCAGTGAGCAAATATTCACTTTTACATTTCTCGTTACTGGATGGCTATTCAATTCAAAAGGACCAACTGATTTGAAATCAGTTAACAGGAGTTTGTTATTGTTTTTTTCCATGTTTGAAGGGAGGTTTTATGATGGATTACGTGAAAAAGCATATATGGTGCTGCAGTGATTTTTTTTAGCACAGTCTTGCTTATGTGTTACCTTAGCACCGTGTTCAGAGGTGTGCCAGGGTGTGATGGAATATGTATACAGTTAATCATTTCTAGATTATCTCTGAAGTAGTTGTCTGTTTGCTGAGGAAACTGGAAATGCTGGATGCTTTTGTTACCCAGTTTGTTTGGTCACCAAATATTTAACAGAGGTCAATTATGTCTACAGCACAGTGACACATGTGCAAAATTGCATGATCGATTGAAATAAAATACAAATTTTCACTCTCAGATTTCAGTTGTTTGAATTTCAGTCATGACAATGTACTTTGTTCCAATCTGCAAATGGAAAAGCAGAATGGCAATAATAATAATAATAATAATAAGAAGAAGAAGAAGAAGAAGAAGAAGAAGAATCAGATTAATTGATCCTGAAAGAAATGTATTTCTCAGTGCAAAGAAACAAGAACAATATTAAATATAATACAAAAATAAATATAAATCTTCCAAGAAAATACTCATAAAAACAAATTTCTGAGGTTATTATATGTGGTGAATTTAAATGCTACTAATAATAATTAGTAGTAGTATTAGTAGTACTGATGATAATGATAAAGATAATATATTAAAATATATGAAGTGACTATATGTGAACACACCACAGCACAACATTCTTGCTCTGTATATAACCCATTTAACCCATGAAGCAGTGAAGCAGTGGGCAGACAGGAACACAGCACCTGGGGAGCAGTCTGTGGGGAGAGTACCTGACTCAAGGGTTCCCAAGAGGTGGTGCTAGCATTCTTGGGATCCTAACCCATGACTTTCCTATTGCAGGGGGAATGTTACTACCACCATAAAATCAAGATCAGCTCGGGATGTGCGTGGAAGTTCCATTTGCTTGGTTTTTGTGCTCATACAAATAATTAAAATGTCTTGGAATTTCCCACTGTGCCTTAGAGGGAGTGACTATGTAATTCCTGCGCTGACAGTTGTGTCCCTACCCCACCCAGTCTCTGAGAGAACAAACAATTGGCTCTCCTACCTTGCTCTTCCAGAAACAGTCTCACAAAGCCTGTGAAGTTAAACCCTCACAGACAGTCTTGAAGGCTCAGGGCGAGGTAGTCAGCTGTTCCACATCCACAGGTGAGTCAATGCTTCAAGTCTGCTTATATATTAATTACATTTAGGAATAAGATCATAGAAAGTACACTGCTAGTACTAGTAGTAATAACGCAAGAAACCTTTCTTAAATATGTACTAGAGCTTCAGTGAAATAATTTTAGACACATTTTTATCTGAAAAACGGTAATATTATTTAAAAAGCTTTGTAAACACTCTTAAGTGTTTGTTTCCTTTGTTTTTGTGCAGCGCTACACCTTCAGAAGTTCAGAAGTACCCTGAAAGGTCAAAGACCAGCTGTGTTTACCTGATAAAAAAATACAACAACAACAATGGAAAGACAAACAGACTACTACACTCTTATGTGTGGGCTTCAGGTGCTCGATTTCCGGGGCCGAGCGGTACCCAGTGACCTCGTGTTAATAGGTGACAATGCCTTTCCACTTTCTATGAATCCAAGAGGTCAAGTTCTGATGGCTGCATCTCGCTACGGTCAGGGACGTATAGTGGTGTTGGGACATGAAGAGTACTTAACTCGTTTCCCAGGCCTTATAGAGAATGCCTTGGCTTGGCTGATGCTTTCATGCAGTGAAAGCACCACAGTAGGCATTCAGCCAAGTCTTCAATCCCTGGCAGACAATCTTTGCTACTCCTCCATGAAAGCCAAGGTAGACGAATTCAATAGTGGTTTCGCAGTCTACGTCTCTGATGCCTACAGTGTGGAAGCATGTGCTAAAGACTTAGTGGCCTTCCTCAAATCTGGAGGAGGCTTGCTGATCGCCGGTCAAGCCTGGAGCTGGGCTGCAGCCCACCCAGATCAGAACACGTTGCTCAGCTTTCCTGGGAATAAAGTGTGCAGCGTGGCAGGAATCTACTACTCTGAACATCAAGGGGAACTCGGACAATTCTCGGTGCCAGCGCAAATTCCCTCAAGCTGGCTAGCAGTGTCGTAAGTACAGTAGTGGTGTGATTTGTTTTCCTGCCGTTATCTTGTGATTGTTTTAAATTAGCATGCCAAAGTGCCACAAATTTTCATCATACAAGAAAATATCTCCTTGTGTTGATGCCCAAGGTTCCTATGTCACATAGAACCAAAGTTATAAAATATAAAACATATATAATAATATAATTATTTTAAAAACTGTGTAAAAGTACAAAACTCCCAAATTTCTATCATTTAAATCTTAGTATTTTTGAAGCCAGGAGAACTTACAGCATTGTCTTCACAAACAAGTGGGTTAGGAAAACCTGAGCAGTGGCATTCCGAACGAAATAGCATCAAAAGAGTAAAAAGGCATGTATGTTCTGACTTTTAAGGATTTCATGATTTTTTTTTTCAGGATTGGCAAGGACTTCAAAGATGACCTGCAGTTCTTGTTAGAAGGTGTTTCCCAATTTGACATTTCAGGTGGGGCTATACCATCAGAATTGATGGCCCATGGACCATTAGCTTTCCCAATTGGGCTCACCAATGATGGCAGAGCCTTCTTTGCTGGGGCCTACTATGGACAGGGAAGAGTAATTGTGGTCACTCATGAAAGCTACATGGATCGCGAGTCACTGTCTCCCTTTATGATCAATGCAATCCGCTGGCTTGATGAAGGGCGTAAAGGAGTTATCGGTATCCTACCCAGCCTTCGAGGAGCCCACGGTGTTCTGAGCAGGTCTGGACTAGACTGCCAGTTCTCAGGCTTAAGAGAAGACCTAAGTGTCTTCGTCACCACATGTTACAGTGACGCCCAAAGTCAGGAGATCCAAGAGTTTGTTTGCGAAGGAGGAGGTCTTTTAATAGGAGGCCATGCCTGGTACTGGGCCCAGTGTAATCCTAACCGAAATGTGATGACAGAATGCCCTGCAAACCGTGTCCTAAGTAAGATGGGATTGTGTGTGATGGGCAACACCTTGACCGCGGGTGTATATCCAACGCGACGGATAGAAGAAGGGGACACTTCACAGACGTACCACTTTCGTGACTTGCTCAAACGCTTTGCTGGACATGTGACTCAAGGCCAGGAATTGACGGAGCATGAACAGGAGTGTTTGAAGAAGCTCAAACACGACTGCGAAAACTATCTCAGAATGCAGGCTCACGACTGCGCTTCCTACACATCGGTGGTGACGCTCCTCACTGACATGGTGAAAGAGGCAGGAGTGCCGCAGGTGTGTCACTCCTGTCCCATTGAAAACGCCAAGGATAAACTTCTCCTTCATGTGGGGAGTGAGGTGTACAAAGTTTGCCAAGACCCCGATGCACTTCTGCCGTACATCATCAAGGACATACCAGACCTTCCCTGCTTGTCCAACGCTAGGGTCCGCGTCAGTGCCGACACAGCTGGTAGAGATTTTCTTTGCTAAATCCTACTCTTTGTACACATGTCTATTAGACATAGATATAAAATTGTAACCTGACAGAGTTTTAGGAAAGGCTTGGCTTCTTCAGTCAAGTTTATTTCTATTCAGTATCAAACACAAAGATCCTTCAATGCGCTTTACAGAAATTGAATACATATATTAACCGTAAAAGTACTATGAAGGAATACATCACTAAAAACTGTTCAAGACCCATGTTTAAAACTTAAAGGCCATGCGTTATAATCCACAATTTTCTTAAACAAATTTTCTACAGGTTAACACTAAGACTTTAACACATTTCTAAACACTTTGACAAATTTAAAACGTGCCTCAGAAAAGTGTTTAAGCAAGGATTTGCAGTGACTTGGACTCATGTTATCCAACACTTTTACAGATGGTGAAGAATGGATAAGCACAGGTCTGTATCTTTCTCCTGGAATGAGGACATACATTGCCGTACCTGCTGAAATCATGGGAAAAGGGTGGCAGGTAAGAACACAGTGTATTTTGACTATATTTTTAATTCAGTTGTTTTAATTCAGGTTCCTCAAGCTCATGCTTACACTACGTGTTTGCAGCTGCAGATCGGCTGTCAGACTGATCACTTAGGCCATGCAGACACCCTGAAACGGGCTCCTGTGGTGCATGAACGATTTCCTTTAGACAAAGAGATGCTGCAGGTGTGGAATCTGTGGGGAGGACTCATCTACCTGATTGCTCCACCCAAAAGCAAAGTGGACGGGGCAGAGGTCATCATACAGACAGCCATAAAAGCACCGTACTACAAGTCTGGTAAACTCAGTTCTAAAAATGTTGGCCTACTGTGCAAAGTCTTGAGCTATCCCTCATTGCTTCCAAAGAGGCAGACGTCAAGACATGTCAGGTCAAGTACAGTTGCAGATGATTCCAGATGATCAGGCGGTGATCAGTATACTGCTGGTGCTGAATGTTGAGTGGTTAGAACACCTATATCTAGACTCCTTGCATCTTAAGGCACTTTGGAGCCAGTCACAGTAAAATATTTTTTTCTCATTCTTTCATTTAATCTACTAATTTAATGCACAAAGAATAGGACAGTGTGACAGGCAGAAATACGGGTTTTAAAGAAATGAGGGATGGCTGAAGATTTAAGTAATGAGGAAAAACATGCATATAAAGATAATTACACAACAGATTCCAGTAAACCAACATGTAGGCATTAATTGGATCTTCCAATCCTATATAATAAATTCAGTTTAGTACAACTGCTTTGGTGTAGTGTGAATAATTCATTGATCCTCTCTTTCCCTTTAGGAGAAACAAGTGTATCTGACTGGGTAAATGAAATTCGTAATGCCCCGGCCCCATGGGCTGAGCTGGAGTTTGAGAATCTTATCATCACCTTACACTCAGATGTGATTCGGCAGCTGGATCGGCCAGATGAGGTGGCGGCTCTCTGGGATTCAATCATGAGGGGCGTAGCCGACTTGGCCGTAAAGCCCGCCAAGTTTCCACGCAAGGAACGCTTCGTGGCTGACGTTCAGATCTCTTATGGTTTTTATATTATTTATATTTCTGTAGTATTTATATTCACCTCACAGCATTTTGTTTACATTAAAAAGTGTCTTTTGTACTTTGTATTTTTCAGGAGAGTCTCTTAATCGTTTGATTTGTAATTTATATTTTTCTTATTCTGAAACATGTTACCAGTCACATAATATATGTAATCTTTTTTGGCCTTTTTACACAACATTAATTAAAAGAACTCTATCAAGTTTAATGCAAATTTAGTCACAATTCGTATGACTAATCACCAGGTCCCTGTTTTGTTTTTCTTGTTTTACAGGGTTCATGCATGCTGGCTACCCCATTATGATGCATGCTTGCTCTGCTCCAGAGCTGGTGAACCCACATGCAGCACGTAAGTCTGGTCTTTGGGGTGCCATCCATGAGTTAGGCCATAACCAGCAGTGCGGGTCCTGGGAGTTCCCACCACACACCACTGAGTGCACCTGTAACCTGTGGTCTGTGTATGTGCACGAAGAGGTGTTGGGTTTGAACAGAGCGAACGCTCATGAAAACATGACACCCGAACGACGGCAGTGTCGTGCTCAGAGTTACGCAATGGGGAGCAAACAGTTGGAACAGTGGAGCGTCTGGACAGCACTGGAGACCTACATGCAGGTAAGTCTACAATATCAACAGTAAGTTAAATAAAAAAGTGAAGAAACTATTTATTACAGCCATACATAGAGTACACAGTGAGACGAAATATCCTTGAGCATAGGTGCAACTTAGAACACAACAGAACAGCAACACTCAACAGAACTGAAAGGTCAACAGTGAAGTTAAAATGAACCTATATATCTATAAGTATATTTCAGAATGTTAGTGCATGTAATTATATATTTATATTGCACATATTAGTACTATTTTGTAAGCAAGGACATAAATAGTGATGATTAGAGATTTTAACTATGTTACATAATAACCTGATTCCCAAAATAATAAAAATGTTGCATGCTATGATACTCATTTAGCATGTAGCCTAATAATAATGATTTAGCAATTTAATCTAGAATACACTCTCATCCAACGGTCAGTTCTATTCATACACTCATCATTAACACCAATCTGTTTCTTTCAAGCTGCAAGATAAGTTTGGCTGGGACGCCTTCAAGAAAGTATTTGGCATCTACCACACCATAGGAAATGTGCCAGGTGATAACAATGGCAAGATGAACCTGTATGCTGAAACATTCTCCAAGGCGGTAAACAGGAACCTGGCCCCGTTCTTTAAAGCCTGGGGTTGGCCTATCCAGCCCAACACTGAAGAGACGCTCTCCAGGCTCCCTGAGTGGAACGACCATCCCATGGCCCAGTATAACTGATATACATGCTTTATTGGGCAAAGTGTGGGTGGTGGTTATTTAAAACTGCATTTGAGTTCCCTTATTATTATTGTTTTTAAGTTAGGGCGATACAGGATGGTTGTTTTTATTTAGTATTATATTATCATTGAGGAAATGCCTTATAAGCCTCATAAACATATCAAACAGGCTACGTAAACACAAAACATCAGAATGCAAACTGAGTTTTGGGTGGTGGCTTTATTGGGTTATCAAGGGGGATTTATTCTGAATATTAGCTTGGCTTCTCTAACCTTGTATATCCTGTACATTAAATGATAATAAAAGAACCATTTAACTGCCTTGTGCATGTATGTTAAAAAAAATTACTCGTGTTGCTTAAGCATTAACATCCATATTTTCACTTCACACTTACTCCTCACTAGAGACATGTTGAACCAGAGCCTATCCTGGGGCCAATGGGCATAAAGCATGGACCAGCCCACCATACAACACACAGCTATGGTCAATTTAGAATACCCCAATTCACCTGACATGCATGTCTTCAGACTGTGGGAGAAACCAGAGACTCTGGGGGAAATCACATGATCATGAGAAGAATGTGCAAACTCAACACACACACAATGCCAGGGCCCATATCTAAACCCCCAACCATGAGAGTGTAAAGCACACCATTACCCACTGCGCCACTGTGGAGCCTACACTTTCACTTCATAATTATAAATGGCATGTTCAGAAAATGGCCTGTTCACAAGTTGAAGGAATAGGTTAAAAACCTGCTGATTGGGATTTTCGATGCTTTCCTCTTTTCTTTTAATTAAGATTATTTGTTGCCTTCCCTTCTGATCAGAACTTGTAAAATACCTGATTTACAAATAAGGGTACCATTACACAAATACTATACATTTATTTTGGGAATTTGTCCACACTGTGTCCTTTTTGGATATACACAACAAATCAGAAGTTTGGGCCCATCCTCAAATTTAAAAACAAATTATTACAAGAAAATATACACTTACAGTATATATTTTTACACTTTAAAACCAGTCAGCACGTGTTTTAAGTATTTCTGATGTTTCACTGAAATACCATTCATTTATTTTTTTTAATCAGAGGGTGGCCTAACTTTCTGGCTTTGAAAATTTAAATTGTGTCCAGTTATACATAAACCAAAAAGAGCTGTTGGATGTTTAAGAGCTGATTCTTATGTTTTTTGTTTTTTTTATGATCAAGTTTATGTCAGTACACCACAGAAAGATATGAAACTCTATATGGACAAAAGTATTGGGTTTGTGACTGTTATACACAAAATGCATTTTAAAAATCCACTTCCACACTGTCCATATGTAAATCTGACTGATTGCTGCTACATTTTCTTGTGTTTCTCCTCGTTTTAGTTTTAGTAATTTAAAAATTTTACTTACTTTTATACTTTAGATTTTTTGTGTTTTACAAATTATTCACGTTTGGGTTTAATTTAAAATTATACCCTATTTTATGTTTGCCGACTCATAAAAGGTGCGGTTCAGGGTACATTTTACTACGTATTTTACTTGTGTCCATGCGACAAATAAATAATCTTGAATCTTGAAAATATAAACAAAAATCAGGGTTTTTTTTGTCAAATGGTCTAATTTGAAATGATAGTGGAGAACACTGGGTGTCGCTGTGCGTCAGGATGCTGTTTTCTTTCTCTCTTGGACGTCCCGAGTAAGAGGTTAAGCAATGGGATAGCTAGCTGCCCTCTACTGACATCATATTCAAAATGTAAATTTTGATTAGAGTACGACATTTGGTGGCAAGTACAGTTTATGAACCTTGAAGGCTGCTGCTTAATCTCTCCGTTTTGGTGTGTAGAACTCTCCTCTGTCAGTGCTCGGGGCTGTTTTCTGTGTAGCTGCACGGCTAAGTCACGCCTCACATGGAGCTCCTGTAGCCCAACCCGTGTCCTAAGGGTCAGTCAGTAGGGTTCTTGTGAGATACGTCCTTGTGTGTCAACCATGCCACCCTACAGCCCTCTCCTGAATCTTCTGAGGGCCAGGAGTCCAGTAGCATTTAGGCTGTGTAGGAAGGTCACCACCTGGTCTCCTGTTGGAGCTGCCTTCAACGTGCAGGGAGCCAGGAGACCGGACCTGTTCAAGGAAAATGTGGTAAACACGCTTCAGATCTCAAATTTTATTCATACAAGTCAAGTGGGTTTATTATCAATGCAGTCATATACACACAGTACACAGAGAAGCTGAACACGTTTCCTGCAGGACTATAGTGTTCCTCCAGGAGCACACGGTTCCTCCAAGAACACCACAGTACTACCCAAGTGTAGAACAGGACAGAATAAATTGTGATAGAGAGAACAAGAAACACACACAAGAACCAAGACAAAACAGAACGACATTTAGTGCGTTTAACAATACTGGTTAAACCACGAGAGTTATTGAATAAATTAATATGAAATACTGTATTATAACAGTAGTCATGCAGCTGTGCAACTATGAAAATTGACAGCAATAAATAATTGTGCAGATGATTTAAAACAATTAAATCGCAGCTGCCACTGTAAATACTGCGGCACACTTTTTGTTTTTATGTTGCACCATAATCATGAAACAAGGTTGTAGCCTCAGAGGAACGTAATGATCCTGGATGAACATTGTTTGTTTTCACTGTGTACTGTGAATATGTATGAAATGAACTAAAAGTTTATGTTTTGAAACGGTTCACCTCCAGTTTGATGTTTGTAACATACACTACGAAACCAAACCCCTTAATTTTACTCCTTAATATAACCTTAATTTTTTACCTTAATTTCCAAGAAAGTAAGGAAAATTAAGTGGAAAAGTGCACAGATTAAGGCTAATTAAGGGGTAAAA
>JBBKCR010000001.1:23077399-23091529 GCA_037577295.1 Ladigesia roloffi
GAAACGCATAAAAGAACAAGAAAATAAAGTTTGTTTTTGTGTGTGTGTGTGTGTGTGTGTGTGTGTGTGTGTGTGTGTGTGTGTGTGTGTTTATGTGTATGTGTGTTTGTGAGAAAGAGAGAGACAGAGGGAAAAAGAGAAAAGACTAGATAAAGGCATAAATGAAGATGCACGATGACAGAAAAAGTTTGAAGAAGGAAGAGGGGAAGCCTATGGAATTCTTTTGTTGTCTCTGCCGCACGAATTCTTTGCCTGTTACCTAAGCAGCTGCTTATTAAAGCTGCATGCTAGCCTCTGCTGTGTCTCAGTGCCAACAAATGTGCCCCAGCTGTGCTGCCCTCCACCCCCTCTCACTCCTCCTTTCTCTCCCTCCCTCCCTCTCTCTCGCTCTCTTCAAAACCAAAGCGTTCCCTCTGTTATCGGCTCCCACAGCTGCAGCAAACACAGACAAAGGCCAGCCCATTGAAGAGATCTCACCTGCTGATCTTATCAGCCGCTACCAATGCCAATAGACTGCTCCTTTTGAAATGTGCGCTGTGCTTGCTGACTCGGGAGAACGATGCCAAAATTCAAACGCACAGACCTGAGGCTGCCACAGCGACCACAGGCCCAACAAACTGTGACTATTTACACACATAAGCCAAATGACAGGTTTTGTTGATTTTCTAATATTTTCTAAATAAAAATAAGCTTAAACGTATTGTACAGGGCCTATATTTCAAACTGCAAGTGTTTTCACACTATTTAAGTGTAATATATTGTGTAATAAGTGTAATATATAAAAAATACAAAATGAAACTCCGCCTGCATTTCATATTTCATGGTTAATTCAGCATATAAACAGTACTTGGGTACCGAATATATGAGTACAGAAGTGTGTTTCAGTAGAGGATTTGTGTGTGTGTACATATATACACTTACACTTATACACATATATTACATAATAAAGTACACCTCCTCTACTGACACACTTTTGCACCTTTACTGTTTATTTGCTGAATTTCTATGTATTTCCATGCTTATATTTCTATGTATAATCCCTGAATGGGTTGTTATGAATCACTTAAGATCATTTTATCAGGATGCTTTACCACGAAGGCATGTTGTTCTACTGGCTAGCTACTGGCTAAACGAGAACAACAACTCACACATTTTAATCTTAAACTATTCCAATGTGCCAGCTGTGACTATTTATTGATACTTGGGTCATTAGAAGAGCTCCAAAATCATTTACGTTAGATTTGGTTCCATGAACACATTAAAGTGTTTTTTGTTCTTTTGTAGAGTTTACAGAGACCAAAGGTGGGATTTTATTTGATGCTGCTACATTTGCTAGCTTCTGTGTTTTATTTTTACTTTTATTCCACTTATCCAATGTTTTATATTGTTCTCGTCTCTGTGTGTCTGTGCAGTCGTGGCATAAGCAATGTCCTCTGGGATCAATTAAGTTTTCTGGGGGTTTTTTTCTTCACAAACCTACAGCCGTTAATGGCTGGAATTCTGCGTTTTAGCACCAGATTGGATGAAGAACAATTTTAACAAATGAACGGGATTATGGCAGGAAGTTTACACTTTTCACAGAGTTGAAGTTTTGCCGACCCTTGAGTCAAGTGCTATTAAGTAAGAGAGCATTTGGCCTCCATGAAATATCAAAGTCAACCTGCTGGAGATCGTTTAAATCTGGCAAAGATGTGGCGAATATGAACAAGAAGGAGAAATGGTTCCATTCACGACAGCATTTTCCATTTCCAGCGCCTCAGTGCTGCACAGTGTAATGTGTTCATGCTTTAATACACCTCACTGAACTCTACCAGGCCTTTCAGCAGCTAACTCAGGTGTGTTAGAGCATGAAACACATCAGCTTACTCTGATGTTCCAGCAGGGAGATCAGGGACCCATCTCTAAACCATTTTAGCTTCACTCAAATTCAGTAGCATTTTTAGATTAGGAGATTTTTATTACAATCTTCTAGTTAGCAATTAGTTTTAGTCAAATCTGATTTCAATGAAGTGTAAAACTGTAAAATCAGTGTTTGTTCTCATTTTTTTACATTGATTTATGTAAAATATGGCTCGTGGTACTTTAAAATGGCTTGAAAAGAGTGTGATCAGGGACGTTAGTGCGATCTTTCATTACTTGCACCCCATTATCATCTCAGTCACCCAGGTCTCATGTGGACGTTTCATAAACTGGTTTAACATCAGTTCAAATGGTTCGCTGGGACAGCTGGAGAGGAGCCTTGCCAAATATTTAGAGTTCTCCCATGACAAGAGGAGACAACAGCAGATGAATTACATTAAACCGGCCAGAAGAATCTATAAAACGCCTCTCTCCTCCCCCCTGCTCCAGTGACAGGGCTTCAGATTTATGCTCCTCTCTGAGGGCCGGCCTCCCCGCGCAGCTGTGGGCTCGCCCCAGGCCAGTGCAGGGCTATTAAAATTATTTGGCCTTTAAGTTTTCACCACCCTCTGTCACACGGCACAGATGAAGAGGAACGAGGAGGACCTTTTCAGACCTTTTCAGTGGGTTCCGTGGGCTCCGGCAGCCTTAAGCTCAAGGTACAAAGGAGGGGGTGCTCTGTGTTCAGCACAGACTTAAATTCAACTGAAAAGACGCAGAACAGGAACAGATCTTCTGTGCTTTTGAACTTGAAGACAAACAAGCACAAAAAAGTGGGACAGGTGAACACAGAAACAGGAATATCAGCTTCATAGCTTCAAACCTTGTTTGAATACTTCTCCAAGATATTTCTCTGAATCCATTAAGAGACAAATATAGTAAATAATAGTATAACTGCTGGCCTGACATACAGAAAAGAAACCTAGCCATATTTTGGTAACATTGTAAGTTTTTATACATATATGTAGTTTGCATATGTTTCAAAAACCTAATTATATATTTGGTTAATAAGTTACTATGTTTTTTACAGGGCCCATTTTTTACACTGCACATTTTTTGCAAAGCATTTCTATGTATTTGCTAAGTATAACTTTGCACAGGCCACGTGCGTGTGCTCAGTATATCTCAGAATATCTATATATCTACAGGGTGAGCCATGGATAAGTAGCCCACCTCTGGTGATAGTACGACTAGACAGTGATCGAGTGGGACAAGGAAGCAGGAGAGTGAGGCCACATGTCCCCGGTATTTTATAAACGCGTTCCAATCCTTTTAATTAGCGTGGCAGCGCTAATGGAGGTGGTCTACTTATCTGTGGCCCACCCTGTACATATACATGCACACACATTACGTATAGAAGACCTGCATTAGTTGATTAGTTAACAGACTAGATGAATATATCCACAGTTTGAATGGGTGTAATCTGACAAATGAATCTCAAATGATATAATCTCATGTCAATGTTAGTTCACACTGTTGTTTATGTATTTTTAAGTTAACGAACACTTAGCCAAACAAACGGTTAGAGAAAGTATATATAATTAGTCATAAATTTTTTATTACACTAATCCTTAGAATACCTGATTCCTAATACAGGCGTTAGAGACAGACCCTGGAAATGTATCCCACCTCTGTAGTTTTAACATATTACATAAGACAGTTTAAGGCCTACAGTAGGCCTACAAAATGTGTTAAAACACTTTAAAGCCGAGGGTCCAGCTGGGTGATGTGTCGATAAGGTTTCCTATGCATCTGACAAAGGCCAACTAAACCTGGCTGCAAACTCCCATCCTCACACGCGGCCAAACCTTCAGAAGAAGCAGCTGCTTACCCCCTAGCCCTCAGGAAGTCGCACTCCATCATAAGAAGTTTAACTTTGCACCACGGTGCCTAAAGATATGGCGTTCCACTGCGCTACTCACTCGCGGCTAAAAGAGACTCATTAGATCTGAGGCCTGCCAAAGACAGTATAACTTAACTGTTCATTTATTTATTAACAGCTACAGACGCACTAGAATTATGATCGTATTATATTTTAAAAAGTGATCAAGAACACAAGAACGGAGCAGTTTGCCCTTAAACTGTGGAGCTCAAGCTTAAATATTAACTGACTCGCATGACTAATAACACACAGCTCTTCTCCAACCAATGAATAAATCCAAGATGTCAGTGTGCAAACCTAAACTGCATTATGCAGCTTATAAACATGCATTAAAAAGTCAATTTGGTGAAAAAGAGCAGTGCAGTCTCGGTCCTACTGTGATTATCAGTCACGCTGACCGTCTTCAAATCAAATCTCCTGTGTGTCTTGGCATAAAACGAGACATTTATTTGGTTATAAAATGTTGCTGGCCCAGCCAGTGAGATGGAATGATCAGGATATTCCCCTCGTTCCAAATAAAAATCATATTCCTGCTTTGTGTTTTGGGACACTGGGGCAACTGTTTCTTCAGTTGGACAAAATCAAGAGTCAGACATGGTCCAAAACTGCTGAAACATGAAACATTTATATTTTTTTCTTAATTCATAAGAGAGTACTTACAGTGAGGCTCATAAGGTGGTGGTGGATCTCCACATGGAATGCACTCCATGTCTTGGAATCCACTTAACTTTGTCTTTCTGTAAAACCTGCCAAGCAAAAGCAATAAAAAGAGATAAATCAACTCAAGCAGATTGAATCCCATTCTGCCTTCTCTATTATTAATTATAAGATTTTTTTCAGAAACCACAGTTGTTTATGCTGTACATACTATGAGCACGTACAAACATTTGAGCTGTGTGGGTTTAAACCCCTGAGAAATGCCCACGAAATATATTAAAGAAATATTAAAGCCCTGAAAAGGTTACAGTATGATATCTATCTGCAAAACACATACGTTTCTGCAGTAAGGAAGGAAAAGAATGTCCTGAGCATTTGCCCAAAGCTGTGTCTAAATGAGCCTGCCAAAGCACTTAATTAGGGGTAATCAAATGTAATTAAGTGACTTACTGGTGAGAGTGAGTTGGTGCTTTGGGGCAACTGGTAACACTTGCACCATGATGAACCGCTTTTGTGAAAATCTGGCCTTCAAAGGCCAGACATGTTTCAGCACTGGTGGCATGTCAGGGCCTTTTTCTGCAGTCTAGTGTCTTTTCCCTGACCCTTATGTTAACCTCAGCTTTATTAGCACTTTTACATAAGACCTCACTCTTAAAGGGGACATATTTTGCAAACCTCACTTCAGTTATAATAGGTATATGGGCTATACAAAACATGTTCATGAAGATATTTGCACAAAATCATTCTCAAATAAAGATATATCACCAGCTCTATTCTTGTCTGATTTAGTCCCATTCAGCTGCTCCCCAGACACCCCCTTCTGCAGGTTTCCACACCAACTTGTGGAAAATTCTCTTAGATTCAAAGATTTTGTGTCTATTCCAGGTGTTTCTAAGAAGTTCAGTAAAAGAAATTTGCCCATTTTGGTACTTTACGGCTATTTTTGTGTGGCAGCATTTTTTAAATGACTATAACACCAAACAAACCTCAGCATGACATCAGACAGTTCCAGCTTCAATGCAAACTTGGGGAATATTTATGCAAGCATTCTTTTGATGTATGATGAGAATTTACCATTATTTGGGCTTGTGGCATAGATCCGCATTACTTGCGTTTTAAGGGTTAAGATTTATAGACTTTGGGTTTGTTTCATTTGTTGCAAACAGATTTTATGAACATGCCCTGAATTCTATGGGCTGAAGGACACATTTTTATTCTTAAAGAGCTGGCTGGGCCGGACTCACCCCGGCAGGCAGTCTCCGCAGGCAGCGTTGCTGGTGCTGGAGCAGTTGGCCTTCTGGAAGCGGTTGAGGAGAGCACAGTCCAGGCAGGGCTTGCACTTCTGCAGGCCGCGGTCCTCTTTGAAGCGACTGGCCCTGCAGGGCACACACTGGGCATCCTCTCCATAGCCAAAGCCACATTCCTGCAGGGATTAACGGAAGAAATCCCACCGGTGAGGGAGAAAAAAAGGAGGTAGGGTAGAGGGAGAGTGGAAGGAGGGGGGCCGGGGGGCGGAGGGGAGCAGAACTAAAGGAAAGTGCCAATGTGGGCTAACAAGAGTCGGCAATGAAATAATGATCCCGGTGTGTGTGAGATCCCCCCAGCGAACAAAAGCTGGCTTTCTTTTCAGACTCCATCTTACACCGCCAATAATCTCCCTGACTCTCACAGGATCAATGGGCAGCCTTCCGCTCCGGGCCAATAAAGGGCCAGGCATTAGAATGAGAAAGGCCCACAGGGACGCCTATTGTTGGTTTATTGCAGGTTTATTGTGGAGGTCTTTTTTTTGTGTGTGTGTGTGTGTGGGGGGGGGGGGGTCTTGCCGAAGCTAAGTTTGTTTGAGAAAGAAGATTTAAGAACTGAGACGAACAGGGCTGTTATTTAAAATCAAAGGTGATTTTAAACTTACTTCTATTATTATTTAACTTAGACGTATGAGAAATTCCGTTTTCTTGTTTGTAAGTCCTCACAATGAAATTCGTGAATGTATATCTGGACATAGAGTTTCATTGTTCTTGACAGATTAATCTTTGGCTGGAAAACAGTTATACAGAGAATCCACATTTATCTCTGTAAAGAAATCCATTGTGTCCAAAAGTTTGTAGACACCTGTTCCTCAAAGGGTGTTAATGGCCCCTTCTGTTTTAGCAGAAGCCTACTCTGGTTTTACACTAGATGTCAAACCACAGGCATGGAATTTGATTGCATTCAGCCACAAGAGTCTATTGGCAGCGCATTTCATAGCATTGTTTCCGGGGAGAGAGGGACCTACATTCTTAATAATAATGGTTCTTTAATGGTTCTTGGTTTGGATGTATAGTTCTATGGAAACTGTAATTGGTACAGAACCTTTACATTATATTGTGCACATCCATGTACAGAAATTGTTTTTTAAAAAGAGACCCACTAATTAATCCTCCTGTTTTAGTAGTTATAATAAACAGGTGATTTAGTAAAGTTAAGAGTGGTGATATTTTATAGCTATGTTTTGTGATTTTCTGAGCATGTTGTGGACAAGCTGTGTGTGCTTAACTGAATGCCTGCATCACCAAAGACTGCATTTTGAAGCAGCAGAATTCAATAATTAGGAGAGGCACGTCTGGATACTTTTGGCCACTTAGTGTGAGCCTCAGCAATAACGAGATAAGCATTCAGCGCCAAAACAAAGAATGCATTCTTGCACACATTCAGATCCAATAACAAGAAAAAAGAGAGGCAGTCTAAATGTCAAGAGCAGACCTTGGGAGAAATCCCACCAGCTGCGAACAATAGGAGACTACACCCAAGGCTCTGTTCCCCAACCAGTTTCCTTCTGCCATGGAGCATCCAGTGATTACAAGGGATCTTTTACACCGAACACAAACACACACAAAAGACGTGCATAATAGCTGCTAAGAGACAACAACAACAACATGCTTGCAAAACACCCATAACAAGCCCACGTAAACAGAAATCCCGTCAACGCCAATTCCAGTCATCGTGTTTCAAATAAACCAGAACGAATTAGATTTGCAGAGCCTGTTTTCGTAAATGTCCTTAACTTTGAAGTTTCTCCGTTCCGGGCCCACCATTAAGGAACTTAATGTAACTAAACCTCGCCAGACTGCAAAATCCAAACAGACGTCTAAAGTGCCTCTTAATTGGGGTCACTCGAAACAGTTTGTAACCAGTCCACTTCACTAAACAATACATCAGGCTTTTCCATCTACTCCAAATCCCCGTCTGTACAGACTCCGTGAGGGACGCGGCCTGAAAAGGTCATCCATTGCAATGTTTCTTCCAATGACTATGAATGTAATTCAGCCAATCAGGAGCCAGGGCTGTTTTAAACATTTCATTATCCTCAATACATGAAAGAATATACAATTCAACTCTGGGGGGAAAAAAACAAGGGACTACTACAGGTTTGATCTTAATTTTTACTGTTATTTAACAGCTTTGGCTGAGTTTTTAAGAATTACTGACAAGATTTCCCCAAATTTACAAATATTGTTCTCTAAAGCATAATTTTAAAAGAAATGGAGATACATCAAAAGAACCGAATGTGTTTACAGAACTTCAGTAATAAAAAAAAAAAGTAGTCTAGTAGTGTTTTACCATTCAACTGGTCCCATGGAATTAAGTGTTTTTATACTTTTCCTCATTAAATAAGATGTGATTCAGGTGATCAGTAATCAGTCCCTCATAAAGCAGAATGAGATGCTTGTGTAGGAATTTCACAGAGCTGTGTGTTATTCCTATGCAGGGAGTGAACTACAGTCAACAATACAGATTGTTGAATGCTTCTTGGTTTGAATGTATAGTTCTAGTTGATACAGAAACTTTACATGTACATCTGGGTACAGACATTTTATTTTATTCTTGTTAGAATACACAGATGATTTTAGGGTGCTGTTGTTTTATGGTTATAGCGATAAATCATTTTCTATGTTTTAAGATTTTCAGTTTAACTAGATTTAGTGCAATTCAGACTGAAGTAACATTTAGAGAAAAAAATTTGAAATACTTGATAAAAATGTTTTGCAAGTTACCTAAAAATATAAAAAAATAAATAAAACAAGGCATTACTGGTTCGTATTCAACTAGAAAAACTTTTTTCTTATATTTTTTGCCCCATCACTCAACCCAAATCAAAATATAGTAAATGATATATAAAATGTTTACTCCATATCAATGCCATATCGGGGACCCCCTTTGTTTTACTCTGTCCACAATTTGAGAACCATGGCTTTAGGAAACACACCGCAAGGCTCCAAATTTAGAGTGTGTGTAAAAAGGGGAATGAGAAACATTTATTTTCCTAGACAGAAAATTGAACTAATAAAGAAAAGCGTTCAGTTTTAATCTCAGTCAGGTGGTACTTCAGGCCCAAATTAAAGAACAATGACGATACTGTGCAGTATTGTTATTTAATAATACTGTTAAATGCCTGTTAACACATATTGTGGCATTCGGGAGCTCTCCACTGTTGAGTTGGGCTTCTGGATTTGGCAGCACCTCAGTGCATCTCGATTACAGATCAGTCCTGTCTTCTTGCAGGCTGTCCTTAAGCGTCCAAACCACAAACCTCAGTCTTTTCCTGTATCAGTTTTCTAAGGGCCGCATTAGAGGCGTTCGTGTTCCAGCAGACCTTCCTATCTGCGAGAAAAGCGAGAGGACATCTGTGGCATGACATCATTCTGTAGTATTGTATCATCCAGCTGCCCCCTTTTCTCCGGCAAGGGCGCACAGCATTCCCACCACACCGACTGGGCTCATATATCATTAACTTGAAGGTCAGCTTCAAACAGTGGCCTTCTCTCTACACCCGGATACTGTTTCCCTTTCTGGACACACACATGCTCGCATTGGGCCCTGAATGTGGGCACAGAGATCAGGCCTGTCAATGGCAGGAGCTTGTGCCAGAACAACAGGAGTCAGATGTTTGTTTCAGGCCGAGAAGCCCGATTTGGCCAGGTCTCGACTCGGACCAGCCCAAGAGAGCACACACAGTTTAGAGCAGGACGGCAGCTGCAGTCTGTCTGCCTGTCCCATATAAGGCCCTTCTCTTTAACAGGGATGTGTCGTGTCTGAAGCCGTTATTATGGAAAAGAACCATTTTGAGACTTGGAAGCAGATTTTGCAGACATTTCTTTTATATGTCATGGTTTTAACCATCATATCTTTCTAATAAGTAGGCTTCAAACTGAATGCAACAGGTTGACGGGCAATAGCTTTTTTAATAAGATCTAGCCTTGCAATAACAATCATTATTATCTACAAATGAAGTAACTGACAACCTCAAAGCTGCCCCGTGTTGTTTTCCTGCCAAAACCTTGTCTGGCACCTATCAGCTCACAACAATCTCGCCTCTGAATGTGGGCACAGATATCAGGCCTGTCAGTGGCAAGAGCCTGTGCCAGAACAACAGGATTCAGATGTTTGTTTCAGCCATCACACACTCGGAGAGGCATAGTTTGGCCTGGTCTGGGCTCAGACCGACCCGAGAGAGCATGCGGGGCAGGGCGAGTTCACAGAACAGCAGCTGCTGCTGCCTGCCTGACCCACGTAGGGCCCTTCCTTCTCTCCAATAGGGCATAGCGGCCAACTGTGGATCCAGTGAGGGGGGGATTTGGGCAACAAAGAGAGAGAGGAAATAAAAGAAGCATGGCCTGGTTCTGTTTGTAGGCATGGTGCCATCACTGGGGAGATAATCAGCAGTAGGGCTGGAGGGAGGACGAAACCCAAGTAAAGCTGAGGATTCATCATTAGGCCTTTAATGCAGCTGCGGGAAGAGATTCGGACGCTTCGCTGGCATCCGGACCGACAGCCGAGTGAAGAATCCTTCACATGTGGCCATGCGGCCGTTCTCTGATCCTTGTGGCTGCGTTCGAATTGGAAAAATGTAAAACAAAGCTTGCTTTGAAGTGGGAAACAAGATTGCCCCTTTAAGCTCGAAAATGACTATCCACACTTAAAATCCTATATAAAGATGTAATAAACTATCATATGACAGTGGTTTGCTTACATATGCAGTTCATCAAAAGGGAAATTCAATTTTTCAACATTTAAATGAATAGAATTTCAGTTATATATACAAAACAGGTTCCATTTCGAGGCCCAGGCCAGCTAAAAGTGCAGGAAAACACCAAATTGTGTTGTGACTTCTTGCTGCAACGTATCCGAACGCATCGTGCCCGAAGCAGTTACTGCGAAAAATAACTGTTTTTTTGGACATCACTTTGATATTTCATATTATTATAACATAAACCACAGTCTATAATTATGAATGTCAGGCTATCCAGAGAGTAGGCTTCTAATTGAATAGAACAGGCTGATGAGAAATAGTGTTTCTAGGAGATCGAGCCTTAAATAACAATCATTAATATCTACAAATGAAATAACTGTAAACATCAAAGCAGCCCTGTGTCGTTTTCCAGCCAAATCCTTGTCTGGCACATACAGCACCTATCAGCTCACAACAATCTCACCTCAGAGAGCTCTCCAAACCAGCACCCACAAAAGACGATTCGCTGCTATCTCCAGATCAGGTCTGAGAGAAGATGCCAAGCAAAACAGCGAGGAAGTGGGAGATAGTGGAGTAAATGGGTGAAGCGAAAGCATGTTCTGACACAGAGGTTCTTTAAAGGCCCCCCAGAGAATTCCTAACCTCCTTCAATTACTCGGCAGCCCAATTTGACCTCACACACCTCCGCACACCTTCACACACCTTCACACACCTTCCCAAAGAGCCCCAGGGTTAACTCCGATGCAGATGGGATGCTTTTTACAACACTGTGCAAACGTCCATGTAAATCCCTAAAGAACCAAGATCTGTTGTGTTTGGAAAAAACTGATATTGTGTGAGCTGCTGAGATCATAGGTTCAGCTCCTGATTCAGTTTCACCAGCCATTGTTTGGATTTGTGAGACTACATTAGCAGCACCTGTTTTAATTTAATGAAGGATTGACTGAGTCAAACCAGCTTTCTAATGAAAACTACAATTAATACTGAACTTCCACAAGGAACACATTGATAAACTATATAAAAGCACTATTTACTGTATGATAATCTCTGTATTTATTCTTTTCAGTTTTATTTAGTATATTTAGTACTATTCATTTGGAAAAAAACACTCATCTAAGCAATTTCTAAATATTATTTTCATTGGTGCCTAAGATTTTGCACAGTACTGGATATCATTTTGTTTTCGATCCCAAACTAAAATAACAAGGCACCCAAAAAAGATGTGTTTAGAATTGCATTTGCAAAATGCTACCCAACTGTAGATCTCCAAAACCTAGGCAAGCTGCTCTACAGTCTTACTCAGATGGGATGGGAAATGTTTATGAAGGATGTAATGATGTAACGTTTCTAATCAGAACATCTGAATAGGGGTGCGTTTGATGAAATGCAGACGGAGAAAGAGTTCATCCAAAGGTTAGTCCGGCTGGAAACGAAAATGGCTTTTTTTCCACAACCGGATGAGAATAATGCAAAAAGTGATGGAGGAAAAAACATATTTATTAAATAATCTCCCTCCTAATCTAATGTTATCAGGCAAAGGATTTGGGACAAACAGCACCGAGTCTTTAAATGGGCAAGAAAAGCAAAAAGAGCTTTAATTATTTAATGAATTCATCTACATTTTTGGAGCCTTTGAAGTCCTTTGGGCCAAAAAAAACAAGATTATATTTTTTGTTTAACCAGGATTGAGGTGAATGAAGAAGGCTTAATCAAATTTCCTGTCCTGCATTTGCACCATTCTAAATCCTACTGTGTTATGCAGACCTTTTAAAAGGTTTTACTTTAAAAAAATCTACATTTTAGGGGAGAGAGATGACTCACTTTTTAATGCTAAAATACCAAAATCATTTATTTACAGTGGAACGGAGGATGATGAGAGAAACTGCCAACATTCCAGTGGAAAAAAGGAAGCCAATAATTGACTACAGCCTCGGGGCTTCTATTCATAATTGACCAAAATTAGATGCGCTGGGGCCATATAGCCAATAAGCACTTTCTGTTTGCCCTCAATGAAAGGCAATTTAAAAGTTGCACATAAAAAAGCAAGTTTTTAAAAATGTGCATTAAAAAAGCGCACAGCTCCTCTCAGATTTGTGGTTTACTTGTGTTTACCTGAGAGTGTGTTTAACACCCAAGCATCAGAAGCCCCTTATTCAAGATCTTCACAAATAAAAGAGGCAAACCCAAAAACAGCGGAGTAAAGGGTCCAGGCGAGGGTCAGGCGCACGGGCGTGACCGCTTAAAACGTGGCCAACACTCTACAAAGGAGAGCCATGTTTTATCCTCTCTCTCTTCAAGGAGGAAGCAATAAATAATTGAGCAGGACAGGCTATTCAAAACATTGGCATCCCCTCTCTACATGTCGACTCTGAAGCTGCGCTTTTCCAGGGGCCACGTTTGACAGGGAACTCTTTTATAAACCTTTTAGAAGTTTCCTAAACCTTCAGACATTAATGGGGAATTCACTAAATTTTCTCACATCCTTTCGTACTTTCTTTCTTTTTTTTTTTAACAACCAGTCCTGCTCAGGCCTTCCCAGTTCTGTGTTTATACTCGCCTTAAGCATTTCCCCAAACCTGTGAAGAACGATGTCTAGTCTGAGTGTATCAGAAGTGGCATCGCAACATTTTTTAATGACTCGAAAGAGGCCCAACGTGATTTTTTAAAAACAATATCTAATTATAATGGATACTTGTAAGTGTATCAATTTCAATTAGCCATTACATTGGGACTCTTTCATTTAATGACCAATTGAAAGAGGACCAATGTGATTTTTTTTTATTTTGACAAACTGTAAATGATCTTTGTTGGAGTAAAAAGTCTCTTCTGGATCTTATTTCCAAATCCCTTGAAAAGAAAACCCTCAGTCAACCCAAAAAGGAGCACAATCATCTTTCACTATTTGAACTTAATTAGTTCATATGAAAATGAATGGCAGGTCAGTTGTTGTGGCTAGACTTGAAAATATTAGATTAAGAAATTTGAAGAGAACAGCCCAAACCTTTGATAATTCCTGTCCGGCGTCACACTGCCTGCAGGCGATGCAGTTCCCAAACTGGTCCTTGTACTCCTGTTCCCTGCATTCCCTTCTCTCCTCTGCCATTATGGCAATCTGAGAGGGACATAAAACATGATCTCCCATAGATAAGAATTCCAACATTTCATCCCAGCTTATGATCACCAGACTATGTGCTCAGTCTCAAAACTACACTGTAACTGGATTCTGGAGTCCAGACAAAGGTTTGTATCAAATGCAATACATGGATAAAACTGCTTATGTTACTGATGAATAGAAACACAGAGACACAGAAACAATATAAAGACTAAAAAATACAATCAAAATCCCACAGAAAATATTCAATATCAACTACACAGTGATATACACAACTACTCTGACATAAATACTATAAAATACTATAAATACAATGAAGTGAATTACTAGTAATATAAATGGTGGTTGGAATATGTTACTGTATGCAACAGAGTTCAGTAATATTGGCATAAATAGTGATATTCCACACAGTAAATCACATTGCACTTTATGATTTAGAACCCACCAAGAAACAATGCACATGATGTTGCACATGGTAGACTATTGCACATAATGAAAATGATTAAAATATAACATATAATATGATAATAATTTTGCACAAAACACATAATATCTCATTTCCGTAACATATAA
>JBBKCR010000001.1:23096945-23113826 GCA_037577295.1 Ladigesia roloffi
GAATCGCCATCGGTATCGGCCGATCACCTAGACAAAAAATCGGTACTTGGTATCGGTGGCAAAAATCCTGATCGGAGTATCCCTTATATATATGTACATATATAATGGCTAGGCTCATTAACTCCTTATTATTGCATTAATGCACTATTTACTTAATGCCCACAATTACTATAATCCACATGAACACAGAAGTTTTTAGCAATTCTCGCTCAGTGTGTGAGCAGCACGCATCTGTACACCTCGGCTGGTTTTTTATTGGGGTCATGTGTCCCATTACTTTTGTGCATAATATATGTACTCTTTCATTTTGTCCCTATTATATGTCAATTGCTTTGTCCATATACTATGAACAAAAGTAATGGGATTCCTGTCCTTCCCTAGAAAACCAGTCAAGACATAAATCGCTGCATGGACATCAGAATTGGAATGCCTGACCATTTCACCAACAGAGATTTTAATGACACTGCATTTAAGTGTGTTAAACCAAACACTGCTGTTACATCCACGGTCAGTTTACACTAGAGGCCGCCATTGTTCAAGATATTTGAGACTCTTATTTTGAAAGTTAGTGTGTGTCATGGTGCCTAAGTTCACATCTTTAGTGACAGCTGCCTTGTGTTAAATCCAAGTAATTTTGTTTGTTATTTGGTTTTAGGTCAAAATCTTTTGTGTATTTAGGTTGCCTTTATTGATGCCCTTTTGTCAGCCCACCATCTTTTGTGAGTGACCTGTCTCCATGTGGTTGTTTCAACTGTTTTCTTGTGTTTCCCTCGGCAATCACCAGTGATAGGTTTTCTTTTTTTGGCCCTCATATCTTGTTTATGTTCTAAAATAAAGTAAAATGGAAATGTGCATCTGCACCTCGCTGCTGTTATAAAGTGCCTTATTTGTTTAAAGTGTTTGCAAGCCAAATGTTGTTGTACTTTTGTTCATATAGCAGTACTTAAAAAAAGTGCTCAATGCACTTTTAAATTAATGATTTAATTTTGCGAATAACAATTAGATTAATTGCAATGTTAGCTAGCAGTGCTGTTTTAGATCTGTGCAGAACGCCGGTACTGTTACTGTACCGTACTGTACTGTGCTGGTCTCTGTGCTGTTTGTGTGTCTAGAGTGAAGGATCTCCACTAGTGTGATCTCTGCACTGTCTCTCTCGTCTTGTTGTGGTCTTCTGTTTAGATTCCACTCTACATGCCAACGGTACCCCCCTTTTTTATGAAGGGACTATAATAATTGGTTAAACCAAGGAGTGCTTGTCAGCGTCAACCAATCAGAGGCAGAGACTTTTTGCATTGCATTCCATATTATTGCTAAATAATAATTATTAGGATTTAATCAGTATGGTTTTACATTCTATTATTGAAAATTAGAATGAAAAATCTTTATTGGTCCTGGAGGACATTGCTTACAAACTATTAATCCTATAAATTAACTATCAATTGAACAGTTTTTGCATTGTGGTCCATTTTGTTGCGGAATTATTTACAAAAGGATGTAATAAGAATGTTTTTAAAGGAGGAGCTCAGGGACTTTATTGCATTTCTGTTTATGTAACCACATACATGACTGTGTGACAGATTTTAAAACCAAAGCACAAATCATAGTGACTTCCTATAACAAATGATGTAACGTATAACAGTTTGATATGTGTTATTATCACTGTTAGTGACTTTCTCTCGTACTGTTTTTAATAACTTTCTCTCGTACTATTGCTTCCCAAATTAGAGTCACCTCACCCTGCCGTCTCCATGTGACCTCAATCAGCACTCAAATATTCAGGTTTATAATCCACAATAACAAAGTGATTTAGAGATTGAGCAGCAGCCAGGCTGGTTAGAATGTGGCCCATTGTGTTGTTATCTGTACTCAGTCCAGGGTAAGAACGCATGCCATGCAGATTTGCACTTCTCACTTCTCTGTTTAGCTCCATGCACACAGGCCACTTTATGCCTTTTCACTGCCCGCGCATGTAAATATCTCCATTTTATACATATAGAGGTAGTTCTTTGTTCATGGATATTAAATTATAGCAGGATGGCCTCTTAACATGTATATATATATATAGGGCTGGGAATTTAACATGCTAATTTGATTAATTAATCACAGAAAAAAATAACGTGTTAATATTTTTAACGCAATTAACGTTTTACATCATCTTCCCGTTCAAAGCTTCGAGTAAACATCAGGAAATCCGAGTCCCAGATCACTGCTGCATGAGCAGCCAGAAAGCGGAGTTCAGTTCAGTGAGATTTGGAAGAAAAAAACACCAAAATGACCAATAAATAATGCCTTGTGAATGTTTTTTGCCGATTCTGACTCTGAAGGGGAATATTTACCTTTTGGAAACGATGCTTGCGTGTCTCCCCGTTCAACTTTGGAGCACAGCTACATGGCAATGTAAGGAGAGAGTGAACAGAAAGCACATACACATGTTTATTTCAACAATTTGCCAATCGGAAAAGTGTGTGGAAGTGGTGAACCTGGTCATAATGTCAGTAGGAGAGGTGTTGATCGAGCTAGAGTAAGCAGGAGAAAGAGAGAGGGAACATTGTGCTGGAAGTAGCCGCATTAGCTCTCTCCATCCAGACCTCCAGAGGGGCGGAGTATGTGCGATTATTTGCGAAGCACCGTGCCCAAACACATTCAGCATGAGGATTAGTGTCATGGCGGATGAAACCCAGAGACCACAGGTTTTTTCGCAGCAATAAATAATGTTTCATGCATTTTATTGATAAATTATGAAGAAAAATAAATTTTTTTTTTTATTTTGTAACATTAATAAATTAAGCTACATTACCATGTAAAACATATCTATAAATGTTTTTGGTACTGTAGAAACACAAAGAATGCGTGTCTTGGTATGGTGCAATACTGCTGTACTCGAAGCTTTCATACTAGCCAATCCAAGAACGCTATTTTATTCTCCTTGCGGCTGATTGGCTGCTGCCCTGTGACGCAGCTGCAGCCCAGGATTTCCCCCGTGGAGTGTCTTGAGTGTTTTTTATTTTGTTCTTTCTAAAGCCCTGTTCTTATATTACGTAAATAATTTTTTTTACTGTATTTATCCTGCTTATACCAAAGGATGCCACAGCGCATACCAAAGAAAACACCCGTGGATAAATAACAGTACAGTCTATACAGAAGAAACAAACAGGCATAACATAAAATTATGAAGCCTTAAAAAACATTACATCACATTGCATAACATTCGTTTGGCTATTGCTCTTCTAATAAATATATACAGTCCAGTTTGAGCTAATTTCTTGAGCTTTCTCTTCACATTTGCACTTTTGTGAGTCTAATTCGGGCATGAACAATGTTTGTGCCAAGAACTATGACTTCTTCTCCCACACAGTACACTCTTTGATTCTATTGTTGCTTTTGTCCATTCTGAAGGCAAAAGCAAGGCAAGTCATTAGTTATTCTGCTTCTAGTCTAGACTTCTCCCAATAATGTTGAAGGGTTTCTTGTAATAATATGAAAATACGAAGTCATTCTTTATCTGACACTTCTCTGTATTCGACTAGACCAATCAATAAGACCAATCAAATTCTGTTTTATTTTTTATATCAGATTGTGTAATGTGTTAAGATTGTACTTGACTGTTTCTGTACTTTGCACATTACATTATTATTTTTTTAAATACACTTAATAGAGGGATGAAAGACCACAGAAGTACCACAGAAGTACCCTGTTTTGTTCACCCGATGACATAAACAATACTGATGATATATACATTGTACAATACTGTGCAAACATCTTGGGGGAAGTCTGAGGAAGTCTGGGTCATAGGAAGCAACATATGAAGAAGTAATTAAGCTCATGACATGACTCCTCTAACTTCATGCTAATGTCCAACATCAAATTGTTGCAAAATATGCATTTTTTTTGAATAATGACAGAGTAAGTGATGGAAATGTGCAAGATACTTTGAAACTAATAAGAATATACAGTGTTTATATTTGTAGCTAGATGAAGAAAGTTTTACACAGTGAAACCATAAGCTCAAGGCTCTGAGCTGCTCTATCGGTTTGACTGCACTGAATGCGCCCAGCCCTACAGGGCCTGCGTGATTGAAACGAGCAGGTGGGCGAGAACTCAGCTAACATACATATGTTGAGGTCAGAAAATAGCAGTGCAGTCCACAGATTTCAGTACTGTCATTCAGAGGAGCCTCAGGGAGGTATAATACAATTTAATCAGCTCTGAAAAGAGTCCAGAGCATTTTTTAGGTTATTAAAACGGTCGGAGTGAATGCTGGCATCAGTCCAGCATCTGCAATAAGCTTGGAATTTTTTGCTTTTGGTGATTCTTGCGGAGATGCTGTAACAAGTTGGACTTTCAGGCAAGCATTCCTGACCATCTTTCAAAAAGTCAAATATGTCAAAAGGAGAACTCAGGAGTCACAAGAGCCCTTTTCATAGGTTTACAGGAACTGTATCTAAACTGTACTCTGAAGGTACAGAACTTCATGCATGCTTTGATTTTCCCATGTATCTCAGCCCTGGAACCCAGTTTCTGACTCACATCACTCCCCAAAGTTTATGGCCAGATGTCGCCCCAAAACTGCATTCATGGAGACTTTCCAGTGGAAAGTTTGTCTTTCAGAGCTGCTTTTAGTAATTTGGTCTTTTATTATTTATAATTGCATTTGAGTTTGTTTTTTTCTCACTGTGTTCTTTAACTGTGCGATGAAAACCTAAATAAAAAATATCCTGGATCATCTTCATGTCTCTCACAGATTTAAAGCTAAATGTGTTAGCGTCATTGAAAACTCCCACTGAAATGTATCTTCAGTCCAAACAGACAGTAGTACTTGTACATTGTCGGTCACAGTTTAATTTGGATCCCCATTGTTGTTTTTTTGTATGGCCCGTAAAATAGTGGTCTCTTCCATGTTTTGATCACAACGTTTTGGCCAATCAGAGAGCAATGATGCCATCAGCTCAGCAGCAACCTGAATAAATGTATTATGAAATGTGTTAATTAAGTTAATTTATTTAAATCATACAGACCTGCACAGAGCTGTATTTTGTCTATAGTGGCATATAGTTTTATAGTTGTATCCTTAGATCCTGGGATGCTTTTTGCTTTTTGGTAAACAGCTCTACTCCTTTATTGTAATCACTGATCATTTAAATAGGTATTTTGCCAGCCTACAAACATGAGCTGTGGCATTAAAACAGTACTTAACTTTAAAATCACAATGCTGTTGTATTGTTTTAATTCCTTCCAGTTTAGTGAGGAATATTGTATTAGCTAGTCTAAAAGCAGTGCTTGTGACATAATTTTGTCATTAATTCTGCATGCTACTAACCAAAATCAATACTTTTATGATACTGGTTTTAGTACTTCAGTATTAAACATTAGTATTAATGAATCTAAATATTTTTCAACTGTATAAACTGGCACTTGATTCATACATATGAATACAGCAACAGCTCAGCTAGAAAATATAATATCCTTTAGTAAAACAATTTTATATGAATTGTATATGTACATTTTCAATAAATAACAAACCTCAGCTTTTATAATACATTTAGATAAGATTACTTATATTAAGTATATTATATTAGTTAATTTCACAGACAGAAACTGTTTTATTAAAATCCCCTTATGAAAAGATTCCTTTTAACATGACTTCACAGTACACAAATGTTATGCAGTAGCTATTCTTCTTAATTTAAATTTGTATTAACTACATGTATAAAATAACATTCTCGTACATTAATTAATATTAATTAATGTTCACTTATTGTAACTTGATGTTAGATACCATATGATGTCATGTAAATGAATGGTATCTTATTGTAAAACCTTACAAACTATACAGGTCTAGACTTGTATTTAATCAAACTGCGCAAACCATATTTCATAACCTAGAACTGCTTTTGTGATGGGCCGATTTTAAAGATACTAACATTAACCATACATTTATTTTCTTACACACATATGTTGCCTCCACAGGTCATTTAAAAGCCTCTGGTGTGTAAAAATGGTACGCTACTATGTCCTGTTTTAAATGCTGTAGGACCATTAAATAGTTCATAAACAAACATTATCCTGCGACTCGCTTTAGCAGTAGCCACACTTATGCTAACGGTCTGCCATTCAAATTAATATAGGGTACCTTTTTTATAACAAAAGCTCTATATATAAAATAAAAATAAAACGTACGTGCTTGAATTATTTTATTAAATCTGGATGACGGTCTTTGAGATGTTTTATAAGGTTCCACCTTTTGATATAAAACTTCGATGACACCGTTTGCATATGGGTTTCTGGTGATCAGTGATGTTGCCCTTGTCATCGGCCGCAAAAATAATGTACTTCCACACGTTGCTCTGTCCACCTTTCTTTTCAACCAGTGGATTCAGAGCCTTCTCTTCAGCTGCACCGCCACTCGCCATGTCACTTTTACAAAGAAGATGCAACTGATAGCACAGCAACCGGGTGCTCGGTACCACTGGTACTTCAGAAAACCTGGTACCGAAACATAATTTTTTTTTATTACCGATTACGGGTCTTTTGATAACAAATGCTCTAATGTGAAAGGATTTCCTAAATATAAAAGGAGCGTAGATAAAGGAGTTCCAACCACTTAGCATTCAGCACCACCAGTATACTGACCACCGCCTGATTATCTGTTTCTTCACTGGTTCAGGGATTACGCTAGATGTGCTTTGTTCTGCTTGAATGAATCATACATAGGTCACTGTCTGGCTTAACAAACAAACAACATTCCACTGAATCTGCTCAGGCTCAGGGACTGGACAGAAAATGAGACTTTAAAAGTTCTTCAGGAAGTCTGGAGAACTGTTCCTCAAGATGTGACTCTCTGGAACAAAATATGAAGAAATTAGAGGTGTTTTAAGACTTTACTGTGTGTAGCGACAAAAAATGATTAGACAAAATATGAATGCATTGAAGTTGCTTCATTCAGTGGTGTACATTATTTTCACACAAAAGTAAAAATCAACAATATAATTGCCCAGGCAGAAATATTGTTATGTTGATGTGTTATGTTTTATTTATGTGGAAAAGATAGACATCTTTGAATCATATAAAAACAGTGCATCACTTTTATATACTAGGTTTTTTCTATATGGCCTGATGCTTGATTATGCTGCATGTGAAATGCATATTAACCACATTGTTTCCGGTCTACACCATGACTCATCAAGATTTTAATGAGAAAACAATTGACTTTGTAATTATTGCTGTAAATGCCTCACAATTTTAGGACACAGACCGCTAATGGCTCATGTGCCCTATTTCATGGCTGCTGAATCAGCGTTTAGATGTAAGTGATGTGTGTGGTAATCACTTATTGTATGGCCTGATCGTGTGCACTGATTGGCTGGCTGGTTTTAACAGGCTGCAGCTGCATGTGCCAGAAAATGCTGAGCGTAGTGTGTGAGTTAGCAGAAGCCGTGACTTTCACCTTGGATGGTCAAAGTCAGTGAGATCTGAGCTGGCCCACATTCAAGATCGTGCCTGGATCTCTGGAGAAAAATCTCTGTGATATAATTGGAGGGGGTTAAAGATCAGAACCAGAATCAGAAATCTTTGCTGATCCCAGAGCAAATGTCTTACATTACACCTCTACATCGCACAAAGAGACAAGAACAGTTTAAAATATCAATTTTAAATAGATCCAACTAAATCTACAGAAATACATTATGCTATATACAGAAATACTATAAAGAAATAACTTGTATTTAAGTGAATTACTAGTAACACAAATAGTGGTTAGAATTACATACTGCATGTAATAGAGATTAGTAGAAGATCCATAATATTGACACGTGATATTTCACATGTGAAGACTATTGCACATAATAACATTGCAGACAATGAAATTATTTAGCATCTGATAACAAAATGGCACATGGTATTGTACATGGCAAAAATCTTACATGTAACAATAAGATAAAGTGCACACATTGGTGAAAAATCCAACAAGAAATTGCACAAAATATTAACAGGGGGCTGCAAGGATTATTGTGTGGATGTTTGAAAGTCTAGAGTCTGATGGCAATTAGAATGAAGGATTTACTTTATGCTGGTGAGTCAAAGCATTATAAAGGAAGATATATATTATAAAGAAATATCTTGATGATGGTGAAGAAAGAGAAAGGTAAAAGTGCAGTGATCACTTAATCCTCAGCTCTGTATCGCCTGCACTTTTGACACTGGAGCTTGTCACAGCTGCATCTGCTGAAGGATGGGTCTGCACAGAGATGTTGAAATGGCCTGTGGGTGGTTTCTTAACTGTCAAATAAATCAAATTCAGGGGAGTTGAGGTTGACTGTAATCATAAAGCACTGCAGCCCCCGACAGTTATTGCTGCACAGTATATCCTCTGCTAATTATTATCGCAATATCAGTTTTGAATTGTGGTCTTCATGTAATCAACCAAAGGTTTAATTTTTAACTATTAAGGGAGAATTGGTACATGAATAAAAGGAGCTGAAGTGCTGCAAGAGATACATTTAAATGGGTTGGTTCTATGTCATCACAAATACAATGAAAACATGCATTATTAGTAGGATATTAGTGTCCATATTAGAAAAGTTTCAATATTCAATATGTAGCAGTAAAATCACAATACTGTGTTGTTCATTTTGTGCAGCTCTACTGACTGTCAGAGAATCCTTTGTTACTCGTAATCCAAATCCAATTATTCATAATCTTAATAATCTCCTGATGAAAGATCAGTCTCCTAATCTAGATTGGAGTATTCGTAATCTGAATCTAAGCATTCAGAATATTGCTGTGCTTCTAAAGGAATCCTTATGTATTGGTTTACTGTAAATACGTTTAGTACTGTTGTATAATTAATGGCAGTTTTTGTTCCTTGTTTCTACAGATTAATGACAGAGTTGAGGTCGGAACCTTGGTACCACAAGGGAGCCGTGAAATATTCATGACACTACATGGACGAGGCCTGAGAGGTGGAGGTGAGATTAGTAAGGATGAACAATAAAAAAAAACAATGCACAGATTTACTCATATTTCAAGAATAAAATGATAAAGAAGGAATTTATTTTCTGAATTTCATTTAAATTGATACAATATAATAATACATTTGTATAGTATTTCCCATTTCATAAGTGTTGTTATCTGTTACAGGAAGGTTTGGGCAAACCACTCCTCCTTTGGTAGAGTTCCTAAAAGATATTTTACGAAGGTATCCAGAGGGTGGACAGATACTAAAAGTAAGTGCCATGATCAACATTTAATGAGTTGAAAGATGGACTAAAGTTATGTGTGTGCATGTGTGTACATGTTTGTGTATGTATGTATGTATACAGTACCGTGCGGAAGTATTGGGCTACCTGTTGTTTCTTCTTATTTTGCATACAAAGCAATTTAACTGAAGAAACAGGTGCATATGATTCCAGATGATCAAGCGGTGATCAGTATACTGGTGGTGCTGAACGCTGAGATTATCTAGGCACCTTGTAGCTTTAAGTATTTTGCCGTGGTGGTATTGAAACCTTTGTTTCTGATTTTTTAATTTAATATATTTAATATACATTAAATTATATTTTGGTACCAATATGTTGAAGAAAGGAATGATGCTTCTAGACTTTTGCACAGTAGTCTGTATGTAATTTTCTGACATATTCTTTATCTGTCACATGCATAGTCGTACATGTTCAACACATAGTTAAATTCTTTCTCTGCATGTAACCCATTCACCAAGTTAAACACTGGGCGCCCGGGGAACAGTGGGGTTCGAATCCCAACTGCTAGCATCACCACTGAGTTACCCTTGAGCAAGGTACCTCAAGGGTAGGTACCCCAAATCTTCAGCTTTCAGTGCCCTAAACACTCAGCCATCCAGCTGGTCTTTAATGTTTGCATCCTATTTCTGGGACCTGAGCTTAAACCGGCCATGGTCTCACTGGGTTGTGTCATGTGGGACACAGGGACCGAGTACTGGAAGAACACAAAGAGTTTTAATCTGAAATGTAATGTAAACAGATCTTTGACAACACAAGTGTGTAGCGAACAGTGAGGACGAACCCAAGGCAGATAGTCCGAGGTCTGGTCGTCTCAGTGCTAGAAGAACAAAGGGAAGAGAGAGAACATAATCAAAGTCCACTGGTCTGCAGGGAAAGGAGGTCAGTACAAAAGTGAGAGCAAAATCCCTGAGAGTCTTCCAATATAGCAGATGGACAGCAGGGATGGGAGGTGTAAGAGGGAGATCACACACTAGATGGCTGTAAATGGCTGGTAAGGGGAAGACACCCTCAGAGCAGAGAGAATACATAACAATTCAACTAAACATGGAGCTAAACTGAAACTAATTAACAGAAAGGGAGAGACAGCTGAACAAATGCTTGGGTGCCTAGCAACGCTAAAAGAATGTAGCACGCAAGCTCATTCTGGCCGGTTGGGTTGCAAAACACCACGCACAAACACAAACAAATCAACATGAGGACAGGGGGCGTGATGGGACAATTCCCTCTCAGTAGACTGGTGAGTGGGACAGAGGTGGCGCGGACATGACAGGTTGAAAGAATGACCAAGAATTTCTGAGTTAAAAACCTACAAAAGCCAGTTTTTTAAAATATTGTTCTGAACTGTTATCATAGCACAACATTCTAATGTGTACTGTCGATATCCAAAAAGTCCAAAGGCAACTGTAAATTTAACAGTTAATTTTTAGAAGACTGTGGAAATGCTTTGCTGACAGTATATGCTTGTTATCCACTGAGGTAATTTTATGTGAAGTGTACAAATGAATAAAAGGTACATGATTTAACATAAGAAGCAAGAGGTCCTTACCTCTGAACAGATGGACTCATGATGACTAAAATGATTATGTTTATGTTCCATATTTATCCTAATGAACAACGTGTAAGGAGCCAGACACTCTACAGCAGTTTGAACAACTGCCTCATTTGTCTGCCTTTTATAGGAGCTGATTCAGAATGCAGAGGATGCAGGAGCGACCGAGGTTAGGTTTTTGTATGATGAGACTGAATATGGAGTGGAGTCGCTGTGGTCGTCTGATATGGCCCAGTATCAAGGTATTTATATTTAATATTAGGCTACCTCACAGTCCTTCATATTTTGCTTCCTAAGGACAAGTCAGTCTTTCATATATTTACTGTAGTTTTGAGGAACAGTTCTCCAGGCTTCCTGAAGGACTTACAAAGTGCTCTCACCTATAGTTGAGTACCTGAACCTGACCATTTTCAGAGGAATGTTTTTGTTTGTTAAGCCACACAGTGACCTACTTATGAATCATTCACGCAGAACATGTCACATCTAACTTAAGGCCTGAACCAGGGAAGAAACAAGTATACTGGTGGAGCTAGAACACATTTATCTGGGCACCTTTATTCACTCTCTCTCGCTCTCTCTTTATAGACACATAAATATACACATATATATAATCATTTATATAATTCAAAAAGGATAGTTATATAGTGAGCAATCCCAAAAGACACTTATTTAATACTGGTCAAATATATTTAGGAAATGTCTCTTTGAGAAGATAGTCTGTTATTATATTGATTGTAGAAAGTACAAAGCACATCTTAAAACTGAACTATGTCTTTGTCAGGAACGGCCTTGTATGTCTACAACGATGCAGTTTTCACAGCAGAAGATTGGAATGGCATTCAGGAGATTGCGAGAAGCAGGAAAAGGGAGGACCCTTTGAAAGTTGGACGATTTGGTATTGGATTCAACTCTGTTTACCACATAACAGGTATGGGACTGACTAAATACATTGTGTTCATTGTATATTGTTTTCATTATTAAAAGTCAGCAAAATACTACTTTATAAACTGGAGCATGCACTTAACCTGTCTTGAGAACCTTGTTTTATAAATCCTGTGGGTATGACACAGGAGGTATAGCTGATTCTCTAATCTTTGTGGTTTACTAAAACCCAAACATTTGTCTCATTTGCACTTTATTCCCCACCATCTTATTTCCAGATGTCCCAAGCATATTTAGTGGGGATCAGATAGGGATGCTGGACCCTCATCAGATGCTGTTTGGAGTTCATGAGTCTGGTCAATGCTGGAACTTGAAGACAGACATGAAGGAAATAACAGAGCTCAGTGACCAGTTTGCGCCTTTCTTTGGCCTGTTCGGCAGCTCAGGAAAGACCATAAAAGACGGGCACTTTCCAGGAACGCTTTTCCGCTTTCCCCTCCGCATGAAACCTTCCCAGCTAAGCAGCAACATCTACAACAAAGAGAAAGTTCTGGAGCTGTTTGAGTCCTTCAAGGCTGATGCCGACACTGTGCTGCTCTTCCTTAAGAGCGTGCAGAAAGTTTCTCTGCATGTCCGTGAGTCGGATGGGACCGAACGGATGCTCTTTCAGGTCACGGCAGGTGAGAACTCAGAACAGAAACTGGAGCGGCCAAACTCTCTGAAAACTCTGGACTTGGCAATTGACAGCTACAGCAATGGTGAGACAAGCGATTCGGTCATCTGTGCCACATACCAGCTGACCATTGAGGTTCAGGATGAAACTGCTAAGGAGAGCCAGAAGACCACATGGCTGGTTTGTAATGGTGTTGGTGGGCGAGGCATGTGTGGAGAACTGGACTCCCTTGCAGATGATCTGAAGTTCATCCCAACAATTGGGATAGCCTTGCCACTGACTCTTTTTGATGGGGACAAAAGTGCTACTTCCAGCTTTTCAGGACGAGCATTCTGCTTCCTTCCACTTCCACTGGGTGAGGAAAGTATGACAGGGTTGCCGGTGCATGTTAGTGGCTTCTTTGGCCTGACTGACAACCGCAGAAGCATCAAATGGCGGGAAGTGGACCAGTGGAGGGACCCGGCAGCCCTTTGGAATGATCTCCTCATCGTCACGGTCATCCCAAAGGCTTATTACACTCTCATCATGGAGACGATTAAGCGTATTCAGACCAAGAAGGACCAAGATTTCCCCCTTTCACCCAGAGGCATTTATGGAGCTTGGCCTGACCCCGAAAATGTTCGTCCACACTGGAGACCGATCCTCGAGCCCTTGTTCCATGACTTGCTTCAGCAGCCAGTCATCTACTCCCACTGCAGCACTTGGGTCCAAGTGGATGACACTGTGTTTTCAGAGCTAGATTCCACAACGGACAGCGCAGAGACTGTAATCAAATACCTCCAGAGCTCAGGGATGATGCTGGCCCAGGTGCCAACCACCATTGCTGCGGTCCTGAACACCTTCATCGCCAAACCAGACAGCCTAAAGAAAGTGACCCCTTCTTTTGTACGACACACACTAAGGAAAAATAGGCACAAAGGGCCCTCCCAGGAGAAACTGTTTCTGCTCGAGTTTATCCTCAGCGATGCCTGTTACAGTGACCTTATTGGACTGGAGCTGCTGCCTCTGCAAAATGAGACTTTTGTTGCATTTTCCTCCTCTGTGAGTGACAAGGACGCTGTGTACATCTCCTCTGAAGAGTATCCAAGGTGTGCTGCTTTTAATGAATATTACAGTTGTAGTATAGTGAAGAACTATAGTGAAGTGTATTCATTCACATTAGGACTGCATGTAATAGACAGAATATTAGTGTTGTGATTTTACTTCTGCAAATTGCAGATGCAAGATTTTAAGGGGCCCCTATCCTCACATTTCTTCATGTTTTAAAGCTTGAAATATGTAAATATTGTTTGAAAATGTACATTTACTAAACTGTGCATACAGTCCATGGGAACTAAACTGCAAAAACAGTACATATGATAGTTTTTGTCATGTCATGTTAAATTTATCTTCTTATTTAGCCTACAGCTGTTCAACCTCGCCCATTCACGTTGAAGTTCTGCCTTTCAAATGAGCTGATTTTTAAAAATGCATATTTCAGCTTTAGCTGTGAAATCAGATCAGAACTGTGATAACTACTAACAGGTGTTATATTGTGCAGCCCTTATTCAAATCACAGCAGACCAAACTAAAATGTGATGACCTACTTAGTATATACTTATATAGCAACATACTTAATTCATTTAAATACAATAGCAGTTGCATTACAATATATTACATTGGGGTTTATAAGACCAATATATTGAATTTCTTCAATAGGTCCCTTTATCCAGGTTTGGAAAGAAGATTCATATTAGAGAGCATCTCCCCACAAGTCATGAACAGCCTGAAAGAAGCAGCCAAAAGCAGAGGTAAGTAGAGAAATGTGTTGTACCATCATGGCAGTTAATTAACTTATGTGTGTCCTTCCACAAGCTAAGGCCTGCGACCCCACTCTTAATAAAAAGTGCGTGCAGGGACTTTGACAGTGCATTCACTACTGCCAGGCTCACTGTTTCAGGCCTGAACCTGACTATGTTAAAAGAAAGAGGGGGATGTTGTTTTAAGACAATCCAGTGCAAAGGTCCTGAGCCAGTCCTCATTTCTTTGCGTTGAATTACATTTTTGCTGCAAAAATATATATGCCTGTCAAGATGTCATATCTTTGGCATAATGTGTATATTAAAATAAAGAAATGGTATCAAGTGCTTTACTGCAACAGGCTGCAAAGTGCCTAAGACACAAGGTGCCAAGATAAAGGAGTTTCAGCCACTCAGCAATCAGCACCACCAGGTGCTGATCACTGCCGGATTCCCCGGGATCATCTACACCTGTTTCTTCACGGGTTCAGGCCTTAAAGGGGACATATTTTGCAAAACTCACTTTAGTTATAACAGGTCTATGGGCTACAAAACATATTCATGAAGTTCATTGCACAAAATCACTCTCACATATAGAAATCTCACCAGCTATATTTGTGACATTTTCAGTTCCTCTCAAAATGAGCTGGTTAAAGTCTCTTTCACTTTTATGCAAATAATCTGTTACTGGCCAAGCCCCACTATCCCATGCTTATGTTGCGCATTTAGCACACGTGGAATTGGCAGAAAACAGAGGCGCTGTCCTGCCCTATATATTCGTATTTGTGTTGTTCTTTGCAGCCATCAACACAACAATTAATTTTTGACTTGCCTTTGCCTGTAGCCATAGCTCGACAGGTGAGGGGTAGTTCTATGCAAATTTCCTTGTTTCCACGTCAGAATAAGGGAGCTGTCGAAACGTCTTGTTGAAGCATATGATTCTTGACACCAATTTTTTTTCGTGCTTGGAGTGATTATAGGAGCAGTAGAGACACAAATGGAAACAAAAAAAGAATGCAAAATGTGAGTTTACCGTAATAGGTCCCCTTTAAGTGAGGTGCAATTAGATTAACTTTATTAGGCTTGAATGATTCATACATAGGTCACTGAGTTGCTTTAACAAAAAACGTTCCTCCAAAACTGGTTTAGTCTGTGACTTTAAAAGTCCTTCAGGAACCCTGTAGAATTGTTTCTTAAGACTACTTTAGTAATACAAGTTTGGATATTTAAAAGGAAAATATGAAGAAATGATGAGAGGCTCAAGACTTTTATATAGTGCTGTATGTCATAAACAAAAAGTGGAATACAGAATACAATCTCTAATGTCTATGTTCTCTTCTATTCTTATAAACATAATCATACGATCATAATCCCTAGATGTGGCCTTACAGTTTTTCTGGCTTAGTGGACATTGGATACAGGGATTGAGAGCCATCATCTACCAATTTAGGATGTAACTTTTGTTAAGTGCTTACTCATTTTTATGTACTTTTTAATTTATAATAAATTGAAAAAATCCAGAAGGTGTGACTGGTTGCAGAGTAGTACAGAAGCTACAGTCTGTGAGGTTGTTTCTGTATGTCTCAGATATTGCTCATTCTTTTTATGTGTGAATGTGGGGCTGTAAACAGTTTTCAATGACATTGTGGTAGTCTAAGCATATGGTAGTCTTTTCAAGGAAATTTGGTAGTCTTATCAGTGTTGGTTAAAGTGGTGTTTGTTAATACTTTTAGGGGTGCATGATATCGACAGTGTATTAGTATTGTGATTTCAATTTGTGGTATAAAAAATCCAAGCTATTTAAATATATCTCCTTATTATGGCTACAACAGTTTAGCCCCCCGCCCCTTCATGCACCGACTCACTAACATTTTTAACGGTTAAGGATTTTATTTTTGTTGGATTGCATGTAGACCTCAATTCATCAGATGACATAGTGTCTCTCTTGGAGCTGTGATTGATCACCCTGTCAGAAACACTGTGATGGCTGGTTTGTTTATTACAGCCTTTTTTTGCACAACCTTAGAATCTTTGCACCATTTTGCATGTAGTATTTTTCTGCTTAATGAAATATCAGATTTAAACCCTAAATAAGGCCGTATATAACATTTTTAATAAGTAAATACAGTAAACCTCCAAAATTTGTATGTAACCCCTCGAGCAACCCAAAAATGTGCTCCCAAAATACTTTGATTTCATATTAAACTCAGCTTAATAAAATATCCATAAAAATGTAAAGGTAAACTCCAGATAACTCCACACTGTCTCGGTGCTCTATCTCTCCCGAGTAAGGACAGGTGCATAAACAGACTCCCAAGTTCATTCATAATTTTCTTTCTTTTTTAAACCGAAAACAGGCTCGGGGCCTGACTGTTTAGACATTCAGGAAATGAGAACACAAACCACAGGAGAATGATGGTGGATCTCAACCTAAATAAATACAAAAACCCACAATCTCAAAACACAATCAAAACACAAAAACCCTTAACTACACACAACACCCAGCTGTGAATATAAAAGTAATAAAAGTAAATACATGAACCAAATATTAGAGTCTAAATTGCAAAAAATACATTTCTATCCTCACATATGGACCAGTGTAGAAATAATATATTATATTGTTTGACAGTACTCATGAAAACCCAAAAGTGTAACTATAATTGATGATTCCCAAGTCCGGATAAATGCAGAGGGTTGTGTCAGGAAGGGCATCCGACGTAAAACCTAAGCCAAATCAAACATGCG
>JBBKCR010000001.1:23113926-23129615 GCA_037577295.1 Ladigesia roloffi
GAAAGAGGACATGAAGTTAGTTGGTGTAAGGGTAGAGGATGCAGAAGATAGGACTAGGTGGAGACAGATGATTCGCTATGGCGACCCCTGAAGAGAAAGAGGAAAAAGAAATGTAATTTAAAGTTAAGGACATTCTAGATTTCTACTCTGTATCACCACACAACCAATTAAAATGATTTCAGACATGCACTATTACACTATATTTCATTGCATAACGGAAGCTGTTTTTATTTAACATATTTTCATTTGTAGTTGTTCACTTAACAAGTATCATGTGTTTAGTAAGAACAGAAATCTGCAGTTAATGAAAAAATGTCTATGTGGTAAAAACCTGCGGTGCGCTAAAACGTTTATTGGTTGTGTTTTTACTTCACACATATGATTATTATGAGTATGTTATATTTTAGAAAAATCCATCTGTTTTTTACATCTTTTGTTTGATGTATTATTGTCATGTCAGAACTTTTAGCACTTATTTATGCAATTAATTGTTTTTCACACTGATCCTGGTTTTGAATTTGAATCCCAGTTCAGCAGTATCTTTGGGGTTGCTCAGGTAAGTTCTCTGTGTGTCGTGTCTTGCCTGTAGAGGTGAAGAAGGAATTTTCCTTCAATAATCAGTATTTGCAAAGTGAATAGTATAACAAACCCACTTGAAACATAGCACAGTTATGCTTTTGATTGATTGTAATGACGAAACACTAACCAAATTTGCAATATAGTGTCCCACAATCATGAATAAATTTCCAAACAGCCAGTGTTGATGATATCTGGCCAACAAAAATACACATGCACTAAAATGTACAACTCCAGCATTTCTGATCTGAACAAACTAGACATAACATAGACCATAACATACTAAAGCAGTCTAAACTTACCAGATTTTTCGTGTTTACAGCATGTAAAGCATGTCAGCAATGTTCATTGTTCATTGAATTGTCTTTCCTCATGCTGTGGATGTTGCAGATATCCACAATCTCGATCTGCATTTACTTGTTGTGCTATGATTGTGTTTTTATCAATGGAGTGTACTTATGTATATGATTTTATGATTTTATCTCACCCGTCTTCTCTTTAAAGTGAAGGAAGCATTGCATGCCAGCTGTTTGTCAGAATTATGTGCGTTTATCGCTCATTGTTAACAAACACAGCTGAGAAACAGCTGCTCACATATCAGAACATTTGGATTATGGATGCACTGTGGTAACAATAGCTGCATTTTGGGTACAACATATGAAAAACTGTAACTTATTGAGTCCAAATAAAGCAATTCTGGCTTTATATTATCTTTACACAATGTTTCCAGTCTGGTCCAGATTTCAGCTTTTAGCTCCCCTGATTAACATTGAATAAATGGTAAACCTATGCTGGGAATTCTGGAAAAAAACATTCTCTCTGTGGGTCCCTAAAGACTTATTTAGGGAATATTTCTCTAGATCCAACATTGTCACATGCTTCCTTTGCTTTTAAACATCCTTACCCCTGTGCTGCAATTTTATTAAAATCTGCTTGTGTACTGGAAGCATAATTGAATTAGAATTAACATACCTAACATACAGCTCTCTGCAAATTCTGTTGAGCAAGTCATTTATCAGAGTAATGGGGGATTTTCTGCCTGCAAATGCATAAGTTAACATTCAATTCCATTTAATATATGCAAGCAAGAAAGCATTAAATTATATGAAGATTTTTGTTTTTACAAAGTATTAAGTTTTGTGAGTGTGTTATGGGAATGATTCAGCAAACACATTCACATACATAAAATCACTATTTACTGTAATAATATTATGTAAATACATTCTAATGCTAGTTGTTTAAATATATACTGTTCAGCTAAACAGATTTAGAAAATAATTCTCTCTGGTGTATAAGACCCTTGCACCGTACTGTATGTTTAAAACAGTAATATATAGATGGTGAAAAACTAGTACCATATCAGAATGAACTCAAACTGTTTAAATGTGTAAATAAGCAGTTTCCCCTGGGATCAATAAAGTTTACTAAATCTCATTCTGATTCTGACATATATAAGTGAGGCAATAGAATTTGGTTTTCTATGAAAATTGGGTAGAGGGATTTGATTCATTTTCTCTACTTTATAGGACTAAAATTACACCAACAATGCACAGAGAATAGGTGCAAGTATCAAATGAACCTTTTTTCCAGTGTTGTAAATGGCCGGAGAAGGACTAATTATCCTTTTTCTTGATGTTTTTTTTCCCCAGGAAGGCCCTGCACTCAGGTTCAAGTTCTAACCCCAGAGAGATCAGCACGACTTATAAAAGAAATCCTCACAACAGCCTGGACATCCAGAGACTTTGCTGTACAGTGGAACCCTGGTGATCAAGAGAAGAAGCATCCCTCAGCATCTTGGATTCAAAAAGTTTGGAAACATCTCTACATTCAGTTTGCTGATGACCTTAGTACCTTCGAAGACATGCCTTTGATTCCCAACGTGCCGCTGAGTGACAATATAGAATCGTTGGATCTCCTTCGTCTCAAGACTCCATCTCCCATTGTTATTTTGAATGAAGAAGACAGCACATTCTCGGAGGCCCTAACCGAAGTCATCAAAAAGATTGGAGGAGTAGTCTTAAAACAAATGGATCCATGTTTGCAACACCCATTGCTGAAAAATTACATACATCAGCTGTCTCCTAGTGTGCTAGTGCAGATCATGGACCGGACCTCATCCCAGAGACTGGTTAGTCAGGTATCAGGACTCTCAGTCCATCAAAAGGTTGTCCTCCGAGGCTTCTTGGCTAGTCTTACAGACGTCACTGAGAAGGAGAAACGCATCATTCAAGAGCTCCCCATATTTATGAAGGTGGGGCAGATTTCAGAGAAAGGCACCCCTTCCTTTTCCACTCTGAAAGGAGCCAGAGTGTTGCACCATACTGCCAAGCATCCTCCAGATGTTAAGTTATCCATCAATGTAATTGAAAACAGTGATGAGGCAACTATTCGTCTCATTGGGCTGTTAAATGTGGATCAGATTAAAAGCACTGAATGTTTGAAGGTGATTATTCAGGACATTGAGAAAGGGTTCTACACAAAAGAAGAAACGAAAAGGATAATGGTTTGGGCCCTTACTAATTTGTCATTTCTCAAGAATGAAAACAAAGCAGTAATCGCTTGGCTTTCCTCTCTGAAGTTCATATATTCCTCCTCAGCAAAACCACTTGCTGCAACAGACTTCTTTGATCCTGAGCTGGAAATACTGCAGAATCTCTTCTACATGGAAGAAAATACAAGATTCCCAACAGGCACATACACATCATCCCCTGATGTTCTTCATTCGCTAAGGCAGTTAGGGCTTAAGAACGAGGTACAGCTCACTGAAAAAGATGTGCTTCAGGTTGCCCAGAAAATTGAAGAGTTACAGGGAAGTCCTGCGCCAGAATGGGAGTGTCTTCTGAAGAAGGCAAAAACTCTTCTCACTATCCTAAACAAACAAACGAAATTGGTTAAGTCTCCAGAGGCCCAGACATCCTTGCAAAATTTGAAATGGGTTCCTGTCTGCAAGGAGCGACCTTTAAATTACCCCAAATCTCTTGCCTGGAAGGGAGACTCATGTAACATTTCTTCTCTTGCTGAAATGTGTGATATATCACAGGCAGTACTTGTTGGCTCCTCTGTAGCACTGGTGGAAAGAACATCCGCTGGCATGAAAAAAGCTCTAAAGTTGTCCATGGATCCTCAAGTAGACCAAGTACTCCAGCATTTAAAAGCAGTGAATGACTGGCATAGATCCCAAGCATTTACTACGGAAGATTGGTATCAGTTCCAGCAGATACTTTTTGAAATATATGACTTCATGCAGATTCACTTAGAGAATGCAAGAGAAGCGGTGAAGTCTTTGCCTTCTGATTGGGTTTGGACAGGCAAAACATTTGCATCTCCAGACCAAACTGTCCTGAAACCTGTACCAGATCTGGATCTACAGCCCTACTTGTACTCATTACCAAAGACCATTGCAAAGTTCCACAAACTTTTCAAGTTCTGCGGTTCAATTGATGAAGTTCTTCCCAGTCATATGTTTGCTGTAGTTAAAACAATTCAAGAAAGGAGTAAACAGGAGATGTCAAAAGAAGAAAGCAAACATAATCTCCTACTACTGATAAACATCTTACGATGGCTATACAGCAATCAAATAGCAGTGGATATTGACATGCAAGTGCCAATTTTTTGCTACAAAGATCCAAGCAAATTGGCTATGAAGCCAATCCATGAATGCACTTACTGCGATATCAAAGTGGATGATTTGAATGATTTGCTTGATGACACATCAGAACCCATCATTCTGGTACATGATGATATTCCCATGAAAACTGCAGAGTGGTTAAAAGTTCCCTGTTTGAGCACAAGGCTCATAAACCCAGAGAACCTTGGCTTTGAACAGTCTGGGCAGAGAGAACCACTAACTGTGAGGATCAAGAACATACTTGAGGAATATCCATCTGTAGCAGATATCTTCAAAGAACTCTTGCAGAATGCGGATGATGCAAATGCCACCGAATGCAGTTTTCTTATTGACATGAGAAAGAATCTTGATTTACGAGAAAACCTACTGGACCCTGGGATGATCGTCTCGCATGGTCCTTCTTTGTGGTCATTCAACAATTCTGTTTTCTCTGACACAGACTTCCTCAATATCACTCGATTGGGAGGATCCATGAAAAGATGTGAAGCAGACAAAGTGGGCAAATTTGGGTTGGGGTTCAACTCGGTTTATCATGTGACCGACATACCCATTATAATGAGCAGAGAATTCATGATCATGTTTGATCCTAACATCAATCATATTAGCAAACACATCAGAGACAAATCAAACCCAGGCATCAAAATCAACTGGAGTAAGCAGCAGAAACGTCTGAGGAAGTTTCCTAACCAGTTCAGACCCTTCATTAATATCTTCAACTGTCAACTTCCTTTGTCTCAAGAGTCCCCTTACAAATATGATGGGACGCTCTTCAGGCTCCCATTCAGAACAGAGCAAGAAGCAGCAGTAAGTGAAATCAGTACTATCTACTACAACACCACAGATATCTATTCTCTCGTTGATGAATTTAGCATCTGTGGCCACCGGCTGATCCTTTTCACCCAGCATGTTGGTACTATGGTCCTGAAGTATTTGAAGTCTGAGGAGTCAAATCCTGCTGCTGCACAGGACGTAGTCACAATTAACAAGAGCGTATGGTCCTCTAAAGCAGCTTATGGTCCGCTCAGTATTCTGAAATCAGCAGCTAAAATCATGAAAAAAGTGGCATCCACCAACAGAGTACCAGCTGATATTCCCAAGTCTGGCTGTATCATCAGAATTGTTGTTGAAGAGTTCCACAATGTATTCAGACGAATCCTTGATCTACAGTCACCTCTTTTCAGAGGTTCAGAGGAGGATCCGTCTTCATACTTTGAGATGGCAGCTAAAGGCTGTCAAAACAGGCGCCTTACTGATGAAATGCCTCAGAAGGGTGTGGAAAACACGAACTGGCTCATTTGTTCATGCATGGATGTAACGGAAGCTCTGAAATTCTCCCTGAGTGAAAGTGGAAAGCGATTGGGACTGGTACCATGTGGGGGTGTAGCGGTTCTGCTCTCTGAAGAGGAAAATCGAACATGGACAGTGAAAATGAGTTCGGGCCCAATTGGTGAGGTGTTCTGCTACTTACCTCTCCGAATAAAAACTGGGCTACCTGTACACATAAATGGATGCTTTGCAGTCACCTCAAATCGCAAAGAAATTTGGAAAACAGACACAAAAGGAGAATGGAACTCAATTTTTATGAGGCATGTCATTGTCCAGGCATACTTGGCTGCACTTAGTATGCTAAGAACTATGTCCGACAATGGGGAACTCCTTGATTATCAGTATTACGCAGCCTGGCCAGATCCTAGTGTTGTACATGATGACTTTAATTTGATTTGTCAAGGAGTATATCAAGAAATTGCTAAAGGTGGAGATGACGACAACGCAAAAGTCTTTTCAGACGGCAAAACCTGGGTGTCAATCAAGTACGTCAGGTTCTTGGATGACTCCTTGCTCTGCAGACCAGATGTTGGACCTGCTGCCTTCAAAATATTTCTGAAATACCTTAAGAAGTGTGGCTCCCAAGACCTCTGTGCTGTCGAGCTGCCAGACTGGGTGAAAGAAGGCTTTGATGATGCTGGCTGTAAAGGGAAACTGATGGAGAACACACTCACAGAGAGACAGTTCTTCTCAGATGTATTCTTCCCACATATACAAGACATTGACCAAGACCTTCGTGACCCCCTTATGTACTATGTCCTCAATGAAAAACTGGATGATTTTTCAGCTATACTGAGAGTGACTCCTTGCATCCCATGCTCAGGACCATCAAATAAACTTGTTCTGCCATCTCGACTCATACATCCAGAAGGAAGAGTCGCCAAACTGTACAATAGTGATGACGGACGGTTTCCTGAAGGAAGTTTGAAAGACTATCTGAACCCAGTATGCTTAGTGAAGTTGGTACAGTTGGGTATGGTGAAAGATGACCTCTCGTGGGAAGATTTGACTGAGAGGGCTGAGTCTGTCATGACACTTAATGAAACAGACCATATAGCTGCATGTCACAGGAGCAGCATCCTGCTTAGTCTCATTGATGAAAAACTAAAAATGAGGGACACAAGAGGAAATGAGTATGTTGAAAAATTACAAGGCATCAAGTTCCTTCCATTTTTGACCAAGCCAGCTGGCTTTTCACTCCCTTGGCATGGAAATAATTTTCCCCAGTCAACAATGTTCTCTGCAACAGAACTTTACACTACAGATCATCAGGACACTGTGTGCTTGATGAAGCCGATCCTGAATGAAAACTCTCCATCATTTAAAGGGTGCGGACCCATTTCGCTAGCTGTGAAAGACTTTCTCGGCTTGATCAAAAGGCCAGCCGCCGGGCTAGTCATTAACCAACTTAGAGAACTCTCGAAATCCTTTGATGGTGTCACGCTTTATCAAGAAAACATAACCAATGCTTGTTACAAATACTTACATGAGGAGATGATGCAGTCCAAAGCTGTACAGGAAGAAATTATGGACGATCTGAAAACGTTCTGCTCAGTTCTAGTTGAAAATACTTACGTTAATCCATCAAAAGTGGCATTTCATTTGAACTTTGATGCGGCTCCGTATCTTTACCAACTTCCCAACAAGTACAGAAACAGTTGCCGTGAGCTTTTTGAAAATGTCGGAGTTCTGCCATGCTTCACTGTTGAAAATTTCTCAGCTGTTCTAGAACTGATTAAGAATGAATGTGGGAGAAGAGCCCTCTCTGAGGACAACTTCCAGCTATGTCGTAGAATCATCAGTGAAGGAATTTGGAGTTTGATTAGAGACAAATCTCAGGAGTTCTGTCAGAGCAACTATGGACAGATACTTTTGCCTGACAGCAATCTCACTTTGCAGCAATCTAAATCACTGTGCTACAATGACTGTCCTTGGATTAAGATGAGAGATACAACTGTGAAGTATTGTCATGGAGATATTCCGAGAGAGGTTGCAGTGAAATTGGGCGCAATCCCAAAGCGCCACAAAGCTCTGGAAAGATATGCTTCCAATATTTGTTTCACCACTCTTGGAAGTGAGTTTGGCCAAAAGGAGAAACTTACCAGCAGAATCAAGAGCATACTCAATGCGTATCCATCAGAGAAGGAGATGCTGAAAGAGCTTCTTCAGAATGCGGATGATGCCAAAGCAACAGAGATATACTTTGTCTTTGATCCCAGAACCCATCCAACTGACAGAATATTTGATGACAAATGGGTGCCCATGCAAGGTCCATCACTATGTGTATACAACAATCAACCATTCACAGAGGATGATGTCAGAGGGATCCAAAATCTTGGTCGAGGGACAAAAGAGGCGAATCCCGGCAAAACTGGGCAGTATGGAATTGGATTCAATTCGGTATATCACATCACTGACTGTCCGTCTTTCATCTCAAATAATGACATTCTTTGTATCTTTGATCCACATGCACGTTATGCACCTGGGGCAACGTCTGTTAGTCCAGGACGAATGTTCAGAGATTTAGATTCCGATTTTAGGTCCCAATTTTCGGACGTCCTTAACTTGTATTTGGGAAATTATTTCAAGCTAGAACGCTGCACGATGTTCCGGTTTCCCATACGCTCTGTAGAAATGGCAAAAGTTTCAGAGATTAGCTCAGTGCCTGCTTCAGACAGAATGGTACAAAATCTCCTGGATAAGTTACGTACAGATGGTGCAGAGCTACTTATGTTCTTGAACCACATGGAAAAAATTTCAATCTGTGAAATTGAAAATGGGACAGGAGAACTGAAAACATTGTATTCTGTGACTGCAAAAATCACAGATGGTGATCGTCTCAAACGCAAGCAGTTTCATGCTTCTGTCGTGGACAGTGTGACTAAGAAAAAGCATCTGACCCAAATCCCAGTACAACAAATCACATACACTATGGATATTGAGGACTCGGATGGGAACTCAACAACCTGGGTGGTGTGCAATAGATCTGGCTTCTCTGACATGGAAAGGGTGTCCAAGAGTGTAGTTTCAGCTCACAAAAACGAAGACATTACACTTTTTCCCAGAGGTGGGGTGGCAGCATGCACTAGCCACAACTACAGAAAAGCCCATCGAGCATTCTGCTTTCTCCCTCTTTCTCTGGAGACTGGCCTGCCTTTTCATGTGAATGGGCATTTTGCCTTAGATTCAGCCAGACGAAACCTATGGAGGGATGACAATGGTGTTGGAGTGAGGAGTGACTGGAACAATAGTCTAATGACAGCACTAATAGCTCCTGCTTATGTAGAACTCCTGATTCAGCTGAAACGTAGACTTTTTCCTGGGCCTGATCCCACCATGACAGTCCTTCATGGGACACCAATCCATGTTGTCAAAGACCTTTTGAGAAAGTTTTTGTTTTTCTTCCCTGTGAACAGGCTTGACATTCAGCCAGACTGGTACTGTTTGGTAAAGGCAATATATCAGTCCATTAATGTAGACCTAAAAAGACTTCTCCCTGTCGTCAGAGCTCCACACATGGACAACACAGACATGCACGCAGCCGTATACATTTCCTGGGTGAATACATCCTCTTCGCCTAAATGTCGAGCATTCTTCGACAACTTGTTGCAGGATGAGTTGCAGCATCTGAAAAACACAGAATACAACATCACCACACGGAAATCTGTGGCAGAAAATGTTTACAGGCTGAAGGCCATGCTCCTGGATGTCGGCTTTAACTTAATCCACAGTTGCGATGAAACAGCTAGCCTGTATTTCTGCCTGGAAGATGCAGGTATTCCAGTCAGCTATGTGACACCAGAAGATGTCAGAAACTTCCTGCTGACATTTTCATCTCCAGACGCATCATGTCAAGTTGGTAAGCTGCCTTGCCGACTGCAGCAGTCGAACTTCAAACTCTTCCACAGTCTGAAGCTTCTGGTGGACTATTGCTTCAAAGATATCGAGGTGGATGATATCAGAATAGAGGGGCTTCCACTGCTTTTGACAATGGACAACATTTTGCAAGTGTTTGATTCTAAACGAACAAAATTCTTGACAAACCATCACGAACTAATCTCCTCAAGAAAAGAGCTGTTCATGCACACCTTTTACATGAGGTATAGCAACATTCTTTTCAAAGCAGGTGTAGCCAAGGTGTTTGACATAAGCAGCTTTGGAGATTTATTGGGATCTGTCCTACCTCGAGAGTACAGAACAAGGATCTCTGTGAAGTGGAGAGAAAACTATGCAAGTGAATCTTGGCTGAAAAGTGTGTGGCACTTCATCAGTGAGAGTATCGCTATCAAAGATGACCAGGCAGAGACTAAACCAAAGTTTGAGACGGTCCTAGACATCCTCAAAGACTGGGCTCTACTACCAGGAATCAAGTTCATGGTGTCCAGCAACAAGTTAGTTGTGCCAGAATATGACGTTTTATTACCCCTGAGTCTGATGCACGCTGCAATTTTCCCCAATGGACAGAATGACAAAGTCTTCCATACCCTGATGAAATCAGGATGCTTTCAGGTGGCTGTAAACAAAATATGTGCCAAAGAGAATCCTATCTTGCCTCTGTTGGCCCAGGCCACCGCAAATATAGACAGTCCTTCAAGCATACTGAGAGCGCTGGAGTACATGATCCAGACATCTGCTTTCAAAGCAGGAAACTTGGCAGACAAAGATTTTGAAGCACTCTTGTTGTATTTTAACTCCAATCTGGTGAGTTTGTGCCAAGATGATGTACAAAGTCTAAAATTGCTCCCATGTTACAGGGCTGTTAGTGGCCGGCATATTAGCATTGCAAACTTTGGAGCTTGCTATATTCTGACCAAAAGCATTCCCTCCATTGACATGGAAAAATGGGCCAATACTACATCGTCATCTTTTCTAGTCGACAATCCACAGCTTAAGGAGCTCTACGCCTTCCTTGGGTGCTCTCCAATCGATGACCTGGAAGTCTACCTGAAACATCTCCTCCCGAAGTTTGACATTTTGACACATGACGCCAAAATCCAACATCTCATTAATCTGAAGGATAGGTTATTGGCAATGGAGGAGTCTTGTGAAATAAAGGATCAACTCTATGAAAAACTGGAAAGTCTGTCATTTATTTATGACTCATCAAGCAGATTAAAACCTGCCAAGGCCTTCTTTGACCAAACTGAGAAAGTATTTGAAGTGATGCTCCCACCAAAATCTTTCATCCCACCTGATTTCTTCAGAAAAATTGAGCAAATGTCCAAACCAAAAAATGGAACCTTGTTCTTACCTTCTTGGATTTCATTCCTACGCAAGATAGGTTTAAAATATGTTGTGTCTCAGCAGCAAGTATTGCAGTTTGCAAAAGAGATCAGCATCAAAGCCCAAACAGAGAGCTGGTCAAATGAAAAAGTCCAGACAATTGTGGATGTTCTTCTGAATCACATTTTCAATGAGAGGGTGGATCTCTTTGAGGTAGGATTCCTTAAAGAGCTCTCCATGATACCCTTCCTGTGCCCAGAGCGTGCACCACCAGAACTTGTCAAACTTCATCCTCAACATCAAGAAATAAATGGCTCACTCCCTCTAATTCGTTTCAGCGGGTCTCAAGTTAATCCAAAATTCAAACAAACAGATATCATGCAATTACTCTGGACATCTTGTTCTATTCTACCAGAAAAAGCCACACCAGGAAGCATACAAGACCAACAGGGAACCACACTTACAGGACAAGAACAGCTTGACCAAATTTTGACAATGCTAAATGTCAATTTAGATCCCCCATTGGAAAAGGTCATTAGCAACTGCAAAAACATCTGTAGTGTTACAAATGTGGAAGACGACACAGTCAAAACGAGAAACAAAGTCTTGAGGAGCACGTATGAATTCCTTAATGCAGATAAGCGGGAGTTTCGATACCAGTTACGTGGGGTGGCATTTGTCATGGTTGAGGAGGGGTGGAAACTTCTAAAACCAGAAGAAGTTGTAATAAATCTTGACAATGAATCAGATTTCAAGCCATATCTGTACAAGCTTCCTCTTGAACTTGGCACCTTTCACCAGCTGTTCAAGGTAATGGGAACCGAGGACATTGTTTCAACCAAACAATATGTCGAAGTGTTGTGTCGCATTTACAGAAGTTCAGAAGGCAAACAGCTTGACCCAAACGAAATGAGGACAGTAAAACGAGCAGTATCTGGGCTCTTCAAAAGTCTGCAGAATGACCCAGTACAAATCCGCAAAGACCTGGAAATGCTCAGAGATTTGATCTTTTACCTGCCAAGTCACGACGGTCGCCTTGCCAAGTCAAACAGTTTGGTCTTCGATGATGCACCACATTACAAGAGCAGAATCCAGGGTAATGTTGGAGTCCAAATGCTTGTTGATCTGAGCCAGTGCTATCTGGGCAAAGACCATGCCTTTCACACCAAGCTCATTATGTTACTTCCACAGAAATTGAGGCCCAGACTTTTGAGTAGTATCTTAGAGGAGCAACTTGATGAAGAGTCTCAGAAAATGTGCCAGTTTGGAGCCCTTTGCTCACTTCAGGGCCGGCTTCAGCTGTTGCTTTCCTCTGAGCAATTTATCACGGGACTAATACGCATCATGAAGCATGAGAATGACAATGCATACATGGTCAATGAGGAGAAAGCAATACGACTGTGCAAGGCTTTATGTGAAGGTTTGAAGGTGTCCTGTTTTGAGAAGCTACAGACCACATTGCGAGTGAAAGGCTGCAATCCAATTCCACATAGCCGGAGTGAAACACTAGCCTTTCTGAAAAGATATGGTACATCGTTGATCCACCTTTACATTCAACATTCAGACAGTAAGGATATCAACTTTCTTCTTGCTCTGGCAATGACTCTCAAATCTGCCACAGACAATCTGATTTCTGACACCTCTTATCTAATTGCCATGCTAGGCTGCAATGACATATACAGAATTACAGAAAAGCTGGACAATCTTGGAGTCAAGTATGACTCAACTGAGCCGTCAAAGCTTGAACTTCCCCTTCCTGGGACACCCATACCTGCAGAGATACATCATATTCTTCTGATGGACCCTATGAATGTGTTCTATCCCGGGGAATATGTTGGCTACCTGGTTGACTCAGAGGGAGGAGATTTCCTCGGGTCTTATCAGCCAACCTATACCTATGCTATCATTGTTCAAGAAGTTGAGAGAGAAGAGGACAGCAATCCAAGCTTTCTTGGCAAATACTTCCAAATTGACATTGGATACAGTGAATACAAAATTGTCAGTTCCCTTGATCTGTATAAATTCTCTAGACAAGACGAGAGCACCCATATTCGAGATGGTGTCCCAACATCTACAAGCCCTTCAGAGAATCCCTGCCCTGGACCCAGAATGGTTCCACCAGTTTTTCCTGGCAAGGAAAATCACATCACTCCTCCAACCAAGTTGTCTCCAAAAAAGATCAAGCTCAGCTCCTTACCTGAAATTCTAAAAGAAGTGACTTTGGTCATAGAGCAGGCTTGGAAACTTCCAGAAACGGAAAGAAAGAAAATAATACGGCGCCTGTATCTGAAATGGCACCCAGATAAAAATGCAGAAAACCTCGATATTGCCACGGAGGTCTTTAAGCACTTGCAAAATGAGATCAGCCGGATGGAGAAGCAAGCACAGGCAGAGCAGACCACAGACAGGGCATCAAGGAGAACTTTCTCTACCTCATCCTCTCGCTTCCAGTCAGAGAAGTTTTCCTTTCAAAGATTTTACACATCATGGAACCAAGAAGCAACAAGCCATAAATCCGAGAGGCAACAGTTTAGAGAGCAGTACACCAGCTATGCAGGGACACAGTCGAGTCGTTTTTTCGTTCCACCCTCTTTTAAGTCTGTTGGTAATCCTGTGGAAGCTCGAAGGTGGCTAAGGCAGGCAAGAGCCAACTTCTCAGCTGCGAGAAATGACCTTCACAAAAATGCTAATGAATGGGTGTGCTTCAAGTGCTACCTGGCTGCCAAATTAGCACTGATTGCCACAGACTATGCAGTCAGAGGAAAATCTGACAAAGATGTGAAACCGACAGCATTGGCTCAGAAGGTGGAAGAATACAGCACTCAGCTCTCTGGTCTGTCTAAAGATGTTCACATCCTGGAAGGATATGGTGTTGACAGCCTGAGAACCCGTTATCCAGACCTGTTGCCTTTTCCACAGATTCCTAACGATAGATACACCTCTGAAGTTGCAATGAGAGTGATGGAATGTACAGCTCGGATTATCATCAAATTGGAGACATTCGTGCAGCAGAAAATCTGAAAATAAAGTAAAAAAATCAGGTGATGGATCAAGATCTTTCGATAACAAAAACAGCAGTGGCCATGTGCAATATGAACAAATGGATCTAATACAGGAATTATGTGATGCAAAAGTATGCAGGCAGCTTATGCACGGTATCATTAATGGTGCTGAAGCCCATGCTTATGCATACATGTTTGCTCATAAATTGCTCATAATGTCCAAACAAATCCTGCCTGAGCCTGAAAATATTTCTGTGTAACATTTTACTTTAGCAAAACAAAAAAGGTATTTGACATGCGAGTGTACATAGTGCTAAAAAAAGGTATAGCAATATTTTTCTTTTTAAACCAAAGTTTGTTTAGGTTCTCCCTGTACAAAATGTATGAAAATAATGTGCTGCTTTTTTACTTCATCTTTTATAGAAAAGTATTTTTTCTTCACACAGTCAGCAAGGTGACTGTATTGTAATTAATTAGCATGCATTTGCACTGTACTGTGAAGTAGGGAGCGTGTGCGTGACTGCTGAAATGGTAGAGTGAAGACTTTTACACATATATTGTGGGATAGACCATGCTACCATGAAAATGAAAAAGTGCTGTCTGGGACTTATTTGGACAAGTTTTAGTGTCATTTCAATGACACTAATATGTATATATATGTATGTATGTATGTACACACGTGTGTGTGTGTGTGTGCATTTATACATACATACATACATACATACATACATACATACATACATAAGGTCCTTGGCATGTTACAAACCTGAGTGCTCAAGTTTTGAAAGTGTGTGAAAGGGTCCAAGACACGAAGTGCATACTAGTAATGTCATATATTTAATTAAAAATAGCTGCCAAATTGCTGGTTCTCAGAAATGGCTCCTCATTTCAAATTGCTAATCACTTGACTCTAGTAGAACTGAATGTCCTGTAGTAGCACAATCAGTTTGCAAAGCCTGTTTTCCAAAAGGATTTTTGGGGCCGAAACCGAAAACCAAAAATAAGGAAACACCCTGGCCGAAAACCGAAACTGAAACCGAAAGAAATTATTAAATTACTAAAAAAATAAATCTGTACAAAAATTTGAAGATATTTATTTAGCATTCAGACAATGCACAATATAAAATGACATTTGAAATATTTTTTTTTCCTTGGCCCCATACATAACCAGCCTAAAAGCAAGATGGCTGAAATATCATATATTCAAAAATCTTCTTTCATAAAACTAGTGAATTAACTTTTAATATTCCGATCACAGGCGAGCGGCCTAATCAAAAGACCAACAGCTCTTAGTGGATTCATGGCCCTCAAATGGGCTTTTCTATGCTTCATACTCTGCATGGAGCTCGGGATAGGCCGTGGTTCGGTCATCTGCATCACGATTGGGTCATCACAGTGTCAGCCCGATTTAAAAAAAATTCAGCCGAAACTGAAAATTCATTTGTCGTCATTTTCGGCCCGATAATTTCGGTGGTCGAATATTCAGTGCATCACTAAAATATATATACAAATAGTACTGCGCTACACCTCATTTCCTCTTATTTTGCTTCCAATGTGTTTTAATGCAGTCTGAGGAACTTTTGTATTTTAAGCCACACACTGATCTATGTACAAATCATAACAAAGCGTGACAAAGTATGTCTAACTTAAGTCCTGAACCAGTGAAGAACAGGTGCAGATGATTCCAACTGATCAGGTAGTGATCAGTATACTGGTTGTGCTGAATGCTGAGGGGCTAGAACACCATTATCTAGGCAACTTGAGGCACTTTGCAATTTTTAATAATACATTTTCTCAGTATGCCAAAGAAAGACAATTCTAAAATAGTGTGGGTTTTTTTGCTGAATCAAAGTAAAATATAAAGAAATGATGTGTATATCTATCTATCTAATTTATATTATGAATACATTATAATTATTTTAAATATATATATA
>JBBKCR010000001.1:23129715-23143722 GCA_037577295.1 Ladigesia roloffi
CACACACACACACACACACACACACACACACACACACACACACACACACACACACACACACACACACACAGCATTCTTAATGAACCACCTGAGTAACATGTCCTCTAATGTATTATATAAAAGACATAAATGTACATACGCTACATTGAGGCCCTCTTAATTAATAATGAAAAGCCACATATATGGTCGCATTTCATTATGTCACTTTGCTCTCTGACTGTTTTTATCGTTGAGAACCAAAAGCACTTTCTATGTTCTGTCACTTGAATTGAGGTTATTTTTTTGAGGAACAAACTTTGCGTCCAGTACCAACATACAGTACCTTAATTACATCAAACATTTAATTCCAAGAAACTGAGATAAGAGGCAAATATCACACCAGGCGGGCACATCTAAGAGAATTATGCAGTTGAAGTAATCTAAAGATAAACAAACGTGGCATCCTGCAAAATTACTTAAGGTGTATTTACGCTTCATTTGAGGCGAGGATGTTGATGCTGACCAAACGCAACATGTGAAATGATGTGCAAGTGAATCTGTGAGTAGAGGGAGTCCCAAGAGGGAGGAATTGTATGTGGTAAAGAGGAGCAGCTCCATACATTAACCCTGTTCTGACTAGGAAACCAGGGCTGCCAAATATGTCATATGTAAATCATTACTCTGACAAAAGTCTCTACAAAACTGATAACACAATGGCCACAATTTGCAAATGAGAGTATAACAGTGCTTTGGCAGGGTGACCAATTAGAGCTCCAGGTGAGTTACAGGGTGCTCTAATGAATAGAGTTCATCAGGTGATCCAACAAATATCTAATAATTTAATATTTAATCTTTAAAGACATTGATTTGCTAAGGGCTATTCTACATTTCCCTTCTATTTCGTTTTTTCCTCTAATGTCTGATGGGTTTGTGTACCAAAAGGATTTCATAATTAATTCTTACATTATAGTTGACCAACTATAGTATTAAACAGGCTCAGCTTTTTTACTGTGCCTTTGAGGCTGAAACTGCTCACTTTTCTGATTTGCTGTCCTTAATTGCAGCTGATTCAAAAGAGAACATGGGGCTAAAAACATTTCAACATGTATGAATGGGGGGAAACTACTGCAGGCTGAATAAGCAGTATGGAAATGTGTGCAAGTTCATGACATCAATGGGAGCTGTGACTGGTCACCTTGACAGAAACACTGTGATTGGTCATAAGCTCATTTACGTATTGAAGACTTTGTGATATCAGTATGGTAAAGACCAAAATAACAATTAACCAATAATATATTGTGCACTGGCAATGGTCAACAAAAGCATCCATTCCCCTGAAATGCAAATAACACCATCGCTGATTCCCTAATAATAATATTATATTATAGTATTAAAAGAATGGGCATTGCCTTTGGCCTCCTGGTAACTCTGTGCCTGCAAAAATGTGTTGCCATGCCCAGAGCACAGTGCATTCACCCTCATTACACCCACAGATGTCAACAAGTGAATTAAGCTAAATGGCTCAGCTTAAAGTAAATAAGGTGGTCTGATCAGATCCCACGTTGATATTTTTCTGACATCAATTTCTGAACATTACTGGTAACAGTGGAACCACTATTGTTCAGTTGAAGTGTCCAGCAGGACACACATCATTAACCAGACCGGGAGTATCGAACAAGGTTCTTTTTTGTTGTTCTCATTTGGACTCTGTCTTGCCCTCGACTTGACAAACATGGTCTTGACTACTGCTCTGCTGAAGGGTGTCAGGTTTAAAGCCTGTGTATTTGTGCCTGATTTTTAGCCTTTGCAGACTTGTAGAACATGGCACAGCCAGTAGCACACCTATCGAACTGTTCGTACAGGTTTATCTACAGGGGCTTGCTTCAAGTTACAACCATTGAAAGGTTTAAGGACAAGTTTGGTTCTTTAAAGACAGTGATCAGGGATTATTGCAGTTCCCTTAAAGACTTAATGGAGGGCGCCTGTGAGCACCCCTTTAAACACCAAGATGATAAATGAGACGCCCTATAGCCTCGCAGTCCTGCAGTCCACAACTGCGAGAGGATCATTTGGAACTGGGCTTGCTGTGTGGAATGTAAATGCACCACTTCGTCAATCTGAGGTGCTGGAGGGCCATAAAACTGTTTACCCCTCTCTAACCCACCCTGATCAACTCATAAAGGGCTTGGGGACAGGAGGAGCCGATTCATGTGTTAAATTAATGAAAAAGACTACACTCTGCAAGTCTGCAGCTCTTTGAGACTGCCGGCGCTGCTGCTGAATACAAAACAATAGTCTTGTCATTACTTTTAATTACTAAAGTCAACCAATCCCCATGGAAAACAGAAAGGAATCAGACAGACAATGTTTTCAGTTGTTTTAAATAGTATTTAAAATGTATTAGAAAGAGAAGAAGAATGTCCTGTGTTATTAAGTAGACCTTTTTGCAGACTACTTTATCATGTCTCCTTCTCAGCTGCCGTCTCATCGCCACCCATGGTGCTGCGGGTGTAAATCACTTGTGCTCTGTGCTTAGAGACCCACTTGATCATGCCTGGAATGAACAATGATCAACAAATTTAGTGAAACCTGGTTTACTTATTTACAGTCAGACAAACAGAAGAATAGGAATGAGAGATCATTCTTTGAGGAGAACTGACAGAAACTGTAAAAAATAAATAAATAAAAAGGCATTGCAGGGATGCTATCATGAGGAGAAGAAAAAAACCTTGAATGAATAATGCATTCTCCTAAACAATGCCTTACCTTTACCGATCAGCTCCAGAAGGGCAGCCCTGGCAAGTGACCCTCTTATCTTCAGCCTCTCAGACACTACCGCAGGAGTGATGAGTTTGTAGTTTGGCACCTACTTACAGCTTATCGTATGTGGTCTTGTCCAAGAGCATCAAGTTGTTCAGCTTGTCCCTCACCTTTCCATCTGCTCAGTGGAACAAAGAAATCAGACACAAGCAAAGAAAGTATTGATCAGAAAGAGAATGCTCAAGTTCATACACTCATTTGATTGACTCAAGTAAGCCAATAAATAAACAAACCTTCTTTTTTGCTTTGCCTCCAGACTTGTTGACAGGGTCTTTATCCTTTTTGGACTTTCCAGCGTCTTTCTTGCTCTTATCTGACTTTGGAGGCTGCATTAAAAAACGCATCACCAGAATAATATATATTATCATGCTTTCAAAGACTCTTTTTTCGGTCTAGCCCCTGAACCCACCAGTTTCAAAGGAATGTATTTTGTTTGATAAGACACACATTGACCTACATATGAATCATTCAAGCAGAACAAAGCAGACCTGAACCAGTGAAGAAACAGATAATCAGTCAGTGATCAGTTTACTGGTGGCGGAGTAGTTGGAACTAACTCCTTTATTCACGCACTTTTATCTTTTGGCATTTTGCAGCCTGTCACAGTAAAATATTTGCTCCCAATTCATTCATTAAATGTTAAATGTACTCTAAGACAAGACATTCTGACAGGTGATTTAATGCTATATATATATATTTGGGCTGTAACGATATATGATACAAAACCGAAATTTTGACACTCACGTCCACGAACCTGTGTGTGTGAGGCAACACAGACACACCCCTTCCAACTCTTTCCCGTATACATTTCCCGCCCACATGTTTACAAACAAAAGTACGGATGGACCCTTTGTTTGCTGAATTGATTCGCTGTGTTGCCTTGCCTCGGTTTAGCAACTGCTAACCGGGCGTCCCTTGCTCATTCACTCGGCAACTAAACAGGTCCAAAGTCACGAGGAGTGAGGTCTGTGCTTCATCTCCTCAGAAAGGGAGCATTTATTTTTCCTTCTTCAGAAAAATAACAAAGCCCTACGAACAAGCGGCCACGAAAGTATAAACAGAGTAAAACTTTTTCCCTAATTTAGTGTTTCTGCTATTAATTTTGTTTATATTTTCTGTATTTGTGTTGTAATACAGGGGCGCCGCCAGGAGGGGAAAGGTTAGAACGATTCTAGGGCCCAGCACTGACATGGGGCCCTGTTAAGGGCTAGTAATATTATCTTAATAACGGGGGGAGGGTTGGGGGGTATGAGAGGCAAAATTCTAATCTGTAATATATATAAATATATACATATATATACAGAACATATGTTTAAATAACAAACAGTCACAATTCAGAGCACAAGGCTCAATGCATTAATAATATTTTCAACAAAGTAAGAGTGAAAACTACTCAGTATTCTCAGAGGATTTTGAATGAAATATGAAAGAAGTCAAATGTGTTCAGTTCTGGCACAATGTACAAACGTAAACACCGCTGAGTGTGGGGAGGGTGATGTGAGACATGAATGCTGGACTGGGTTACTGATTGGCACTGGTTTAACACTATAAATCTACACAGTTACCTCAAATGCCACAATTAATAGAATGCTTATGCACATTCCTCTGCTAAATTCTGTGACATACATTGTATCATTATCACTGACGCCTATTCTATAGGAGTTCTCTCTGCATCCACTAGATCAGGGGTCACCAAACTGGGGACAAAGGGCACCAGAGTAACCCAAAGTACCACATGAGCAGCCCCAGGACTACTCAGCAGTGAGCGGCATCTTACTTCTAATTTGATCTTGATGCTATTATTCTTTAATCACATTTGCATTTATACAGAATTGAAAATGACAATATCTAGAAAAAGCATTTAAAACAAGTTTGTTATACATGAAGTTTAGTTAAACCCTGTACAAGTGTATCAAACTGGTAGCCCTTCATATAGCTCAGTACTCATGAAGGCGCTCTCAGTTTCAAAAAGTTTGGTGACCCCTGCCATAGAAAGTTGGAATAGAACCATTCAGACTCATATATCCACCTTAAAGCACATAAAGTGTCTCCAGATTTCAAGATCCATAGTTTTGTGGGGTTTTGTAAAATTAAAAATTAGAAAATCTCACTATGGAAACTTTAGTAGGAAAGTAGGCATGCTTTCAATAGATGAAAGAACGGTGAAAGTTTTCATTTGGGCTTTTAGGAAGTGCCTCTTTAAGCTAAGGATCCATCACATGGATATTGGAGCAAAAGTACCTGCAGTTAATACACCTCTATCAGCCACAACTTTCAAACCAAATGTAATTAATAACTGATTAACTCATTACAGCGGCACCTGTGGAAGGGGTTGATTATATTAGGCTGTAAACAGATTGTTGGACCGAATCTGATGTTGGAAGCAGGAAATGTCTGGAAAATCTGAGCATCTCTAAAACGGCAGGGTTGTGGAGTTTCCTGGTGTGCAGTGGCCAGGACATACTAAAAGTACTCTAAGGAAAAACAACAGGTGAACCAGAGACAGGGTCCTGGGAACCAAAGAGTCATTGATGGTGGTGGGGAGTGATGACAAGCCAGTCTGGTTAAGATCTCAAAGATCAGCTTTAGAACTGAAACAGTTAATGATTATCTAATAGAAATTGGGCTGCATAGGCACAGAAAAGCCAAAGTTCCCATCAGAACCGGACCATAAAGCAATGGAAGAAGCTGGTCTGGTCTGATTTATCACTTTTTCTATTAAATAATGTGGCTGGCAGGGTTTGGCTGTTGCCAACCTGGGGAGGAGACAGCACAAGGATGCACAGTACACAGATTGATATCATTTTAAATGACACCAATATAGTACTTTAAATTCGATTATGGAGAAATATAATACTTATATAATGACACGACCACAATAACACATTTACTAGTATAATATATTTAAAAAGAGCATCATTTCATGAAAATGAAACAGACCATAATGTTCCACGTTGAAGATTCAGTGAATAAGCCTAACGCATGCGCACCGAGGACGATCAGCCTCTATTCTTTCATGGGAAATGTAGTTTTTTGCCGTAGAAGTATATTTGTTGACAGTTTCCACACGTCTTAATTGTATTCGTGTTTCTGATAAAATAGAAAAAAACAAAACAATTAAAAAACAATTAAAACAGAAACTTTTTAAACTTGATCTGCACACCGCTGGTGTTTTCTGCAGTAGTGACTGGAGCTCTGTATCTATTTAGTGATCCGGACCCTTTGATTCAGCTCACCAAGAAGAATCGACTCCTAAGTAGTTTTTTGTGTAATATATTACATATATTAGATACAATTTTTTTTAACTTTCGTCATAACATTCTGTCTACACTCTATGGAAATATGTATTGAGTCACCTGGCCATTGCACCAACAGGTACTTTAATAACATTGCATTCAGAAACATAGAATTTAAAATAGAGTTATTCCCCCCATGCACTAATAACAGCATCCACTTTTCTTGAAAGGCTTTCCACAAGATTTTGGAATTTCTGTGAGAGTTTATGGCCATACAATCTGTAAAGCCTTTATATGAGCTCAGACATTGAAGTTGGATGAGAGGGTGTGGCTCGCAGTCTCCGTTCCTGGGGAACAGTCATGCTGGAATAGACTACGGCCCCGAAATCTGTGTCCACGAAGTTGGACACGTCCAAAATATCTCGCCCTTCACTGGAAAGAAGATCTGTGTCCCAAAAACCTGAATGAAGAGTTTGTCACAATACTTTTGGTCACACAACCGAAATGATTCCCTTCGTTCAATTAAAAGAGTCGACTCAAAGAGCCATAGTGTCACGTGACCCCCGTTTCCGTGTCAGCTGGTCTCTGGAAGAGAATCATGGCGATCTTCAGTGTTTATGTTGTTAACAAGGCTGGTGGACTAATTTACCAATACGATAATTATGTCCCTAGAACAGAGGTCGAGAAGACGTTCAGCTTTCCTTTAGACATTGTGTTGAAGATCCATGACGAGAAGGTGGTGGTGTCGTTCGGGCAGCGGGACGGTATTCGAGGTGGGCACCCACAGATCAATAATTCTGGTATCAGTTAATACACTATATGGACAAAATATCAGTATCAACATCAGTGCCTTACCTAATAAATGATCTACAGAATGAATTGCAACAATTTCCCACAGAAACACTCAAAAATCTTGTGGAAAGCCTTCCAATAACAGTGAAAGCTGTTATAGCGGTAAAGGGTGAACCAACTCCATATTAAATTTTACGTATTTGAATGCACTCTCATTGAAGTCGCTGTTGGTGGTATGGTCAAGCGTTGCAATACTTTCGTCCATATGATGTATCAATAACCCCGAAACACAGCATGCACAATAGATAATATCCAGAACTGCACGATATGGACAAATGATCAGCAATGGCAATTTATTGCTGCATGTTGCGATTAGTTTCAATGTATTAAAGGAACCATATCACTTTTCTGCAGTTAAAATTTTAGAAGAGTATCCCTCATTCATAAAATACATGTATGGAAAATAAGCTATAGTATTGTGTGGATGTCTTAAGCCATTTCTTTATTTGTAATGTGGTCTCGAGTAATAGTTCTCCAGGCTTTCTGAAGGACATTTTAGAAGTCTCTCATTCTCTATCCAGTCCTGAACTGGACCAGTTTCAGAAGAATGTTTTTTGGTTTCAAGCAAAGCATATATAATTGAAGTCCTGAAACAGATGCAGATGATTCCAGATGATCCGGTGATGATCAGAATACTGGTGGTGCTGAATGCTGCGTGGTTGGAACTGCTTTAACACCTTGCAGACTCTTTACGCAGTTTGCAGACTGTCACATTAAAACAACTGTTTGATTATTTAATCTACTCAATCTCAAATGTAAGAGAGACAGATATAAAATGGTATTTTTGCACCAGCAAGGTGATTCAGTGTGAAATATAAAGCAATGAGGGGAGACTCAAGCTCTTTTCGCAGTATTCCAACCTTTATGCACCAATTCTCCAACACTGGTTAAAAATGACACTTTCTTTGGTATATATGAAGTCATCAATTCTTCAGACCATCCAGTATCTCACCTGAAGCTGTAACTTTTCAACATGTCAGAAACACTGTGATTAGAGGCTGTGGTTAGAGGCTCATTTGCATATTGCAGGCAAATCAGTACTGCATAGTCCGATAGTGTGATGAAGGTTAACTGACAATATATTATGCTGCACAATTAATACTGTAACTAATTATTATTGATTTATTTGCTTGCCTATTTTAATTTGCACAGTTGGCCATGCTGTTCTTTCTATTAATGGAGTTGATGTGAATGGCAAATACACAGCAGAAGGAAAGGAAATACTGGAATATTTGAAGGACCCCTCTAACTATCCAGTATCCATACGTTTTGGCCGAGCGCGGCTGAGTTCAAACGAGAAACTGATGCTGGCTTCAATGTTCCACTCGTAAGTACATTAAACATTGTGTATATGTGTATGTGTGAAATTGAAAGTATAAACAGCACCCCCTGCCCTAAAAATGGGGTAGAAGCAGTGTCAGTAAATTGTGAATTGAATAACTTAATATACATATTTTTTGCTTATTTAGGCTTTTTGCAATTGGTTCACAACTTTCTCCAGAGTCTGGCAGTTCAGGTATTGAAATGCTGGAAACAGATGTGTTTAAACTACACTGCTTTCAGACACTCACAGGTAAACAAGATTGTCCTTAATGTAATATGATGTATATGTAAATCTAGCCATGATTAAAGTGGTTGATGTGTGAACAAAATTGCCTTAATTCCCTCTTATTCCTAGGTATTAAGTTTATCGTACTGGCAGATCCTAGACAGACTGGTATTGATGCTCTTCTAAGGAAGATTTATGAAATCTATTCAGACTTCGCCTTAAAGAATCCTTTCTACTCTCTGGAGATGCCCATCAGGTTTGTGTTTATATAAATCACTCTCTGCACAGTAGAGTGTAAGTTTTAGGCACCTGTGAAAATAATATTTATTAACTGTTCAGATGAGTAGTTTATTCCATGTTAATATTACTGAATATGTGAAATAAATAAAAAAGAATAAATATAAATATCATCATGCTTTAAATAGGGATTTTATATACAGTATACCAAGGTGTTCTTTGTGGAAGCCCAGTATTACTTGTAGTTACCATCAGAAACCTGTCAGTCCTTCATTAAATTAGTTCAGAAGCTGATGAAGGAGTTTTACAAATCCAAACAGGTGGAAGAACTGAGGAGGAATCTGGAACTGAATCTGTGTTCTCCTCACCAGCTCACAATATCAACTAGTGTTTTACAACCTTAATACTTTAACTGTTTTCTTGTTTGTTTATATTGATTCTAATGCATTTACTCTAAAGCAGGTAGAATGATTCTGTATCACATGCTGAGAAAAATGGCATCGAACTATTTACAGTGCCTTAGACTTTTGCACAGAACTGCAGTATATAGTGAGTAAATATAGAATGTTGTCCAGATGTTTCATGTGCATTAGTAATATTTGTCAATATTAAGTGTAATCACGGTATAGAGAACATTAGGTATTAGTAAACTAACTTTTTATAAAAACTGATTTTAGTAACATTTGTTGTGTAAAGCATAATATATTTATTATTTCTGTAGTTTTATTTTGGCTTTATACTAATATTTTATATTGTTCTTGTTTCTGGGCAGTCATAATATAACCAGATTCCTCTGGAATCAATAAGGTTTTCTGATTGTGATTTAATCTACACAGTGACTCCATTCACTAAACAGGTGCATTTTCTTCCAGATGTGAACTATTTGACCAGAACTTGAAGAGTGCCCTGGAAATAGCGGAGAAGGCCGGCACGTTTGGGCCAGGATCCTGAGTTGAAATATGCTGGGAAATGGAACATGACATCATTCAAGGACTTTTTAAGCTGAGAAACAAACTGAATGAACGGTGTGTGGATTTTCTGACGAAAGCGAGGAATATTGGACCTGAAATATCATGGGTGGTTAATGGGAGTCATCACTTTTTTGCATTTCAAGTGTCTTACAAAAAACTACTTTTTCTTTGAAATACATATTTGCAGTCTAGTTCACCTCTCGGCTTCATAGATTATGCTTTTAGGCATTGAGGTCTAACATCCAGCTAAAAATTGCGTTTATAAAATTATTGACATGTAGAATGAAAATGTGTTTGTACTGTACTGCACTGTTCTCTGTATCCAAGGCCATGCAGTCTGAAAAGTCACCTGTTAAACCATAAATTATAGGTTAAGTTGAAAGATTATAAACTTGAAAAAAGCATTGTGTAACAACTTTATTTAGTTCATACAAATGTTTTGTTCAGTAATTGCAAAACTTTTTTTATTCCCATAACACCGTGTGTGTGTGTATGTAAATATATAATACAAAATAAAGAGGTAGGACCATTTAGAGTTCTACAAAGTCCAGTTGGAGTTTCATAAATGGAATGAACAATGTATTGCGATCGTGATTTACAGTACTGTGCAAAAGTATTACGTGACCCCTTTGCTTTGAATCACCTCGATGGTGCAAAAATAGTGTTTTCTGCCTGTCAAATATCTTATCTATGGCAAATTGAGTAGATTAAAATTAAAGAATTGGGAACAAATGTTTTACTGTGACAGGCTGCAAACTGCCTAGATAAAGGAATTCCATTCACTCAGCATTCAGCACCAACAGTATACTGATCACTGCCTGATCATCTGGACTCAACTGCACTGGTTCAGGCCTTAAGTTAGGTAGTCTTTGCTGATTCATATGTAGGTCACTGTGAAACTGGTGAGAACTTTGAGAACTATTCCTCAATTAAACATGCGTCAGGATCTTGTAAATAAAACATGAAGAAAAGAAAGGTGGCTCAAGACTTTTGCATCGTATTTTATGTCAATCATACTTTGATTTATACGACAGTACTGTAGTACTACAATGTGTCACCATTTGGGATGCTTTAAACCATTCAAATAACTATTTGCAATAAATAATATTGCATGAACATGAATCCTACAGCTTTTGAGATAAAAGCAGCAGCAGGAATGACATCCGTACAATTATGACAACCTTCAGAAAAAGAGGAATTGATTGGAGTAGATACAAATTAATGTTATACTAGTTCACATAATATAATAAAACGAAATACTGCATTACACAAACCTGACATGTTGACATATATTGTGTCGCTGTTGTAACAAAACCTCATAATCTAAAATGGCAACTATTCATTTGGAAGAATCTTTTAGTGTAACAAGACTTATCCAAGTAACTTTGGGCCATTTCTGTTGGTGCATTGGTTCACTCATATGGTTGGTGTTTTAAAATGGTGCAATAAAGCAAAACAATACAAAGCAGCCAAAATAGGTATGAGGTTTTGATTGGACAGCAACCATTTATTCTCAAAGACAAATGAACTGAAGATGCCTCAAACCCTAAAAACGTTCAAGAGCATCACAGCCTTAAAAGAACACCAGGTGGGTTTTGATGGTTTTGATTGTTAAGTTACTTCAAAACAGAATCCTTGAGGTTTTTGAATGCAGCTTTGATATGTACATCCACGTTTAGAGAACAGTTTCCAGCTTCAGGTTTATAGGAAATAAAAATGCCAGAATCCCCACTTTTTTGTTCAGCGTTCTGTGTTCGTAAAAGACTGAAAAAGCTGCTCAGTCTGTCTTCTTCACTTTGCGTCCCATCTTGGTCTGGATGTTACGGAGGAGGAAGAAGCCAATGGTTGTAACAATACAGGCGACCTCCGCCACCCAGAAGGCTTGGTCCCAGCCGTAGTGCTTTGCAATGGTGCTGAATGGTAAGCCGGAAAGAAATCCTCCAACTACAAAAATAAATAAATATAGAAATAGTACATTTTTAATTCAGCTTAATTCAGAAACATGAGTTTTCTTTTCATGTAATATAAACATATTGGAATTTAATATATAAATATTTACTTCAACAAGCAACACATTTTGACTTTAAAAGATCTTACTGTTTGCCATCAGGGCGACGATAGCATGCGATGTCCCGCAGTAGTTAGAGGGGGCGCTCTCATTTGCAATGACTCCAAATAGAGCAATTGGTCCATAAGAGGAGAAGCCAAAGACAGCTCCAAGAGAGAGAATCCAAACCTGTGTCATGGTTAAAATACACAATTTTAAATGTAAAAAATATATTTTCAACATATTTAAAAATTAGCAAGGTGACATTTAGCTTTGGAGATACAATGTTAATGCATTTTAAAAGCAAATCTTGCTGATTTAGTGCAAGACAAATTTACCTGACTGGCTTACTGGGAAGAATACATGCGATTCATTAGTATTAGTGTTTGAGCACCCTTGATCGATACATATATACACACACACACAGTGGCAATGAAAAAGTATGAGAACCTTTTGGAATGTCATGGTTTTCTGCATTCATTTTTCAAGTGTGCCTAAAATAATAACAAAAAACATCTTTCTGAGCACAACCGGAAAATCTCATAGTGGAAAATTTTGTGAACCCTTGGAGTTAATAACTGGTTGATGCCCCCCTTTGGCAGCAATAACCTAAACCAGGCACTTACTGTAGCTGTGGATCAGACCTGCACATTGTTCAAGAGGAAGTTTACCCCATTCTTCCTGGCAGAACCGCTTTAACTCTTTCATATTCTTTGAACGTCTTAAGTGTCTCTATTGGGTTAAGGTCTGGGCTCTGACTTAGCCCATCCGAAAGGTGGATTTTGTTTTCTGAAGCCATCCTGTTGTGGGTCACTCTCTGTGGCACCAACTTCAACTCCTAGAGAGTTTCAGCTGACCTACACACATTCTCATATTATCCTGAAGAAATTTTTGATACATCTTCCCCTCAATAACTGCAAGCTGGCCAGGCCCTGATGCAGCAAAGCAGGCCCAAATCATGATGTTTCCTCCACCATACTTTACGGATGGGATGATGATTTCATAATGGTATGCAATGCCCTTTTTACACCATATGTATCGCTGTATTCTTTCCAAATAGTTCCATCTTAGTTACTGTAGTCCACAAAATTAGCATATTCTTCTAGTGTGGCGCAAAAGATCCAGCACACACATTTTTTATGGTTATTCTCACTAAAGAACTTAATGATCAGCAAGTCCTTGTGTTATTATTTTAGGCACATTATATTTGTTAATTCCCTTGACTTGAAGAAGATCAGATCATACTTCATGATCGAAGGTTCATATATACACATATATACACACAAGAGGTTTTTTATTTGATTGAAAAGACTCAGCACTCACATTTGAGCTTTCCTGCGTGATGGTGGTGCGGAAGAGGTACATAGACACGCACATCCCTGCCATCATTGACAGCAGCAGGCCGTGACGGGGGTTACCATACGCCTGCAGTCCTTGCTGGAGAAGGAAAATACAGCTCACTGAAATCCATACAGTCAATATATATAGGGCACTTCTTTCAGAGCCCAAGAGTGATCTTAAATTAGAGTGTGTCTTAGTGTGAACTCACCCGTGCCACAGCTCGGTCTGACAGATATCCGGCGGCTAAACTGCCAACCAGACCCCCGATCTCCAGGGCACTCATGTAGGAACTGCCTGTGAAACAGCAAGACTGATTTCCTACACCAAGAAACTGTTCATGAACCTAATGTTATGACTTTTTACTTCAGATAAAATGTGTTGCGGTAGGTATTTGTTTTTAGTTTTTATGTTTTCTATGCACAGTTTTATTAATAATAGTAATATAAATAGATCAATATCTTCATTCTATATCTGGGAGGACTGGGGGGCTGGAGTTTGATGGCACTCACAGCATAAGAGAAATTACGATCAAACTCCCTAACCACTATGCCACCTATATTTCTCATTGTAAATAATGTACAGATTTCTACAGTTCTGACAGAGGCTAAGTATTAGATCTTGTGTAAAGATATACGATACCCATGAGTGCCGACTGGCCCTTGTCCTGGATGAGGAAAAGCTGCCCCCAGTCAGTGCAAGCAGTCTTGACTCCAAACACCACCAGGTAGCCCAGAGACAGTAACCACAGGTAGGGAGACAGGAGGAATTCTTTCAGTGTGCTTTCTTTGCTGCTGGGCCCTGGAATTAAGAGCAAGAGGACAGTTCAAAATGATGACTTGTAAAGAGTTTTCAATGAATTAATAAAAAAACTTTATATCTAATGAAGAATCCCTATTGTAGAACTGGAGGTGGCAGAGCTCAAGATGTTGAGGTTCTCTTTGGGAGTGACGAGGATAGATAGGATCAGGAATGAGT
>JBBKCR010000001.1:23169889-23183943 GCA_037577295.1 Ladigesia roloffi
CTGACCTCTGCCATCATTTTAAGTGGGAGAACTTGCACAATCGGTGGCTGACTAAATACTATTTTGCCCCACTGTATCTCCATTAATCTATGAGCTAATCAATATCTGCTACTGGTCAGTCAGTCAATAAAAAAATTTATTCATTTACTATACAAAATGATATACAAAAAGTGGACCTACACAGACCTGCAGCTTTTGTTGGTAAATCTCGAAACAAAATAAACTATTATACATGAGATTATATTGTCTGTGTGTACCTCTTGAATTAATGTGTTTGAAAAAGGCATTCATGCCAATTCATGCTTAACAGTGATGATTTACAAAATCAGTAGTATAACGCCTCTTCAACAAACATGGCTTTCATGTTCTTAAACTATTTGTACAAAAGTTTTGGGACACGATTTTTTTAAGGGATTTGCTAAGCCACTTACATCCAATGGAGGGCAAACTTTAAGCTTAAGCGTACCGATATATTTTGGACAACAACATGTGTCTCAGTGACCACATACATGTTCTACATAATGAATGCGCGCAGATTTCCACAGAAAGACCTCAATGCCTTCCAAGAAAAGTGGATACTTTACCAGCTGCAAAGTGGAGAACAACTCCATATTGAAGTGTATATATTTGAATACAATGTTACTAAACTCCTTGTTTATGTAACTGTCATGCGTCCCAATACTTTTATTATACAAGTTAGCTAGGTGTCTTTCCATGCTTGACCTACGGCTAGTGTTCCTGTTTTAGTCCATTTAACATGATGTCTCTTAGATAGAGCTGGGTGAGGTGTCTCAGTCTGTGTTCAGAAACTACCAGGCCATTTTAGGTCCAAAACAATAATGCATGCTTCTTCCCTCCAGCAAAAGATCACATATTCACTGGGCCGTACTGACAAAGAAACTTTATTCTCTCTGTTTAACCACTCAGGTATTTGTTTACTGGTAACGGTTATACAACATTCAAAGAGCATCGTGAAGCTTTCTACACCCATTTACAACAAATATAACACGTCTATTACAATTTCTAATCGGTCTTTTCTCTGGGAAAGTCTTTTCTTTTAGGACAGGTCTGCTTCAGGAGAAACTCACCTCAGAACGAGTAAAGCGGCGCTTTTCTTATGCTCGCAGAGATGTAGCTGTTTTAAAGATCCTCTGAAGCTCTTCTGTCTTTAGTCACAACTCTGATCCGCAGAATAACACGTCAGATCTTCGGATTATGAACTCGCTGTAGTTTCACATGGTTTCATCACTTAGATATACCGGAAGAAAACAACATGACGACACAAACCACGTGACACCGAACACTTTCTGAGTATGATTTATTTAAATAGGATGAAAAAGTGTTTCGTGAAAACGTAGGTTACACAATAGTCGTAGGTAACTTTAATTCATTTAATAATCTTTATTATTTATTGAACAATATATGAATTATTAAATGTTTGCTAGTGTGGACATTATATAAATTATTTGTTAAATACTTAATAACAATTATTTTATACATGTATTATTTAATGATATTCCGAAATTCTAAGGCTTTCGTGAAAGATACATTTCTGCATAAACATATGATCTCAGCCAATTATTATTTTATTTATTATTTTATATATACAAAAGTCACAAACTTGAAAAGACATGAACAAACAACAAACAAGAACAAAAACTTTTTATATCGAAATAAACTTTTATATTTAAAATGTAAAACTGCTCATAGAATAACAGCAGCCAAAGTATATGGCAATACATTTCTGAAAAGAACAAAAATGATGTCAGCAAACTATTATGGTACTTTATTAGATTATATTTTTTACATTTAATTTACAAATATCACAAATCTAGGAGAATAGCATGCCACTGAGAGAAAACAACTCTTTTTATCTTGAAATGAACTAACATTTTAAAGAATAAATCTGCTAATTGAATAAGAGCAGCCAAACTAAAATACAATATAGTCATTTCTAAACAAATTTTATATATACTTTTTACTACACAGCAAGGCCCAACCATTGCTTAAAACAACAGAAAAATGGAGCAGGAGCAGTTAGTATTTATAATATAACAACCATATTATTTTTGTTTCATTCATAACACATTTAGGTTTATAGATAATTTAATGATTCTGACAAATCTAAATTACTTGGTTTTTGAGGGCTTTCATAAAACATGCATTTCTGAAAGCCCAAAATATTTCAGCAAATTATATTTTGTATTATTTTCTTACATATTATTTTATACTGTAACATATCCAGCAGAATGGCATGTCACTGTTCATTTTAATACTGTTTAAAACTTTAAAACTTTAGTAAAAGATTATGAAAAACAACTTAATACATTTTAATTGCAGTTGAAAATCAGTGAATGTAACACCAGTGAGAACTCTCATAAAATTTTTATTTTACAGAATGGCTGCCAAAAGGTATCAAACCACATGCTGACAATCATAACCTCAGTAAATTATGTAATTTAATCGATTAAATAGGTTTTAGACTTACACTAAAACTTCAATGGGAATCTTAAGATAAAAAAAAATCCTGAAAATCGAAAAAAGACAGTGAACTTACCATGTGCCTATCTTCATTGATCTTCATAGAAGAAGTAAAAGGGGGTCTTGTGGTGTTATTATTATGGTTTTTGTGTCAAAATATTACTCTTTTCTTATACAGTAACACTAGTGACGTGACTACAGGGGTCATAAAAATGTATCTTGTATTTTATAATAATTATTTGACATTTTGTATTTTTAAAGTAATGTATATTATATATTTGACAGTTATGCATATATGATCGCAGCTGAACTGCTTAGTGTTTAATGTCAGAAAAGGGCCCTCAGTTTCTCAGCATGACAGTGGGGACAGGCATTTTTAGGGGTACTTGGAAATTTACTAAAATGATTAAAAAACATGTTGTTTAATATTAATATATAAATAAAATTCTACAATTAAGTGTTTTTAAAACAACCATCTTGTAAAATCTAGGGACAGAAAATTGGACATTTCTGTAGAATGACCCATATACACAAATCAGCCAAATAATTAAAACCACTGACAGTTTGGGGTGATTCTGATATATTAGGCAGCAAGTAATCTGTTCTTGAAGTTAGATTAAAGGAAGGAGGAATAATGGATGAGCTTAAGCATCTGAAAAGGACTAAATCATGACGAGTCTCAACTGTAGGCTGTTCCTGGTGTGCAGTGCTCAGTACTGATCACAATGAGTCCAAAGGTGGTGAGGGAAAAGCTCACTGACGCACATGAATTGCAATGACAAGCCTGTTTGGTTAAGAAAAGCTTCTGTAGCACAAACTACTAAAACGTTCATGCTGGCTGTTACGAGCCCAAACAGCCTTGTAAGGACTACATAAGATAAATGAAGTCACAAAGTCCGGTTGTGAAGGAAAAATGTATATTTTTAATATAATTAAAGAATTAAGCAACAAAACATGACAGATACCCCAAAAAGACAAAAGAATAAAATAAAAGGAAAACCTCACGCTTCCAACCTTGGTGTTAAAAAGGGCTTAACTGCTCCCAACAAACAATAAGTAGTGAGTCTTCTGAAAACTTAATAAACCTACACTTCCTAAACCTCACTAATTAAAGTGCAGAAAATAAGGTAACCGCCAATGCAAAAACAAATCACAGAAATATTTGTAAACAAAATATCTAAGAAATTAACAAAAGTAAACGAGAGTGTGCCAGCACATCTGCCCGTGGGAAGAATCCAGGTAGAAAAGAGAGAGAGACATCTTGGCAGAGGGGCTGTATTTATACAGGAGGGCAGGCCCCGCCTCGCACATGCAACCAATCGGCCACGATCACAGCTCCGCCTACAGACACAGGGAGACCCAAAAACAGGAAAAAGAACACAACACCAAACCATGTAACACTGGCCGTGATAGATAGGTGTTAGAAAGGATAGAAATGTATAAGGTTTCTGTTTACATGCACATTCCCATTAGAGATGACCCAGGCTTGGGGCAGCTGATGGCCTGGTTGTTGCCCCTACAGTCAGAGGGTTCTGTGTTCAAATCCTAGGACTGCAAACCTCAAGCAAGATTTTGTCCCCACAAATGCTCCCTGGGTGCTATATGCCTCACGTCTCCTGACCTGAAGAATGCCCGAGTTCCTCACTGTCTTCTAACACAGACTGATAACACACCTCTGCAAAGTGCAAAGTGTCCATTTGTCACACATGAACACACCACACTACACATTGTGAAAAGCACGGAATTCTTATCTGCATTTAACCCATTAACCAAGTGAAGCACTGGGCAGTCAGCAACACAGCACCCGGTAAATCACTGTGTGGCACACAACTCAATAGTACCTCAGTGGTGCCACGGACAGTCCTGGGATTCAAGCGCACAATGGTCCAATCACAAAGGCAATTCTCTAAATGACGCGCCATTGGCTGCCCTAACTACAAATAAGATTACTTCTACACATTCACATCTTAAACCAAAACACAAGTAATACTTCACAAGGAAAATTCACAAGTTACACTCTCTCTGGGTGATCTAACAGGGTCCTGGTGGAGTACTAACTTGCAGAATCTTAGTGTGCCATCAGGTTTTAATTTAGGTCTAGGTTCACTAGTATGGGGGACATATGGGGGACATACTAGTAGATTACAAAGCGCCCAAGTACAAGCGCATCTGGATAATAGCGTCTGCCAAATGTTGTAAATGTATACCTAACGTGTTGAGGCAGTTTAGTAATGTGTTTGCATTCAATTTACAATATGCTTGGTGCTCTGTGCAGTAAATTATACTATACTGATTGCAGACTGAGACATAAATGTGTGTGTGGGGACAAGAAAGGGAGGGACAAGGAGTAAATGTTTGAGCAGACAAGGTAAAGAACAGGTTTAAGTGGAGCTAATGGAATAGGCAGCAAAAGCAAAATGGGGCACAAATGATGTAAGCAGACCAGGCAGTGTCTGTGTTGTGTTGCGTTACCAAGACAACCATTGGGCCGAAAAGCAGTGCAGTGCTAGCGGAATGCTCCGTGTGTGTGATGGAATGAAATCCAAACACTACTGTGCTGATAGGCTGAACACACTTGATTTAAAGACCTTTAGTTTTGGCCTTTGTCAGAATGTGTGTGTGTGTGTGTGTTTGCGTGTAAATGTGAGATCAACCAGAGTATTTAAAACAGAAAAGGAGCTCTTAGTGTCTCTGTGGACACATGGGCTTGCACTCTGTGAACCTGTGAACCCAGTTGTGAAATGACGTAAGCTAGTAGCCCATTCTATCTCTCTCTCTCCCTCCTCCCCCCCTCTGTCAGACAGGATTACATCTGCAGGCTTCCCTGGAAAGAAGTGTGATGGGCAGAGCGGTGGAGAGGCCACTGAGTACACACTGCACAGGGATTTAAACCAAATCCCTCGACAGCAGTGAGTACTATTCTGCAAGGATAGCAGGAATAGGGATGGGACAGTATAAAAATTCCTATTCTGTTGTTGGTGGCTGGTATGATTATGCAATTTTGGCACAATTATTATATGGCATTAAAAAACCTGATGCACATTTCCAGTAATTTCACAACAGACAAACAGAGGAGAAGATTGCGGTAAAGAAAAATGAAGAACAAGAACAAAAAGAACGATGAGGTGGAAGAGTGAGAAGAAGAAGCAGAATAAACACGAAGAAATAATAATAATAATATGTAATACGGGACTTAGACTGTAGGCGGTAGCATTGGTCTCAAAACAAATAGCGTCCCCGTAAAAGCACCCAGACACCCCAGACGTGAATGAAACAAAAACACTTGGAGGGTTTAAACCACCCCGGACAAAACTAACATTTCCTTCAGACTTCACTAAGGAAAATATAACAGACAAAAGAGACTCACTCCTCAAAAAAATTCCACCCAATTTTCATTTTCTGTAAGATATCCTACTGCCTCGTTTGAGTTGTGATTTGTGAGGTGAACGAGGTTAGTTAACTAACCTTGGATTGTAAATCCTAAACCCTTTGGCACTTATTTATCAGACATTCCACTAGGAGACTTCTTAGATTTACGATATTTAAGGTCATAAATAAGAGGAAAGTTGCATTTTTAATAAACTTCTAAAGTTTTTTGTTGTTTGTTTATTGGCTCCCCATTGGACATCGAAGATATTTGACGTGGCTCTTGTCCAATAAGATTAGAGAGTGATCTCCACCAGGCGGGGCACGTTGAGTTACATTGTAACAGGCTAGGCTGCAGCTCCGCTTTGAACTGGCCACGCATCGGGACGTCACGTGTTCAGCCTCTGTGGAGCTAGACTGGGCTCGAGGGCTGCTTAAGCGGCTCCATACAAACACGCGCGCGCGCGCGCGAAGTGTAGGGACCTTGGATTTTGGTGGCTGCAGGACTTGCTGGGCAAAGTAACAACGGACTCCAAAAGGGAAGGGAGACTTTGGCTCAATCGGGACGCGTGGAACTCACGGATGCATAACTTTTTAAAGCCATGCCTGACTTTGCATTTCAGGATCTCTAGAGAGTGGATCTTTCGTGGCTGGCTGGGCTAAATGAGGTCGTACGCTGACTGGGCTTGTTTTGGTAGCTCTTTTGGAACTCCAGACTGAAAAGGGGGAGTCCTCCCCCCTATCTGCACACGCACACAAAACCACGTTTTGGTACTTTCTTACTACTCTCTTGGTACTTGATACAGTTAAGTACTTCAACGAACAGTAAAAAAAAGACTTGGGGATCTTTTGGCGTTTTTTGGCATGGGGTGCTTAGGTTGCTCCTCTGAGGAGCTGGAGTTAGTAAAATGAACTGAAATGGATAGTGTTTACTTTTGTACGGGTAGCTCTTTTGCATTTTGAAGAAAGTATCCGTGCATTTTTTTTTATCGATTTGTGAAAAATGGCAAGTCCTGCAGAAACGCAGGGGAGCTGTTTCTCGGACGTAAGAAAGGTGGGCTATTTAAGGAAACCCAAAAGCATGCACAAAAGGTTTTTTGTTCTGAGGGCTGCGAGCGCCACGGGACCGTCCAGGCTGGAGTACTACGAGAACGAGAAGAAATGGAGACACAAGTCCGGGGCTCCCAAAAGGTCGATCCCACTCGAGAGCTGCTTCAACATCAACAAAAGAGCGGATTCCAAAAACAAATACCTCGTCGCCCTCTACACCAAGGACGAGTACTTTGCTGTGGCTGCAGACAACGAGCTGGAGCAGGACACATGGTATCAAGCCCTGGTGCACCTTCACAATAGAGGTAAAGTCCATGAAAGTGCTGGGATCAGTGGAACTAAGGAGGACAGTTATGGTGACATTACGCCGGGTCCTGCTTTCAAAGAGGTGTGGCAAGTAATATTAAAGCCCAAGGGACTCGGGCACACTAAAAATTTAACTGGGGTTTATAGGCTGTGTCTGACTAGTAAGACTTTAGGCTTTGTGAAGCTGAACTCAGATGCGGCAGCAGTGGTGCTGCAGTTGATGAATATAAGAAGGTGTGGCCACTCTGAAAATTTCTTTTTCATTGAAGTCGGGAGGTCTGCAGTGACCGGGCCAGGGGAGTTCTGGATGCAAGTGGACGATTCTGTCGTGGCCCAAAATATGCATGAAACCATTCTAGAAGCCATGAAGGCCATGAGTGAAGAGTTTCGACCACGAAGCAAAAGCCAGTCTTCTTCCAACTGCTCCAATCCCATTTCGGTGCCAGTTAGGACCAGACATCATCACAACAACCCTCCCCCAAGCCAGGTTGGGTTGGGAAGGCGCTCCAGAGCAGAGAGTGTGACTGCCACCTCTCCTGCAGGTGCAGGCAAACACAGCCACTCATTCAGGGTGAGAGCATCCAGTGATGGAGAGGGAACCATGTCAAGGCCAGCGTCTGTAGATGGGAGCCTGGGCAGCCCTAGCGCCATGCGGCCTCAGTCTCAAAGGCACAGAGGTGGAACCAGGCTGCATCCACCACTAAATCATAGCAGGTCCATACCTGTCTCTTCATCACGATGCTCCCCGTCTGCCATCAGCCCAGTCAGCCTGTCTTCCAGCAGCACTAGTGGACATGGGTCTACGACTGACTGCCTCTTCCCTCGACGGTCCAGTGCATCTATCTCAGGATCACCCAGCGATGGAGGCTTTATCTCCTCTGATGAATATGGATCCAGTCCGTGTGACTTCCGGAGCTCTCTCCGTAGTGTAACCCCTGACTCCCTTGGACATAATTCCCCAGTCAAGGAAGAGGAACTGAATAACTACATCTTCATGGTCAAACCAGGTTCGCTGTCTAGTACTGGGAGCCAGTCTCGGAGTCAGTCCAGAGGAACACCATCTCGCCTGGATGAACTAGAGCTGGAAAAATGTTTCAGGAAAAGAACTCACTCCTCTGACATATCACCCCCTACGGTGTGCCACCATAAGACACCTTCACAATCACCTGCTGCTTCGCTGGATGAATACACAGTCATGACACCAGCATATACTATTAGTCAGACCACATCATCTTCATCAACACACAGAAACTCATTCATGCCCACACACTTGTATCCAGAAGAAGGTTTGGAAATTCCACCGACAGAGGCCAGCAGTGGGTCCACTCAAAAGGACGATGGCTACATGCCCATGTCACCAGGTGTAGTTCCTTCTGTAACATTGGGAAAAAATAGTGACTACATGCCCATGAGTCCAAAAAGTGTCTCAGCCCCACAGCAGATTATAAACCCACGGCAGCACTCACGGGTGGACTCCAATGGCTACATGATGATGTCACTGAGTGGTAGCTGCTCTCCAGATGTTTCTACAAATTATGGAAAGAATTGGACCAATGGTGTCAACCCTAGGCTTTCAGTTGAGAGCACTGAGGGAAAAGTATCCTCATGTGGAGATTACATAAACATGTCTCCTGCTAGCTGCTCAACAGTTGGGACTCCACCAGACTGCTACTTTAATCCTGTAGATGAGCCATCCAGGCCATCATATGCGTACTTCTCCCTGCCCCACTCCTTCAAACATGGCAACAGGAAGCAGGACCAGAGTCCTTTACGCATGTCCATGGGCACCAGTCGCCTGATTGGTGCTGACTCATCCTCATCCTCTACAAGCAGCGACAGTCTGGGTGGTCAGAACAGCTCACATCCCCCTGCTGTCAGGCCCAAAACATTAGAAGTCCATTCTAGTCTGGCACGACCAATAAGGCTGTCCCTGGATGCTAACAAAGCCAGTACACTCCCTCGAATGCGAGAAAGCCCTTTTCCCCCAGAGCCCAAAAGCCCTGGAGAGTATGTGAACATTGAGTTTAGTGGCAAGTCATTTTCAGCAAGCTTAGCCTCCCTGTTTTCCCCCGTGTTTGATAGTAGCAAAGCTGATGATCTATCAGACGATTCGTCCTCTGACTACATCAATATGCAGCTACATTCACAGAGCATGCTTTCGAACACTAGAATGGCAACAACTACTTCCGACTACGCAGTCGTTACGCCATCAGAGACCTCCGCCTCCTCCCAACCTCTTCCTTGTGAAAGCATTTGTGAACGTGACTACATCAGTATGCAACTGGGTGCCTCTTGTGTAGCCTATCCTGATTCTCAAATGATGCTCATGAATGCCTCTTTACCAGACTCTGAAGTCCCTGCCTGTTCAGTTTCAACCAATGAGGACATATCAGTGCTACATGGTGGCCCAGGGAGGCCTGTTCTAATTGGTCCTTTGACAGGTCTCAGTGCATTCACGCGGGTAAATTCCACTTCCTCACGAGACCAGGGTGCTAAAGTGATCCGGGCTGATCCACAAGGTAGGAGACGACACAGCTCCGAGACCTTCGCCTGTACAGCGACCAAAGAGGCTGCGAGCACAGCAGTAGGCTTTCAGTCAGAAGATCCCAAGCGACACAGTTCCTCCTCCTTCGAGAATGTTTGGCTGAAGCCTGCAGAAGGGTCTACTGTTGCTTCTTTCCCATCTGCCGGCACATCCAGTGGTCGGAGAGAAATGACAGCGACTGGGAGCATGGCCCATCCGATCCGGAACAGTCTGAACTACATTGACCTGGATCTGGTGCAGAAGCAGGAGCCGCCTTTAGCAGACTGGAACTTGTTCCAGGCCCGGCAGGCGGAGCTGGAGGCAAATGGAGGGGTGGAGGAACTTGGTGCCTATGCAAGTATAAGCTTCCAGAAAGCAGATGAGACCAGAGGAAACCTCAATCATAGAGAAGGTACGTTGTCTGAAGGATGTCTGTGTAACTGTCTTTTAGATTTGCCTTTATGCATATGTGTATGCATTGTGAGAGAAAGTTCTAAAGGTAAACAGAAAGTAGCAAGTCAGCAGAATTAACATATTTTAACAAATGAGTTACATTATTGTATACAAATTGACTTCAAGTTTTGTGGAGTTGGGGTTTCTGTGGAAAATACCTGCAATGAAACTTCAGCAAAGAGCTGTGGGTGAGCTTGGGAAGGAAGGTCTGTGTTGCTTCCAGACATCCCCGCCCCCAAACTGTAAACCAATTAAACGAGTAAATGTGTGAGTGTTGCAGCACATGCCTTCACTTGTTTATAGCAAAGAATACAGGCACGTTAAGTGCTTCTGAGTCACTAAATGGCTCAGGTATGACATTTTGTGCAGGTGTTTTTTCGCTTGAATGGTTTTGGATGAGTGGTTTTGTCAGTGACTCAATCGTACATGTTAACTTGGTTATGTTTTTACAGCAGTTGATTAATATCAGTGTGTTTTGTGAATGAGTCTGAGCGTGTGTTTGAAAAGACACTCATCTGTGATCTCTCCTCTCAGTCTTAGCAGCTGCACCCTTTGACATTATCTCATCGGTGCTTTCGTGTATTAATCTTCTTAAAGTAAAATCTAATTTTCACAGCTGAAGCAGAAATGTTTGTTTGTTCTAAATTAGACAGGTTTACACCAACTTGGAAAACAGCTGGAATATTTTTGGAGTACTCTTCTGGGAACATGTAGGACTACAGAATCATGATTGTGGGATTTTCAGACAGCAATAGAGTAATCCAATGATTTCCATATCTGTGTACATTCCTGCTTAAGACGCATGACACTGGGCCACAACTTGTTCCAGCAGATTTTGCCATACAAACTGTCCAATTACCTGACCAGGAAATACCAACTTATTAACTGGGTTTATGCTTCCTCTTCCATTATTTTGACTCAATATGATCCGTAATTTTGTTCAAATTAACATTGATTACATTTTTCTTTAATAAGATTAAGTTATGCCGTCTTCCTAGACCAACAATTATCAAAACCATTACAGAATAACAGCCACCAGTGTTCTCAGATTAAGAGGCCATTCAGTGACCTGGAATAGACCCCAAAATGAAGTAACTGGGAGAACAGTTGACTGTATATTATATTATAATTGCATTTGTGCTAGTTTCTTTTGCAGCCATCTCATGTTTTTGGCTAATGTCTTGCATGTACTAATTTGTTCTAAATGAATATTCAGTGTTCATTTGAAATTGCGGTGTTTAAAATGCAGGCACAGTTTCAGTAGCTGTTATGTTTTTCGAGGTACCAGCCACCAGGAAGGTTTTGTGCTTTTATGCCTTTAGGAAACTGGGGGCTCAAGGGCCTCGTGTTACATAAGCCATGTTTTTTTGGTTTGTTTTTTGTATACTGGAAGGTGTGTGTGTATGTGTGTGTACTCGTCCCTTTGAAGGCGTCTTTCCAGTGATGTGAATGTGAAAAGTGTGGAGAGGGGTAAAGTGAACATTGCGTGTTCCTTACCTCTCGTCCATGTATAAGCTGGGTTTCACTGGGAAATATATGTTTGCTCATCCTGAAAAGTTTTTTACTTCCCCTTTGTCTCCCACACGCACACACATGCATGTGCAGTTCTCGTAGGCATATTATTAATAGCCATATTTTTTAACAAAATCAAAATAAGCTCTTATTTATACAATGGCAAATGTGCTCAAGTCAAAATGGGCCACAGAAGCAGATATCATATCACATAATATTTATTTGTTTTTAAAAGTTTTAATAATGTAAACAGTCCATAATTGGGAATTAATTAGGGCCACATGGCAATACATGATGGGAATGTAATTACTCCCAGAATACACTGTTTTGATGTGCAGAATGTCTATTTTTAAGTGTCTCTTTACTCCGTGAGTACGCGTAATTGCACAATTGGCTTACTGAGTTATTTGTTTACATCCACTTAATTCTTAAGACTGGGCAGCAGTAGTAGTTCTGTCTTCTGCCGCTACTACAATCACACTGGCCTGTAATGAATAAGGGAGAAAATTTCCAGTCTTTAACTCCAGCAGGCTGCAGTCCTCTGCTTTAAGTTCATAGGTTTACTGTTGTGTGTGTTCAGTTTAATTTCAGCAGGATGCAGTCCCCCTGCTTTCGGTGTCATTGGATGTGTTTGGCACCCGGCCCGCGCAAGGCATGTTCCTGTGTGGCCGCTTGCCTGCGCCGCCGGTCTCCATGGCTACGCTGTCACCGCAGCGCTTTCTTCTCATGTCACAGTGGATTAAGGGGCCACGTTTTGAGGCGCCAGAAGCGACACAGAGCTGCAACGTGATTGGCCAGTGGTAGGGAGGGGCGGGGTGCGAGTTCTTTGGTGGGCCGGGTTGGTGTGAGACAACTAGCCCCTCCATTTCAGCCCACCATGCTGGGGTCCCTTTGTTTATCTTTGTTTTTCCTCCTTTTGGAAAAAAGGAAGATTCAGTGTATCAAATGAGTGAACTTAAGTGAACTTTTTATATTGGGTAGAATTATAGCAGGTGAATGGTTCCATATAAAGAGGTTTGCTACTGGGATAATGCAATTATACATTGATGCGTAGTGGCAAATTCAGTTTTTGCTTATTTTATCTGGCTTAAATATACTTGGCCCAATTTATTTGCTATGTGTGCTGTTTTCTTGCTGTGTAGTTGGGTCCTGCAGTCACGTTTTTTTTTTGTATTTAGTGTAAAGTAAATTCTAAAATGAACCGAAATGAGTGATTTGGATCAGGCTTTAGTTTGGCGTTTAGAGAGTTATTTGATGGTGCATTGAATGATTTCTTAGGTTAAGGAATGTTGGAATTGGTTCTTTTTGTACTAGTTAATACGTGTGTGTGTGTATGTGTGTGTATGTGTGTGTGTGTGTGTGTGTATGTGTGTGTGTGTGTAACATCCTTCCTCAGCATTGGAATTGGAGGCAGGCAGCTCTGTAGAGCTTTTTTGTGGTTTAGGATGAACGTGCATTGAGAAGCCCAGGCGTGTCTTAGCTTTATCTCTGGACATCACAGATGGCACACTGCCTTCTTTGTGCATCATTCTGTACCGTGACTTGACTTCACAGGACCTCACTTGTTGTTCCTGCTCATGACCCACATTTCAACTTGATATGATTGAAAGTGTTACAAGATCAGTGTGTAAGATTTCTAATAATATAGTCCTGAACTGTTATTTCTTTCTTGTAGTATAGTTAAAACTATATTGGCCATTTTAAATTCCACTCCAGGTTTTGCTTTGTGTGGATAATCGCAGCCAAACAGTGTTTTTATGCTTAATTTGATTTTAATAAAAGAAGTGAGGGCAGTAATTGAACACGTTGGACTTTTAGTCAAGTGTGAAGAAAAGTGTTGATGGTTTTTCAACTCTGAGACATTGCTAGAAAGACAGGTGTGTGTGTGTGGCGTTCGATGCTCAACCTTGCGTTGGTGTTCCAAGCGTAAACAGAGCAAACAGTCCACAAACAAATATAGAAATGGGGCAAATTTAAAATTATACCAGGTTTTACTGAATGTTACTGTTACATACACATAAGTAGTAAATAGTAAAATGTCACAAAAATATGTCCCTTTTATATGTTTTGTGGGTTTTTTCCCCCTCTCTCAAAATGGATTATGGTCCCAGGCTTAAAGGTTTGTGCATGTCATGCTGGATCATGCAGACTGAAGGGATGAGGGAGAGCTGAGGACAAATTAGACCATTTTGAGCTGGACAGGTATGATGGCATCAAGGTATTTACATCAAGTCGGTATGAAGTTTACAAAAGAGAGATGGGACAACAGATGTTGTCCTCCATCTTTACTACATGAGCCCCCCCCCCCCCCCCCCCACACACACACACACACTTGGGAGTGTTTTGAGTGTCTCTTTGCAGA
>JBBKCR010000001.1:23202483-23219372 GCA_037577295.1 Ladigesia roloffi
TGAAGAAAGAGAGAGAGAGAGAGAGAGAGATTTTATTTCTGTGTTTGAGTCAATGATGAAGAATTCGCAGCAACAGTACCCAATGACCTGAATTTGCACTTTTTTCAGGCGAGTAGAACACTACAACTTAACCACGAGGTGTCACGATTAAGCTAGTAAACATGTTTCACCATTATATACCAGCCTTTTCCAGCAGGGGGCATGTGGCATACAATGAACTATCCTAAATTCTTTGCAATCTCTCCAATAGCCAAATATGTTGATCACTGACAAATTAAGACAAAATATTATTCCAAGGAAGACACTAATGTTCCAAGAAATGCTAAATCCCAGCTGCCCAGAGTGTAGACCTGTGAGGATATTTGATTCGGCCCACAAAATAGCATTATAGGAACAAAACATTTTTAATTTAAATATTGTTTTGTGTTTTGTGACAAACAATGGCTTTTCTCACTCAATGTTTGGGCACACCTAACCAAACCTTACCCTACATTCAAAACATTACATTGGCTAAAGTCATGAGACATTTAATACCCACTGCTCTATTAATCAATTAAATATGTACGTAATATACCACAACTGGATTATGCAGTCAATGGGTTCATTCTTGTCCTCTCCTGTCCTTTCAACTTTCTCATTCTGTCTCTCACTGGGGACCTGTTAGTGATCACATTCATCACGTCCTTCATTCACTCTGAAGGCATTAAGGAAATTGCTTTACTAACAGAAAGCTTTTCCATTATTTCAGCTGCCAAGTGCATGTGTGTGTATATGTGTGTGTGTGTGTTTTACGATATCAGAGGCTACAATAGTGGAATACAGCCTTGTAATTTGAATAACCTAAAATGCCACACCTGTATGCATACAGTGAAGTAATCCTACTCAGACAACCAAAACTGAGTTAAAACTTTAATTATTTGCTGCTACATTTGAAGTAAATATGAATCAGAATTCATTTCTGAAAAGAATGAATATCATCAGCGCATACCAAAGTAAAACATGGAAGTTCTGTCTTAAGACATCCTTTATTTCCACTGTGAATGCTGCCATTAGGTACAATTTTCCAAAAATGTAGAAATAAATCTGAGGAAGGCATAAAGGCTAGAAAAGACTGGATGTCACATAACTTTCTCTTGTTCAATACAGAAATAAACAGATGTTGTTTTCTTGGTCCAAAAGCATCCAGAAAAAAAACGTGTCAGCCCAAATACTTGATCTTGCTGATTCCACAGCTTCTCCAGTGTTGATTGTAAAAAAATGCAGTGTCACTATTGACCCAGATCTATCATTTAAAGCTTATACTAAAATAGCTTTTTTTATCTATCAAATGCTGCTAATTCAAGAAACACACCGTCCCCACATGATGCAGACAAATTAGTTCACGCATTTATTACCTTCAGACTGAATTACTGTAATGCCTTGCTGTCAGGCGCCACCGACAAGAAACTAATCCAGGATGCGGCAGCTAGAGTCCTCACAGGGAATTTGAACACGTTAGTCCAATATGATCAAGAAGTCATTGTAATCGCATTAATTCCCTATTAATTATAAAAGTCTACTGTTGACATAAAAAACTCTGAATGGCTTTGCTCCTGAATACCACGCTAAATATATCTCTTGCTATGAACCTTAAAGCTCAGTGAGAACCTAAGGTGCTGGCTATTTATTGATCCCCAGAATTATGAGAGCTGTGGCAGCCCCCCAGGTCTGGAATGCCCTTTCAACTACTGTTTGGGATGTATTTTTTGACAGTGGATTGGGGTGTGCCAGTGTTTCACAGTCCTCACATGTTTACTGTACCACTCTGTTTGATAAGCATCTAGATATTTAGATATTGCCACACTGCATTGTGCAAATTATTCAACTAGTCAGCTTGTTTCACTGTTCCTGTCAACTCATATACTGATATCTTTGGTAACTGCTTAATAACAATAAAGCACAAAGATTTCTCCTCAAGCTACAAAAGGTTATGCATGATGAAAGCATGTTACAGCAAGTCAGATTACACCGCATGAGAAAGCTCCTTAACATGAGATACTACCAAGCCATTTATGTGATTTTCAGATTGAAATCACCTGGGCAGTACTTCACAGAACAAAGCTGATATAATACTGCTAAAATTCCCTTCTCCTTCCTCTTCTCCATTTCCTAGTTCCAGCATGACTGTGCCCTGTGCTCAGTGTGAGGTCCATAAAAGCCTGGTTTGATGAATACTTTTCGTTACCTGAAAAGTAGTTACAATACTGCATAAAATACTCTTTGTTGAGTATATTCTTCTTCCTAGCGAATACCCTGCAAAGCAGAGTCCGCATTTCTGCAAAGCACTTGGTGCGGTCCAGAGCGTCTTCCGGGGCAACATTGATGATCTTCAGGTCTTTGTTGATGAGGTCCATCCACCTCTTTTTTGGCCTGCCTCGTGGTCGTCGACCTCCTGGATCTATCCGCATTGCCGTTTGAGCCACTGAGTGTTTTTCTCCTCGTACTACATGGCCATACCACCGTAGTCTGGCTTCTCTCATCTTCTCTGTCATGGGTGTGATACCAAGTCATATTCTAATGTCCTTGTTCCTGACTTGGTCCCAGAGAGTGAGGCCTAGGCACCACCTGAGCATTCGCATCTCCATCGTATGTAGGGCTTGTTCATGCTTCGCCGTCGCTGGCCAGCATTCGGACCCATAGTGGGCAACTTGCCAGACTACGGTCTTGTAAATTTTCGCCTTGAGGTGGTCTGGTATCTGACGATCGCACAGTACACCGGTAACTTCTCGGCACTTCGCCCATGTGGTGTGGACTCGCGCTTGCACATCTGGTCAATCCCAGGTATTTGAATTTGGCCATCTTCCTTAGATCCTCTCCGTCGATGCTGATTGTGCCATCAGTTTGGGGGCCAGCTTCCATATATTCTGTTATTTCTGATGTTGAGCTTCATGCCATGGTCAGTCAGGCGTGCTTTCCATTGCCGCGTTTGGTGTTGCAGCTGTCTTTTAGACTGGTCTGCCAAGAAGACGTTGTCAGCGTACAGGAGTCACCATGGATGGGGTGCTTGGAGGTCGGCGGTTACTGTGTCCAAGCAGAGAATGAACAGAAGAAGTGAGAGGGTAGAGCCCTGGTGTACACCCATGTTGATGGTGAAAGGGGGCGAGACTCCCACAGGGCATTAGACTACACTGGTGACATTTGTGTAGAGTAACTTGACCAAGTTGACATGCTTCTGGGACTTCATGGGCTCGTAGAGCATGCCAGATTAGGTCGTGTGGCACCCTGTCGAAGGCTTTCTCCAGATCTATCTTTTGACAATCTGCCCCAGAAGGGCATTTAGGATTTATTCATTTATCTTCATTTAATGGCATAACAGGCAGATTGGGCGGTAGTTGGAGCAGTCGGTGACATCTCCTTTGGCTTTCCAAATGGGAAGAGTGATGCTGGTAGTCCCGGCCACAGGTGCTCTGCCCTCCAAGATCATATGGTTGAATAAGTTGGTGAGGGCCGCCAACACCTTGCTGGCCATGGAGTTTCCAGGCTTCGGCAGGTATGTCGTCAGGGCAAGGGGCTTTTCTGTTTTTCATTTTTTTCACTGCTTCCTTGATTCTGCTGTCGTAATTAGCCAGACTGGGCCATGAATGGGACTGGCACTGTCAATAGGCAGGTGGGGGAATTCCACGTTACTGATTTGGGAGAAGTACTTGCTCCAACGATTGAGAATGGCGGGCGGGATCCTTAGGACTTGTTGGTTAGAGTCTTTAATGTGGTTTTGAGCTTTGGCCAGCCAGGGCTGTCCAGGTCACTGTACAGCTGGTCATAATGCAGCGCTTTCGCCTCTGCCACTGCTTTCTTAGCTACCATCTTCAGTCCTCTGTACTGTTGGTAGTCGTCTTCTCCATGGGACAGGCACCATATCTTCAGGGCAGATTTCTTCTCCTTTATGGCGCTTTGGACCTTTGGGTTCCACCACCATGTTTCCTTGTCAATGAAGCGCGTACTTGGCTTGGTCTTTCCGAGTATTTTGGTTGCCACTTCACGCATTTGGTGGGCTATGTTGTTCCAAATGGCATCCGCTGGCTGGTTGGGGTCAATGGTATGAATGGTTGCTCCCAGTGCCACAGCGAGATCACGGTTGCATTGGGGCGCACGCCACCACTTGATTTTCTCATCAGTGGTGGCTCTCACTTGCTGTCATTGGCCAATGTCGAGCCTGAGGTCTATGACGAGTAGTCGATATTGAGGGCCTATGTTCGTAGATGGGATGACTTTTGCGTCAGTCACCAGGTTCAGGTGTCCAATAAGCCAATAAGCCAATAATCGAACTGAGTGTCCCTTCCTCCCCCTTCCTTCGTTGAGTATGTATGACATTATTTTATGCATAGAGGAGTTATAGGACATTGGAAATGAACCTGAACATTATTAATAACAACTAAAATGTCATTTAAGCACTGATTTTGTTCTGTTCAGTATATTAAATATACTAAGTTATCATTGCTTAGGATTGTACTATATATTTTTAGATTCTTTTTTCAACATATGTTTTTAATATTCATATCACTGTACATGTTTGCTTGGGCAGCTGTAAACACATACAACTGACTAGGTGAGTGAGAGTGTATTTACTGTCTGTATCTGTTACTTTGCATTTATTAATTAGCCTACTCTGCCATTGGCACCAGGGGCTAACATTAACACTACTGCAAATCAATTCTTCCTAATGAACATGCAAGACTCAACAAGGAATACATTAATAGTGTGTGTGTGTGTGGGTTTATTGCAGAACTCTGAGCCAGGTCGGGTGTCAAGCAGGCCATGGATGGACTTGGCTTGTTCACTCTGACTTTCTTCTTAATTTTGTCTGTACTTGAGACCTCTCTCCCCTAGTCAGTAAATAGCTGAAAAAAAATTATTTGGAGAATTGTGTTAGACTACATACTTTGACAAATTGGAGGTGAAATTAAAAAATGCACACTCATTTTTTAGGTCTGTACTACAGTATATTAGGTTTAAAATCAAACAAGTAGAAGGTCAAATTACACAATGTCAGTGTCAATGTATAGATCATTTATATTTACCCTAAATGATCTTTATAGTGGTTATAATATCACACAGGCCTCACAAAAGTTACAGGTCTGCGATCTGACCTGAAATTGATTTTTCACTTACAACCCCAGGCACAGGTTGGGCTTGTCTCAGCAGATCTCTTCTCTTTTCTTGTTAAATTCACTTGACATGTGTTAAGCATTAAGGTAAACACATCAGCAGTGAGAGGAACTTTAGCTTTGGTGGACTAAGATTCTGAGAGTGAATGGTGTTCTCAGCAAAGTATGAGACATTCTACAAAAAGAAATAATAATTAACCATGTTAGTGGATTACATATATGTAAAATCAGTTTGTTCCAGTATGACATTTTCAGGCCCTTAACTGTGTGTAGGATCAGGTCAGGGTGGAAATCAGTAGTCAAAAAACCAAACAGGCCAATACCAGACAGGCTATTTCATAGTGATGGGGACGAGACGGTCTATGCCGAGACCGAGTCGAGACCGAGGCCATTGGTTTTCAAATGCAGTCGATCATAAATATTCTGTTATATTTAGTGCTTGGTTGCAAACTGTTTGAGGCAATTTTCCAGATGTAAGTTGTCTTAGTACGAGTCATGTGAAAGACACTAGCCAATAGAGAACTATGTGAAACCTTTGACTTGACACCCTTTTTGTCCAAAAGTATCCAGAGACTCATTTTCAGTAGAAATACCCACTACTTGGGTCCAGTATTGGCACAGAAGCTAACTACAAACATACTACTTTTTGCACATTTCCAACAGAATGAGATGCTCAGGAGCAGCCAGATTTTGGCCTACACTCACTATGATCATTATTGAGTTTTGGTTTTAGGGTTGTGCATAATTCAGTTTGAAGCAGTGGCCCTGCATTCTCTTAAGTGATGAAGTTCCCTCTATTCTTTGTGGGATGTGTTGGAGTGAAGTGATCCAGATACGGTAAAATCATTTAAGTACGAGGATTCCAAGCCCCTAGAAGAGGAGGGCACTGCAAAAACAGAGGAAAACTAAGACCATTTTAAAATAAAAGTGCACAAGCCAGTGTCTACAAACCTTTGTACATATAATATAGAGCATTTATCATTGTGTCAGGCTGGATTTGTTATGGTTCATCCAAGATGGAAATCTCGTCAAATTAAGACTAATAATCCGCATTACATCATTTCATTTAGAAACTATTGTCACTGCCTGATTGTATACAAACTGCATTACATATTCATCATACATATGCATGAGCTTGTTTGGGCTTTTGTATGCCACTCTATATTTTTCTATTGGTAATTGCACTATGGTGTCCCCTCTACCTCCACAGACACACACAGACACAGGATTCCAGCAACTTGTTATCTGTACAGTGTGTGCCATCATGACCTAGACAGAGAATGGGCCCTGCTGGTCTGCAGAGGAAAAAAAATGTTTTTGTAGGATACACAAAGAAGAATTCAGTGTGGGATTATCAGACTGACCTAATAGGCTGCACTTAAAGAGACAGCAATCCAGCCTACACAGCAGAGCTGCAGCTTTTGAGGCAACAGCTCAATTCAAAGTTCTGAAATTGAACTGATAGATTCCTGTATAGAGCACCGGTTAAGTGCATGCTGTCATGGTCACTAAATGTCAAAAAGTGACGCAGCAGACATGTCCAAAACGTCATTCTATGTCACATTTAGTGACCTAGACAGTGGATAAATGCACAGAGGCTAGTAATTAGCAAACAAACAAATTGATAAAAGCATTGTTATAGCTCAAGCTGTTTTCTTTTTATTTTTTATCATATTGTTTGAAATGAGCTAAACCACTCAGAGTTCTGGTAAGACATGTCCCATGCCAAAATATTTTTATAGTTAGATGCACCCTTGGTCACATATTGTTGCCTTTTAAAGTACACATGCTCTACAGAAAGGATATCTGTTTTATTTCTGTTCTGATCAGTATATAACCTCTGACATGTGCACATTTTATATTTTTATTATTATAAAACAGCTAATTACATATTGTGCATCAGATTCCCCTTTTGACTGGTGTAATAAGAAACATTACAAGCATCCAGCTGCCAAATAACAATGATTGAATCAGCCAATACAGCACAGACAACCAAAAACCTGTGTGTTTTATAATGATCAGTGTATATGTTTGACCAAATAAACTGATATTAGGGTTTAGCTCTTTACAATTGGTATCGATGATGAAGGGGTCTTATTGGTCAGGCTCTAAGGCTATGTGTTAAAAGTAAAGTGGCTTATAGTCATGTGTGAACACACCACAGCACAGAGTGTGAACAGTGGGAAATTCTTTCTCTTCATGTAACACATTCACCAAGTGAAGCAGGCGACTGCCACCAATGAGGGGCGCCTGGGGAGCAGTGTGTGGGGACGTTACCTGACTCAAGGGTAGCTCAGTGGTGCCAATAGCAGTTGGGATTCAAACCTACAACCTTCTGATTGCAGTGGCAACTCTCTAATCACTAGATCACCAGCTGGTAGTAATTATTGAGTTTTATGACATTGAAAGCTTCAGTTAGAGGCAATTTAGCTGCACTGTCAACTGCAACCATCTCACACACACACACACACACACTCAAGCTTTCATATTTGCATTTATCATCCGCACACACACACACACACACACATGCACACACACACAAAGTATCCATTAATCTTATGTCCTGCATGCTCTGTCAGCCACAAGCTCCAAATCACTAAACCGTGGAAGACACAATGACAGTGTGTATGTATGTGTGTGTGTATATGTGTGTGTGTGTGTGTGTATGTACAGTCAGGACAGTGTTAAATTGTTTGTGACAGGGTGATGTATGTGTCTGTGTGTGTATGTGCTCATTGTAACATTGGCACTGTGAGAGCAGTTGGGAACTGAGATTGACGGACTTATGTGTGTGTGTGCTTTTGTGTGAGTGAATAAATAAAGTATAACAATAGGATATACTTGTATTGTGTGGGAGTATGTTTGTGTGTTGGGGCTGTGTACTATGATAATTTATCTTTATACTGATCAACAGCAGATTTGATTAAAAAGAGAACATGTTTAGGCTGCTTTATTGGGATATGGGGAAGGACTGCCTAAAATTTGACATGTTAATAAGGCAACATGTTATTAATGTTAATGATAATTGTCTTAATTGTCTTTGTTTGGACAGGCCACAGAAAGCAAATAGAGCACGGCAAAATGAATGAATATGGGATCATCCTGATTAAAGATGGAAAGGACATCCTTGACATGACGGTGGTGCTTGAGGATCAAATCCTCCTACATGACATCAAGGACATTAGCTATGCTAATAGTTCTACTCTATTTGATGAACATTAACTATCCAATGGAGCTACGATACACCTTTCATCCAGAAGGTTCTCATGGACATTGATGCTGACCCCTGCTCTGTGAGGGTTCATGGTCTGAGGAACAGACTTTTTCTTAAAATGGAGTAGAATCTTATACACACTTTTCTTTTTCAATTCGGCTTCTCCACTCTAATTATGTTTATAGTCCACTCAGTTGGCAAAAGTCTGATATTATTTACCTTCCAAGCTTAAAAGTTTGACGTCTTTACTCAAAATTATTTAGGTAATACTGTATCCTGTTGATTTTGTTTTACGTGAACTATTTTGCACTTTTTCACACACACTCTAGAATGGCCAGTTGTTTAGTTCTTAAATTTTTTAACAAAAATTTGTGAAAGTCACAATTGTCAGTTCCATTATGTCAATTAATTCCTGTGGGACTGATTTAATTTGACACATAAGGTTGTGTTCTGTGGTGGCCTAGCAAACACAAACATGCATATACAGACAATCGAAAACTCTGAGATGTTGATAAAAGGTTAATTCTGACTGTTCTGTTCTGTCATTAAGCTAAGAACTGTTTTTTCACCTAAAAAGCTTGAACTCCCATTTTTAATGTGCTTTATTTATCTGATTCTTAGACCAATGTGCGTTTTTGTACACATTCAAATGTGGCAAACGGTTCAGTGTTTTGTCTTCCCTAAAATCTTCACCAGAAATACATTACATACTATCCACTGTATCACACACACCCTGATTTCAGTTTCATTTGTCACTTACAAAGTCCAGTGGGACCTACGTTTCATTGTACACCTTTTTTTATGTTACACATTGTATTGTATCAGCAGTGTTTATTGATGCAGATTGTAGAGTTGGGTTTTTAACTTATAAGGCAAAACATGTTCTGCGATGAACTCAAACGCACTCTGGCTTCATACACTGTTTTGAAGATAAAAGATTTTGACTATCAGCTGCTATTGATGATTCACAAAGTTATTTTTAGCTGGTCCTGTGGGGACTTATTATCAAAGTACATTGAGTGTGGAGTTTTATTCACAAGCAGCACACAAGTCTTGACTAAGTTCTCTGGATAGTTTTCCTGGAAAAAACTCGGAAACTTGCCGGAAGCGACATTTTCTCTCGAGAGCCTATATTGTAACAAACAATATAAATTGTTTAATGTCCAGAGGGCTACAACCGTAGAGGATTTGGAGCCATACATGACCTCAATAATTGATGAACATTGTAACTGGGTCTATTTTAAGCCTATTTGTCACTGAATAATGAAAGTAAATACAGCATTCGGATGAAGCTTATTTTGCCCAATATAACAACAAGCAAATAAGAGTCATGCAGTTTGCTCCAATAAATACTGAACTTAATCATGATTCATTGTTTTAATTAGGCTACAATCAGGCAATTATTTGTACGTGAGCAACAGACTTCTGATCAAGGTTAATTTTGTTAGAGGCTACAGCAGTCCAATCATGACTAAATATGCCTGAACCACATTATTCTGATCAAGGATAATACCTCTGAATCATGGAATTCTGATTAAGGTTAAATGTGTTCGAGCCATGGTAATTCATTTGAGGTTAAAAGTGCTTGTACCACATTATTCAGAGAAAGGCTAAACATAGATGAACCACAGAATTCTAACAAAGGTTAAAAGCCACAGGATTCTAATGGAGATTAAATGTGATTAAGCCATGGGATTGCAATGTGCTGGAGTCATGGATTTTCCAATCAAGGTTAGGTGGGCATGTGTAATAGTATGAAATGTTAAGCAGTATACATTCCATTATACACAGTGGCGAAACTTTATGAGGCACAGCTCATTAGAAAAACAACAGATGGATAGAATTCTTGTCAGAGATGACTGTTACAGTGACAGCACCATACATGGAGAAAAAATTGTGCTCCAAATGCTGGCCAGTTATGAGACACACACACAAGTTAACAATTGCTAGGCTGCGATAAGTCTATTGGTGAATACTACTGATAATGCTTTGTTAATTTTGTTAAAGGGGGAAAATGTTTTCCAAGCAGAGCTAGGATACAAATCGAACAGTGGCAAAGGAACCAAAAATTTAACTAAAATGTATAAAGGTGCATCATCATCCATCTTTTGCACCCATTAATTATACCAAAAGTAGATGCAAAGAATAAACAGAATGAAATGCTACAGTTCAGTTTCAGATATCTCCTGTTTCCTTGTAAGTGTGAGAATTAGGCTGTGAGTAGGCTGATTGGCCCATTTTAAATGTGTAGAAACACATGCACTCATACAAAGACAAGCTAATGTATCTAGGGTGGTGATGGAGTCAGCTTTGCGAATAGAAAATCCTATCTTTTTTCTCCAGGTAGAGAAAGAGGACAGCACTCTACAAAAGGACTCCATTCCAATTCCTGGATGAATCCTAACTGAGCATGGGCACTTTTACATTTCTGAATCTATCCAGCCCCATATGCAACACTGTGTATACTGAGAAATGTATATTCTACTATTCTGTGTGTGCAAGATTGGCATTTTTATGGGATCCATTTAGACACCCTAGCCTTCCGTCTCTATGTATATCAGTGAGCCTTGAGTGCCCATCACCCTGTCATTGGTTCCCAAGTTGTCCTTGTGCTGTTTTTTATCCATCACTTGTAATTCTGCAGTTCGCTGCAGTGAGTCAGAGACATACAATATGTTATAAACCATTCAAAAAACCTTGCAACATAACTACACTGTAAGGGCTACAACTTCGACCATAACACACAACACATTTTAGGGGAATAAACAGGTCTGTCAAGAGGTAGCATGGAAAATAAGAGAAAATGTAAAACATGAGGGAAGGGGCAGAGGAGATAAAAAAAACAGCTGAAGAACAGCCTGAGAGGAGAGACTTTTAAACTCTTTGGCATTTGAACTTTTAAATGTCTGTGACAAAAAATTAAATATATATACACACACATATATATATATATGTATCAGGTCAAAGTACAAGCATTAACACATTATTTTTAAAGTATTAATAAAACACTGGTAACTCACTTTCACAGAGCTCCTTGCTCTTGCGCCCTCCAGAACCTTTCCTCAGCATGTTCTTTCCAGAGGTAAACAAGTGGTTAAGCTCGTCCAATGGACTGGTCGGTGTACGGCATCCACGGCCTCCTGACCCTGAACTGGACCCCCCTGACCCTCCTGATGCAGTGGACACATTCTGCATGGATCCACCATGGATACTGGAGGAGTTTGAGAGGCGTCCACTCTCACGAGATCCATGTGCGACTCCAGAGGCACTGCGAGGAATGGTGCCGGTCAGTAGAGCATCATATGGTGGTGGTCTCTTGAGGCTAAGAGGAGTCAGCGCACGTCCCATGCTGACGGGAGATGGGCAGGCAGAATGGCTTCTTGGGTAACCATGAGCTGTAGAGGAGCCACCACTCTTGTACAATGCTGATGGAAGTGGTGGGGCAGAGGAACGGCCAGACACTGTAATTGTCTGGGTGGATTCTTTACTGTCTGACGACTTCTTGTGGTGGTGGTGGTGATGATGATGGTGATGTCCCGAAGGATGCTGTGCTGGCAGAGGCTGCCCTGGGTCACTGGTTGTCGGAGAGGCACCAGGTTTGCCGTAGCCAACATTTTCTAGCATGGGAAGTTTGGTGACATCAAGGGGTGTGAGGGGGGATTCATCTGAATTTGGGGAGCACTGAGCTGGTGCTGGGGGAAATACCAACAGGGGGGGCCTGTGAGTCAGCAAGTTAGGAAAGGGGGCAGGGATGTCACAAAGTGAGCCACCAGGGGTTGACGGTCGTGTCAGTTCTACATCTGGAATTCCAGATGGGGGGCATGTATCCCAGCGTGACTGGGCATGCTCAGTTGATGGGGCTATTTCTTCATAGGTGGGGTATTTCATTTCCTCATACACACTCTCACCTTGATCATCTTCATCTGCATTCACCCCAGTGATGTGGCTGAAATCACGCAGAATATTCCCTACCATTTCTATGTATACAGGCTCTGTCTCCTCATCAGTGTCCAGGGCAGGACTTTGATTCTGGGATACTGACTTCTTTTTCTGCCGCCGAGGCAAAGAAGCTGACTTGAACTTGGTGCAGTGGTTTCGGATGTAGGACTCATCAAATGAGGTGCTGAGTTGAGTGTTGGGGTCACGTTTGGGTTTGGGTGGAGGCATGCGGCGATACTCTTCACTGCATGGGCGACTCTTGGATGCTGTGGAACACAGAAGAGCTATGTCAGTTTACCTCTAACAATGTTGGCACTCAGCCAAGAGGTTTGCTTCTTTAGTTTTGTTCTGGAGTAAATAAAATGTGCACAGCTAACAAACAGAAATCAGAGTTTATTGGTATGTTATGGATAGTTATGTGTAATGTCCACATTTACAGTCCTAAAATGTCAGAAATTCCTTTTAGCGTTCTCTTTAAAGCCTTCCCCATGCATTTGCACACAGAGATAAAAGTGTGTGATACTATTCTCTCAACTGGGATATCACTAAAGACAGTAATAGGACATCCAAATTGTTTGAATCACAAAACCCATTTTCCAACTGTTCGTATATTGATTAAAGACCATGGAGCCTTTTTTACACTACTTGTAGAAACCTGCCATATGTGTTTATCTTCAAATATCCTGAAGATACTACTAAATAGCTTTACTATCACTGATCCTATAACACCAATATTAATAATAATTAAAAAATAATATAAAATGTGTACCTTCAAACATACTTACTGACATGCTATCATAGGGACCCACGGGGTGCCCAAACATTTCCTCATTCCAAACAGTTGGTGCAAAAGTGTAGCTATTGATGACTTTTTGCACACATGCAGAACACTATGATTTTTGAAAATAAACTGCCAGACTCTCTTACAACTTAACTTGAGGATGTACTGCTAGACTAGCTCTATCATCTCTGTTTGCTACAGGGACCACCATATCATAATCTCTGTATACATCCCACCCAGCACTGACACAAACAATGTGCAGTGACCTCCAAAACTCAGAACCAAATGGACTGTTCCTTGTAACTGGAAATTCTAACCATACAAATCTCTAGTCAGTTCTCCATAAATTCAGTATGTTGACTTTGTATGATGGTAGTGAACATACTGGACTGTATTTACACAAACATCACTGGTGTGTACCACACTGAGCCCTGCCCCCACATTGGCTACCTAGACCACATGTCTGTTATGCTGACCCAAGAGTTCAGACGCTAGGGCAGACATGCCAAGTCCTTTCTGAAGCAGACTAAAATGTTCTGCCAGGAGCCATCTTTGTTCTGTAGGAAAGCTTTGCACACACTGACTGGGACATGTTTAGAGAGGCTGCAAAGAATGATGGCTCTATAAATGACATGGGTGACTGGCTACATTTGCAAGTGTATCTATGATGTTACTTTTTTCCAAGACCATTGTCCACAAGCTCCAGAAGCCAGGGATAACTGTGATTGTCAGGCGATAACATTACCCTGAGAAAAACTTTCCACAAGAATGACTCCATGAACATGGGTTTGGAACAACGACCAGATATAAACTGGTGGAGAGAATTGCATTGCTAACGTGCCAGCAACACCCTTTCCGGGCTGAGAGACAATGGAAAATAAATGTGTCATCACAACTGTGTATGAAATTTTGACTAATTTGTGAAAATCTCTAGGGTCAGATGGGAGTGTGTTTGAAGCTTCATGTGTTTTATCCTTTCTGCTCTGTGTTCCTGAAGGCTTTTGCAACTGAACTGTGTTGGTGTTTTAAAAGATTTTAAACAAGAGTGCAATTTAACACCTTGCTTGTGAATAGATTATTTAATCAGTTATTTAAACGGGCCGTTACTCCTGAGACATAAAGCCGAAAAAGGGTTGTGGTGTGTGTGTGTGTGTATGTGTGTGTGTGTGTTTCTGTGATGATACACTTTCAGTGGAAAGCTCATGATACAATTATAGTGAGACGAGTTGAGGACATTCCCATGTGTAATCTGCTGGATAATTTAAACAAGAAGGAATCACGGAAGAAAAGAGCAGTCCAAAGTGAAGTGATTGTATGATTTTTTGTGCTAGCAATGTAGAAATGAGCTGCCACTGAGGAGCTAAATGGCTAAATAATTCTTTTGATATTGTCAATTATTAAATCCTCCTGGGTTCACTCAACAGGCTCAAAATCACTGTTTCTGCATGGCAGTGGATTGTGTGCTACCTTGAGGGTTGCAGCTACCAGTTGTCTTAGAAAGGATCTCCGTCAGCCCCACAAAGACTTACTGGTGGTGTTCTCAAAGGCTCAGCGCATGTCCCCATGCTCTTATAAACTTTCTACTACCACTGTTCTGCTGATGACACTCAACTCATCCTGTCCCCTCCTACTGGTGACATTAGCCCGGAACTCTGCAGGTCTGAATGACATTTCCTCCTGGATGACCCGGAGCTAAAGACCAGCAAAACAGAGCTCCTGTAAATCCCATGTGATGGATCCTCAAGACATGTCCTGGTCATCACTTTTGGAAATGCAGTCATGATTTCCACAAAGCCTGTATGTGTTTTTGTAGATGTGCTCTCATTTTCAATGCACATTAACAATCTCTCTCGAATGTGCAACTTCATAACATCAAGAGAATTCCTTAACATGGATGGCATTTAGATATTTGTCCAGTCAACTGTCATCTAAAGCCTGGACGACTGTAACTTGCTCCTTGTTGGCTTTAGTCTGAAGACCATAAAACAGATTATTTAGAATGCAGCTGCTTGTCTGATCTTCAATGCATCAAAATTCTCCCACACCATTCCACTACTGCAAACCTTTCACTGGTTTCCTGTCATGGCTTGCATAAGATTTAAAATGCTAACACTCGCCTACAAAGCCAAAAACAGCCCTGCTCCATTTTACCTGTCAACACTGATCAGGCCGTGAGTGTCAGCTCGTCCCCTTAGAGCATCAAGCAGAGGCCACCTGACCCACCTCTTCTCAAAGGCTGAAGACATGCCCCAGGACTTTTCTCAGCTTTGGAAGCGAAGTGCTGGAATAAGCTTCCTTTGAACATTACAACTAATGAGACCCTTGCTGTAAAAGAAAAAGGTGTGTGCACATGTATGGGAGTTTAGAGAGTTCCTAATAAAACTGATTATAGTGTGGCAGTCTACCATGTGCATGTTTAATACTGAACATAACATCAAAGTAAGTTGACCATGCTTCTAAAGAAAAAAAACCTGTCTGAGACAAGACGAGAGATGGGTATGCTTCAGGACAGCTCTGAGGAACGTCTGTTTGCATGTTACTGGTAGATTGGGTAACAAGTGCAGAGATCAGTCACCTTGAAAATGGAAAGCAGTGACCAGGGCAGACAGATGTGGCTGTGTGCACAGCGTGGGTCGAGAAGAATGACATGAGATTGTAAGAGCAATGGAATCCTCATTCTTCATTAGCCCACCAGAAACATGAATTTTGACAATATCTGCAGGTGGCCCAACTGTAGAAACAGATTACAACAGCAGAAACAGAACACTACCCAGCTGGAATTTTAACGTGGATTCAGAGTTGAATCAACGTCAGGTGTCAGTGTTGGACAACTGTTGTTTAAAAGTCATAGTTGTAAAAATAATGTTAATTTGACGTACAACTCAAATTTGATTTATGTTTCTATGTTGAATCCATAGTTAGTTAACAACACCATTTCAACCATTTGGTATTCAACGTTGTTTTGACACTGAATGAATGTTTTTTCATAAACTGACATTATTTCAACCACATTTAAACGTTTAAGGTCGGTCGAATGCCAGCTGGATGCCAGTACAGGCCTCTTCATGAGGAAATGATAAGGGACAGACTGGTAGTGCGCATAAGATATCACAGTGTCAGAAAAGATTCTGATTCTCAGCAAGACAATCACCAAAATAAGATCACTATACCTGCACACCTATTTTTAAGTAGGTGGCATGGGACTCTCTGCCATGCCTAAAGGACTATGTGTGAAAGAAGAAACACCCCAGTACAGACAAATAATGAGAAGGTTAGTGTCACCACTGCTCAAGTTGCCAGCTATACAAGAACTGGGTGTTCTCAGTACAGTGGAGTCAATAAAAGAATCTCCTCCAAATGACAAGAAACTGTACCCTAAAGTCTTTTGTGGCCTAGGAAAATGGCAGAGTGTCTACGAAATGACATTAAATTAACCAGGTAATCCTTTTGCTCTGGTAGTACCATGCCATGTGACCTTGTCTTTCATGAAAACTTTTAATGAAACAAAAAGAGCTGAAACATTTGCCAGGTTTAATTATTACATGGAAGAAGTCACTGAGAGGTGTTCTGTAGCACCAAAACAACAAAGTGACAAAATTCAGGTTTGTGTCTGTTTATCTTGCCTGAATAAAAAATGTCTCAATAGTGTTTGTTGCTCCAAACTGTAGACCACTACTGCATTTTGGTAGATTTTGGCGTGATATTCATCATTCCCTTTAATCGGAACAGCTTTGATCAATCAGAATCAGAATCAGAAAACTTTATTTATCCCGAAGGAAATTGTTTGTGGTGACCGCCACATTACACAGAC
>JBBKCR010000001.1:23376516-23394501 GCA_037577295.1 Ladigesia roloffi
GTGTGTGTGTGTGTGTGTGTGTGTGTGTGTGTCTGTGTGTGTGTGTGTGTGTGTGTGTGTGTGTGTGTGTGTTTGTGAATGCGTGTATGGAGAGGAAATGGTTAGTTTGGCTCTTTCTCTTCCCAAACGAAGCTGTCGGCTAAATATTTGCCCTATTAGATGAATAGGAGATCAAAAAATAAACACATGAATGAGAAGAGAGTGAGAGAGAAAAAGGGAGAGACAGAGAGAGACAGAGAAACAGACTGAGAAGAGTTGAGAGAAATGAAAGAGAGTCATACACAGGGAAAGAGTGAGGGGTGGGGAGGGGGACGCTAAAATAAACAGTAGGACAGTGTCAAGCTCCTTAAGTGCCTTTCTGATGGGAGCTACACTGCTAAAGCTAGCCAGGGCCCCTCTCAGCACTTTATCAAACACACATGATTCCTTCCCAGTGACCACTGATGATTGGATTTTATGACAGGAGGAAGGTTGCCATGCACATTTACTACAGTCGGTCTGCGTTTGTTGAATGTTAATGTGCTGTAAGTCCATGCAAACCTGAGTCCTTTTAAAGAGGGTGTTGGAAACATGAACTGCTAGTGTAAATGGGAAAGGAAACAAAGAAAGAAGCTAGACAAAGCAGCTTTCATCTCTGCCATGATGACGAGATGTTTTCAGGGCATTTCGGGCCACTTTATTTTGGGCTGTGTGTTGTTGTGTTCAATACAACAAAACAAGATCAAACGAACATTTCATTTAAATCCAATCATAAGAAAAACATGTGCTCCTCTAGAAAACAATATTGATTCTTATGGTTTTGAACTTTTGTATGTAAAAATGTCCCTGGTCAAATTCCACTTGCACATTTTAAATATTGTGTGTACTTAAATAGAAATTGTGCACCACAAAATCCATATTTAAGCGTGTTTTTTATAGAGGATATATTATTTTTACGTACATTAAGAAAATTAGAGGCGTTATTACAATACTTCTAAATAATAAACGTTAGGAAATCTGCATTTTTGCCCCATTTTTACATTTGCCAACGGAAATGCATCCCATTTGTAGTAGAAAGTAAATGTCATTTCATGTTTTATTGTGATTTGTAGGTTGAATGACAGCCATTTTGAGGAGAACAAAGCTGCGGCCAATCAGAGCTCGCAAGACCTGGATGAGGAGGAAGGGGAGGAGCAAGGGCCAGAGGAGGAGGAGGCAGAGCAAAGCGATGGTGCCGGGAAAGCCACTAACAAGGCTCCGTCCAGTAACCTTGGGGATGATATCAATGATGACCTTGACTTTGATGGGCCAAACAATCTGGACATGAACTGCAAATCTTCACCGCAGAGGTGAGGGCTGAGAATGTACAAATCTAACCTGTCCATCAAAAGCACATTTCTCCCCTTGAGCCAAATTTAGTGATTCTTTCATTTTGCATTGGCTCCACAATGTAGTAAGAACACTGTAGCAATGCCTATGTGATTTCTATTGTTTTTAGTATGCAGAATACAAGGTACATACAAAGGAAGCCCTATATAATAAGATACACCCTTTTCTCAGTCTTACGTCCATGCACAGTCAAATGATCTTCACAGAAATGTAAGAGAAATAGACAGCGGTGCTCTGGAGCAGCTGCACACCTGCACTTGGAACTGGTTCATTGGAGGTGCATTCTCTGGAGTCATTGAGGTCCAACTAATACCTTTGGAATGACTTGGAATGGCAATTGTTAACCAGCACTTGTCAACCCACATCACTGCCTGAGCCTGTGTGTGTTTGTGATCCATGTCCATGTGTCTGTGTGTAGAACTAACTTCAGTTCTGAGTTAGTCTGATGGACTGGGGGGATGAAACTCTTCCCCATCCTGGCAGTGTCAGCCCGGATGCTTTAGAACTTTCTGCCGGACGGAAGGAAGGAAAAGATGACGTTATAGGGTGTGCAGGGTCTTCCACAATTTGATTTAGGGGATGCAGTAAAGATCTGTGAAACAGGGAAGAGAGACCGCAATCATTGTTTCAGCTGTCTTATCTTCTGTAGGGTCTTCACCGCATGATAATACAGCTGCAGAGCTGTCTCTGTAGTACCTCTGTAGAACATAGTGAGAACATTAGAAGTGCGACTTCTCTTCGCATTAGCAATGGTCAGGCAGAGAACCTGTAGTGTTCCTCACTGCCATGCCTTTCTGTACCTCAAACTCTGGGTAGAAGTGATTGAGCAGATCTCAATGGTCACAGGCAGATGGAGATGTCCTATAGTTGGTGATGGCCTGGATGTGCCATACATCTCCAGTGTCCTGGAAGAGGCCATGGATATGTTGCTGTTCTAATAGAACAGGACAGGTTGGCTTTTTCTGTTCTCAGGGCAGCCCTATCACCTGACCTGAAGGCTGTGTTTTGGGTTCTCAGCAATCTTTTGCAGTCTTCCATTGTTGGTCTTTGAGTCTGTGCTTTCATCAAGGCACTTCCTGATATAGCCGGTCTTTGTCTGCAAACCTTTGGACAGATTCATTTTGTTCATTTTTATAGGCAACAGTATGTCATACAGTGTTCAAGCAAAGTATTATTTATGTTTTATAGGCGCAAAACCTTTAAATGTCACATAAACCTCCCAGACACACATACAAATAATCACATGTACATCCTCAGGTTTGAAGATGATGAGGAGGATGAAGAGCACTGTGGCTTCTCCACTCTGGATCAAATCCGCCACTTCAGCATGGACGAGGCAGAGCTCAGCGCTGTGGACGTCGGTGACTTTAACTCCACTCACCTGCCTGAGACCATGAAGCAGCCACTGTACAGGAAGTCCAAATCGCAGGTATCAGGGAGGTGCTGTTCATCAGCAGCCTTTAAACCCTTTGAAGCCTGGAGTTATTATTGCGATTTTGCTTTACATTCAGTTAACATTACATAATTCTTTCTATGGAATGACCTATTAAATGGCTCATATTCAATAATAATAATTATAGCCTTGCTCCTGAATGCTAATACCCAGTTTTATTTTCCTTACCACCAAATTGTCTGATACATATTTTATGCACTCTCCATGTATAAACATAAACAGATTCAGTTAGTCAACAGTGCAATAAAAAATTGACACTGACTGACATCTTAAATATGGCAATGGAATTATATCAAATATATCAGTTTTATCAAGTTATATCATGTTAGACAAAAAGTACAACAAATGGCATTAATATCACAACATAGACCGAGATAACAGGCTAGCTCTCACTCTCTCTCTCTCTCTCTCTCCTATAGGCCTATGCTATGATGCTGTCTCTGGCTGATAAAGACCCTCTGCCCCCTTCTCCTCACACCACTTCAGTGTGGCACACACTCGGACGAACGGCCGAATCCAACGCTCTCCAGTCACTGAGTCATGTATGATGCTCTCTGCACCATGACCTCTGACCCCAACCACAGGCACTGGGACTGAACTTGGCCTTCACCGGGCAGAGAAACCACAGCTCATTCACGGCTGGCTGCAGCACTTAATTGTCCTGAAACACTATTGTTTGGGTCTGTGGTCTGTGCACACCCATTAAAAAAAAAACAAAAAAAACAAACACTACTTAATCTTACATAACCTGACCAATTACAGATGACTTGATTGATCTTATTCAAATTAATGACATTTTAATGATGGTAATTAATGACAAATACATTGATGATGATGATGGTGATGATTATGATGCTGATAGTAGTAATAATAGTTGTATTTATTCTGTCCAGTATCTATGTTTTGCACAGCAATGGCAGCTGATGAACAGGGGACACAGTTGATAAACCTGTGGCAGCACGTTACAGTTTCACTTCGCGGTTTTTTAGTTTTGGTTGTAAATGGAGCCCACTGTCTGGCTCCCTTGAGAATCTTCTACTGTCGCTGTCATGCCAGATCAAACAACGATGTTGTTTTCCATTTTTTTTATTTTTGTACACTGTTTAAAAAACTCCAGCTGATTTTTATATCCTAGGAAGGTTTAATAAGATTTCCACATTAATGACGTGACAAATTTACAGCAACAAAAAAGATCTGATTGTCTGGCGTCAATGGTACCACTATACAATAAGACCACCATTATAGTGGTATTAGGCATATAATAAAATACAAAAATAATCACATATAATAAATGTCTGAGCTCCAAAATATAAATGAGCACTAAGAAACTGGCCTCACTTTTTGTTATGTGTTATAACAGGGTAGTCTTATAAAGTGTTATCAAAATTAAATATTCATCCTGTCGCAAACAACAAACCCTGACCTAAGTCTCTCATGTAACATACACACATACACACATACACACTTCCACTCTTCCACTCTTCTTTTGGGGCCTGGACATGCCAAGCTGACATAGAAGAACTTGTACCAACCAAACCTGATTGATGACCCCATAAGGTAGCAGTAATTTGGATTTGTAATAAAAAAAAATACTGAGAGATCAGCAAAGATAACAACTGACCCGCATAGAAAAGAATAATCATTTGAATGTTTAGTCAGTTTTCCAATGCCTGCATTAAAGAGAAATTTATTGCAATTACATGGAAGCATTCCCCAGTTAGCTTGGTGCTAACATTAAACTGAAAATCTCCTGATGTGTGCTAGTTCAAATTGGCATTATTACAATGATAAGGCAACTTTAAAGCAAATGATACATTAAAAAGTGAAATGAAATGTGTGCCCATTAAATTAATGGATATTCCCATGACTTTCAGGCTCTTATATCCATGTTCATTCCTAAGTATCAAATATTCAAATAAAATTCGTAAAAAAAAAAAACTCTCCATAGTGATAAAACTTGCTACTTCCAACTAGAGCTGAAAGTGCTGGACAGGTCACCAAAACTATGGACAGTGCACAGTCGGCTTGTTGTGTCAGGTCCGTAGAATGTGAGTGTGTGTAACTTCTCTAAATGTCAAATTTTGGTAGTATTTTGCGTTCCCTCTGCATTGTGGTCTAAAATTATAACCATAGCTAGTATTCTGATTGGTCAGGAGACATCGTACATTTTTGTTGACGCAACAATCAGGAACCTCACTGTGACTAACACTGACAGGATCTTTAGATCAAGGCCTGTACAATATGATACTTTTTAGGACTTTGAATGGACCATATTGGCTCAAACGAATCCAATCTATCTGGCTGGAATCATTTAGGCGTTAGCTCATTGAGCACTTAATTATGGGTAATTTGTAAAACATCAAATTTAAACACAACTCCGGACTTAAAACGAAAAAATACACGACCATGCCGGCCCAGTCTGGGACCCAGTACTACCTTACTGGAACCTTTTCCTTTAAACATTGTACAGTAATTATTTTTGACCACCCATTAGTTCCTAAAAGGGAAATTAATGGCGTAATTTGCATTTCAGTTGATTTTAATGTACAAAAAATTGGGGACACAACAGATTAGGAGACTGGAGACTGCCCTTATATACAATTACTCATCTTATGGGGAAAAAAGATGTAAAGAGGAGAGGGTGTGACTGTTCTCTGATTCCGTCCAATGAAAGCACTGCATCTTCAACCTGGTCTCCGCCTAATCTCTCTGTGCTGCCGATTGTGGCAGTGATGTTTTCTGTAAAAAATGAAAATGAAAAATAAAAAAAGTGATTATCTTTGGAGAAAGGTTGTGTAATATAAAAAAAAACTTTCTTGTTTGTCTGTTTGTTTTTCTAAAACGGAGAAAAGCAGGTGTACTGATGTTTGTAGAACTTGAGTCGAAGGGCATTCTTCTTTAGGCGGCCAACAATACCACTAAATAGCCTGTACGCTAGTCGTTAGCTATTCTGTTCTCGTGTGGGTTTTTGTTTCTAGACAATCATGGGTTTATTTTTTTGTTTTGTTTTTCAGTATTTTTTCATGGGTTCACTAGTTTCCATTTGCTCTTTTGTTCGTTCTCGGTTGATGTCGATGTTATTGCTGTGTGTGTTAAAAAGGTGTATTTATTTCTTGGCAAAACTGTAGTTTGTTTACTGACTAGCACTGCTCCTGAGTTTCCCCTTTGGATGAAAAAGGGAGAGCGACTCCGCGCTTGGCTGGAGTCTGTAGAATACAGTATGTCTGCGTGCCAGATAGTATTAAAAAATTATCCCATCTTATACTTCTAATGGAACTGTTAAATGATAGTTATTAGTTTTTTTTTGGTTGTTTTTTGTATGACATTATTGATTCAAGTGTATAATACTACAAATGTGGGGAATGGGGGTAAAACGGAAAGAATGATATATAAAAAAAAAAAACAGCTGGTAATATTTCCTTCCTAAAAAAACGCATGATCGGTTTGGCTTCAAATTGTACCTGACATTTTCTACGGTTGTCTGCAAAAGCTTGTGTGATATTCGGGTCCCTGTCGAGTCGTCGTGCCAAATCTTACAGACTTTCATTTGTTTACCGTCACACGTTGAATGACTGGGTCTTTACTCTTTTTGTTCATTTTTTGGTTGTTTTGTTTGTTGTTTATATTCCCATTCTAAGAGTAATTGGCGAGTTGAGGTACTTTGCTTTCTACGATGTAACTGTAATGCATTTCAATTCAGTAATGTGGGCGGAGCAACTACGAAATAAAGGACTCCAGTGTAGACCTGTGTACTATCTCTCTCTCTCTCCCTCTCTGATTCGATTTCTATTTCTCTCCATTTTCTCTCCCTGCTTCTAATGTAAGAAGAGTCATTTTCACTAGAACATTCATATTTAGGGAGTCAGAGCAATCCAAACTCACCAATAAGCCTTTAATTAAAATGGTTTGTTATATATTGGTACATTTCGGCACACTGCTATCTTTAGTTTCCACAGTGAAAGGGCCACTTTGCTCTGCTATATTTGATGCTGTGCTGGCTGTTAGATGAAGGCACAAGTTCAAAACAGTTTGAACAAGAGGCTTTAAAGATAAAATAACCAAAATACCAAATGCAATGCCCTTTATGAAGAAAACAAAAAAAGATACGAAGTCGGGGGAAAACTGAGAAACCAAACATCATATTAGAGAACAAGAACATTCATTAAGTGACAATAGAAGCACATAATGGAAAACGGACTCGCAAAATGAAATAATGAGTAGGACAGGTGTAACAAATACAGAAATTAAGGAGCAAAAACTTCCTCTCTTTCCATAAGATTCCACTAGTTTTTGTTCGAATTTGTCATTCATTTTATAGAGCTTTATTAAGGCCAGGCACTGACGTTGGACGAGAAGATCTGGCTCATAATCTCTGTTCCAGTTCATCCCAAAAAGGTTGGATGGGGTTGAGATCAGGGCTCTGTGCAGGCCAGTCAAGTTCTTCCACACCGAATATAATTTCATATCAGAGTGCACTACCCTGAAATATTGATACAGGAAATCTCACAGCAGATCAAAAGCAATAAACAATGCTGAAACACCAACTGAAACTTTCAAATCTTTTCAAATACGTTTTCTGCTTTTGGCCATTTTGACTGTGTTATGAGGAAGGCAGCCGACTTCAATGTGGGATATGAGCATGATGTGATGCAACAAAACAGCACTATCCCTCTCAAAAGCTTCACTGATTACTGTGGGAGGGTTTTAGTTTTTGTCATTATTGGTCACTTGAGTCTCTTGCTTTTTGGACAAGATGTTTTTCAGCGTTTTGGAGTGACACTTGGCCAGATTTAAGGTCAGGGCACCAGTTCCTGTGCCAGGAAAGTGCCTCAGGTCATAGTGATTTCTGGGTAAGCTGGTGTTATTTATAATTCTAAAGGATTGTCCCTTACAGTGAACCTGAATTGCATTTAAAAATAAAAGAGAATTTTTAGGTGGGAAATACCACTAGGCCAGTATAATACTGAATGAGATTTAACTGTAAAAGTTGGATATTTTACAACATCTTGTTGGACAACCATCACCTATGGTAACGAGGTCTGTGTAGTGACCAAAAGAACAAAATTGCGGCTACAAATTGTTTATTTTTGATGCGTAGTTGTCCATTTCTAATGCCCACATGCCTATTGTAGGTGCTTTCTGCAGTGGACAGGGGTTAACATGGGTAATCCGACTGCTCCGTTCTTCACCTATCAGTGGATTGACTTCTGTTTTACATAAACAATATAGTACTGTACAATTATGAATGCAGCCACGCACAAAACCTCCAAACAAACACCCACTAATATATGTAATGAATAAAACTGGCCTGTGAATAAACTGCCTCATGAGCATGTACTGTATAGACATACAGACTCACAAACACACACACACACACACACACACACACAGGCATTATCTCAAGCACACACACACATGCACAGTAGCAGGCAGACACAGTGTGAGCCTGAACTCAGGTCAGTGTTCCCACACAGGCCTACTGTCTGTCCGCCAGAAAGAAAGAAAGCAGACAGAGGAGAGAATGTGATGAAAAGGAAGGAGAACGACAGGGTGAACGAGTGGAGAAACAGAAGAAAGAGGGAGGGAGGAGGGATTTGTGAGACGAATGATGGATGAGGTGGAGAGATGTGATGACCTGGCTCATCACTCAAACTCTTATTGAGAACATCCTACATCTGACATCTCTCTCTCTTTCTTTCTCTCCCTCTCTTTCTCTCTTGTTCTCACACACACATGCACAGATACACAAACAAACAGATAAAAAGGCACATAAAAACTCTATTTTTACACAGCTTCAGTGTGTGGAATCATGTTTTGGGCACCCTTGGTCAAATATAAATAAAATGCAGTGTGCTATGAAGTCTGGTCACCCTTTCATTCATGTGTCCTGGAGTAAAGAAACTGCTGTGAAAAAGAAAATGTATAATGCAACAAGACAGTGATCCACAATACGCAATACAAACTTCAGGAGACAAAAACATGAGGTTTCAAAGTGGACTTCACCATTTCCAAACCGTGGGATGGCTGAAAATCTGCGCTGTGCATGCAAGATGGCTTTCATATTTCTGATATTCATATTTCTGGGAAACTGAAACAATAAATTAACATGAGAAGGCGCTCAGTAGCACTTTAGAACTGTCTACAGAAAGAGGCTGTGATTTTAGCCAAAGTTTAGCCAAATATTTGTGCACATGCCACATTTGGGTTTTTTTCAGTATTCTAAATTCTGTAAATAAATAAAAAATTGCATTAAAATATAATTGTCTTTAAGACTTCAGTATGGAGCTGGTCCACACACTCTCTCTCCCTCTAATTTAGTTTTGTAACAGTAGTTTTGTAATGTATGACATATACAATTTATATGTATATTTTTTATTATTAAAAACTCTGCAGTGTTTATTTTTCAAATCGCTGATTTTAGCAAATGTCTGCAAAAACAGGGCCTAAATCCAAAGAGAAGTCTTGGGGGAGTTTTTTTATAACCATTTTGTCTAAATATGATTTGGCCTGTTCACTGTTCACACTGCAGGCTGAATCCATTTCACTTAATTCAGATAAACATCGTACACAAACTGTGTTTCCCTGCCTTGAATTGAGTTGGACTGGGTGCAATTGAATTGTAAGGAAGGTTTTGAGCATGTGCCTGTGTGTGTGTGTGTGTGTGTGTGTGTGTGTGTGTGTGTGTGTGTGTGTGTGTGTGTGTTGGCCCGTGGTCATGCAGTAAAAGTGGTGTCGCACTCTTTGGTAATTGATGGGCCAGATTTTTTCCCCGATGGTCAACGTAAGCTGTCAGTCCACAGGCTCGGCGGGGCATCCGGCTTTGATGAGGTCATCATGGGTCACTCAGCCCTGATGAGGTCACGGTAGGTCAGCCCACTTTGATGAGGTCGGCTGGAGTAGGCCGTTTGAGTGTGTGTATGTGTGTGTGTGTACTGCAACGGAGTAGAGGTGATAATGGGTCTGGTGTTTAAGCAGTGACGGTGTGTACATAAAATGTGGTGTATGTACGTGTGTGTGTGTGTGTGTGTGTGTGTGTGTGTGCGTACTGCAGTCGGGTGTACATGGCCTCAGGGCAAACATGCACCATTACTGACCAGCTGTTTGGTGTGTGTGTGTGTGTGTGTGTGTGTGTGTGTGTGTGTGTGTGTGCGTGAATACCGTTTGTGGGGGTCATGGTGTCTAGTACAGGGCACGGCCTATGCATCGCCCTCTATGGGTTGACACTTATCTAAAATGTGTATTATCAACATTAACAAGCTTTTAAACATCCCAGCCTCCTGTGTGCACTTCTGTAAGGAAGCAGATTTTTAAAGCTGAAAAAATATTATTTAATTAAGTCAAACTGGCAATAATCAACACGGTCATGTTTGATGTGAAATTTACAAATACCAGTTTGTTTGCACAATGCACTTGAATAGATCAGAAGGGGAACCACCTACTTCCACTGCACTTCTTCCTTCAAGCATCTGGACATCACAGTATATCACAGGATTATCACAGTATATCACTTTTATCTAGAGAATGGGCTCACAGATTCTTGCATACACAAGAAACCCATATACACACTGTGGTACCACCCTAACACAGCCCCGTGGGATGCAGCTGGCACATCCATTATAGCTGAGAACACATGCTGGCACTCTCAGGCTGATTAGCTTGGCACCAGGTCCATATCTCCTTCTGGCATGAGAAACTGTATCACTCCAGCCCGCCCTTTTAGTAGAAACCATCCACATTTTCTCCTAACCTCTAGAAGAGTCCATTCAACCCCCTTCTTCCCACCAATTGCTGCCTGTTCAGGAGGTTTGATTAGCGATTCAAGTATAGATCTGGTAAAATGTAGGTTTTTCCTTCTGATTTTTTATAACCTATTTCTACTTTTTTCTATTTCTTTTTTTTTAATCTATATTATACACAAATGTGGCCAAACTGGACCCTGCCGATGCAGTAGCCTGAATTGCAGTAGCTGTATTGTATTTTTAATAATTATTTTACTATTTATGATGCATAAAAAAAGACATTTTAGTGTTTACATCATCAGAACCCAGGGTGGTGATGGCCTAGTGGGTAGGATACTTGCTGCTGGACCAAGAGGACATGGGTTCAAATCCTCCTTTTTATCCTAATCCCAGGCTGCTCCAGGGAGACTGCCCCCTGTAGTTAGGAAATGGAAGTCAATTTGGAATAAAGCATCAGATATATGCCGTAATGTAAACTAACATACAGCAAACACAAAGCTACAGACTTCCTGATGTTCGCTGTAAACAAAATCACCACACGTTTCAGAATTTCCCCTTTTATAATTTCCACTCTTCAGCGCATTAATGACTGTTGTGGGAAGCAAACACTTTTGTGTCAAGCTAAATGCTAGTAGCAACCTTCTCACTCCTATACCAGGAGGAACAATGAGGCCACCAGAGATGCAAATAGTTGCTGGACTGGAAAAGCTGAGACTAGCCATTGAATAGTCACTCAGTGGCCTGATGTGTCTCAGGCCCAAACAAGAGTAAATAGTCCCAATCAAGTTGTGAGATTACATCTGTTTGATTGGTACGTGAGATTTATTTTTTGATGGAAGAAATAGCCCCACTGTTGGAGAGGGCTATTATCGTGCGCTAGCAGAAACGTTACCATAACTGCTCATTTGAATGTTGTGGATTGTTCTGAGGGTTAAAACAATTTTTTGCAAAATTTTATGAAATACATAAAAATGCTGATTCATAGCATGCTCAGTTTTATGCTTGTGGTTGCACGAGGCCAATTTATACCTAAACTGTTAGCAGTTCTATGCCACCTTTGGAAAGTAGGGCCAAATTTAGGAGCATGCAAAAAAAAGACTGAATAAAGCTTTTTTTGTTTTTTTTGTTGTTTTTTTTTTTTTTTGGGGGGGGGGGGGGTAAATGTTTGACTAATTTTTAAATGACCCCTGAATAATTGGTACTAATTACACAGCTCATGTTGAAACTTTGACAGTGTTCTCTATATTTAAGCTGGAGATGTGACCAGATCTTATCAAGCACACGGGGACTTCCAACACGTCCACACACCAGCCTGCGTCATGTGTCCAAGAGGCTGCACTACAACTGCAGTCAAAGAATAAAAGACAAACAAATGCTCAGTGTTTTACACCCTCCCATATGTGCGCGTATGAATTCCTAATGTGGGAGAGTTCGCAGATATACATCTCTGCCCCAGCCTTAGCGTTTTGGGTTTGTTTTTACTCGCCAACGAGCGGCCCAAATGGCGCGACGCTCGCCGAGGCCATGTTCTCCCCCCGGCATTCTCTCAATGTTATCACCGCTGCCATGTTTGACAGCACTACTTCAAACGGCAGGTCTTTAGGGAACACGTGAAACCAGAGGAGGAGGTATGGTAATTTTCTCTGGCGTGAAGAGAAGCTCGACGATAGAACTGCTTCACTGACACTTCACGCGCCATTGCAGCGCAAAAGTGGCCTGGATCCCATGTGACTTCTGCCCGGCAAAAAAATCCCCTGCCTCACTGTCAGGGCACACAGGCAGCTCTGGTTCCTTGCCTGATCATAATCCTGCACTTCTTAAGCACCCGGGATTTGTGTTGTAATTCCATCATTGTTCTTCTTCTTGTATGTTTATTGATACCTTGCCTTGCCCCGTACCTTTTTCTGTATTAGCGGTCCTTAACCAGGAGTCCCGATCCCTACAGAATCCCAACATGGCCCCAAATCGACCATAAAAATGTTACAAACATACCTCAACAAACTCAGATAATCATTTTAACGAGGGCCTACAAGCTGTGATGGATGCCACAGAAGATATGCTAACCATAGACGGTTCAACGGGGGCCAGGGGGGCCAGAGCCCCTGTAGAATTGTTCCTGGACCCCTTATGGCCCTTCTGCGCTGAACAGCCAAAGATTTAAATACAAATTTCATAGCATGTTCTGGCTCGAAGAATGTAACTACATATGCCTCCCCTCGGCCCCACTGGTAATTTTGGTCTAGAACCGCCACTGACGTTAATATAGAACAATTAATTTTGCACTGTAGGAGGGGCTTGCATATAAATATGCTGGGCATTTTCTAATAGCTATTTTTTTCCTACAGAAAAAATGGAGAATGTGAGAAAATATGATTAACACTATCCAGAATAAGGATATGCACAGACAGATAAAGGAGACGAATGTTCCTTCCAAGTCTTTACAAGAATGTGATTTTGGGACACTACTATTCCAGCTTTCTTTCAAGTGAGGTGTAATTGCATTGCCTTGCAGTACCATATTTGTCTTTGGGCAAGTAGGCTAGATGGCATTTCACCATCACTTATTGCCAATGTTCTCCTCAACAGGAAGTTGTCCTGAGAGCTGGGCCAAACCATTCTTGACCTAAGTTTCTGTACACGTACCAAATCTTTCTCCTTCATTAGTGGAACATTTGCACCCTTGATCTTTCAGTGTATCTCCTGCTTCTTATTTGGGGATGGGAACTGTTTTTAAATTCTTTTACACTCTGGCCTAATGGGAATCTCTCAAAATAGTATTTGTAGTGGCCATGAAATTCTACAAGAAAAGATGTGACTGACATTGTCTAATTGCAATGGTTCATGACACAGCTACATCTATCCACTGCATCCTTGTTCTTGAACCTTTTCTTCAGGAGGATTGTGAAGGTTGCAGAGATAAACTGTGATTCCTATCTGAAATGATGCTGTTGCGAATCTCTTTTCTGCAGAAGGACTTCACAATCATGCCAGATGTAGGTTGTGCAAATGTTTTGTAACCAAAAATTCTAGAAAATCAAGCTTGGCTTAGCTTCAGGTCCACAATGGAAACCCAATCAAGGGGACATTTTTGAACATAGTATCTAAAACTAGTGCAAAATGCGCCATTTAAATATACATTTTATGGCCCTTGCTGATTGCTGAGTGGCGGCACGTGGTCAGGACAGTAAAACTAAATCCATCATGAAGGCTGTTTCATGTCAAGCTCTACAAGATGTCAAGAATGCAGAAGGAGAGCTTTCTAACTTTTAGTGCTTTCACGGCAGCCAGAGTTAGCCATTTATTTTTGGGAATGTTTTTGACGGACAGGGGAGTGTGTGTGCATGCGTGTATGTGTGTCTTTGGCATGTTGGCAGATTAAAGTCATGGTGTGTAACACTGTGGCCACCCAGCGCTTGCTGGATGGATGGCCCTCAGAGGCCTGTTTGACTTGTGTCAGGTGTCTGTGTGTGTATGGATGATCTCTGAGGCTCTGGCTCGACTTGAAACAGGTGTGTGTCGTCCCTGGGTGAAGGCTTTCCCTGATAAACATTATTGGAGAACATCTGTCGGCTGTCACAACACGGGGCAGCCGGAGAAGCCCCCCATCCATCAGTCCAGGGGCTCCAGGGTCTCTGCCTGGTCGTCCTACCTGTGGTGACGGTCTGGTGCGCTTGAGAAATGCTTTAGGGACTGGGCTATGATCGCAGGGCATGTGTGCACACACTCTGTTCCACTCAGGTGAGCTGTCAGGGGGTGACAGGTGACCTCCTTCTGCTCTGCCTCACCCCTTCGGTAGAGACTGGCCTTACTACTGACCTATCCTCAATCAAACACACACACAGCCCTCACCACAATTTTGCAGCTCTAAAAGCCCTTAAAAGGGACTTCCACTATTTTTTCAATGTTTTTGTGTAATTTGTTTGTTTGAATATAAATAGTCATTCAGAGTGATTTGATATAAAATGTTTAATTCTAAAGAAATTTGCCAGGTTGGACGTTTTAGTGACGGGAATAAAAAATTAGGTTTTAACGCATCTGAAAGTTCACAGAAATTTTTCTCACAGAAAGTTTTTTTTTATTAATTGGGTATGAATACAAAGTCTGATGCCCAAAATAGTTTAAGAGGGTTTAGACCTTTAACACTATTTGAGAAATACCACCCAAGTAAAGTGTTTCTTCCCAAAATTACCACCATTTTATTACCATCATTATATAAAAATGGGATGCTTTGGTCATTATATCTAAAAAATATTTATGTGCACACAATGAGTATTCTAAACTCATTCAAGTGCTGCACAGATGCACAGGATGCATTAAAAATGTAATTCTCTGGAATGCATGGCTATTTTAGCATGAGGTTTATATCAGGCATTCTACATAACTTAATGAACAAAGTCCCTGTGCCTAAGAATTACTGAAATAAAAATAAAATCTTTCCTGCACTACATACCACTAAAACAATACATCTGAATCCAGAGCCTTTGAGCAGGCAGCTAGAACACCTTTCAAAAAATTTTGATAGTCATGAAATCCCTGTTAGAGGCTATGAAGTTCCTAATGTCAACCTAATTTAAGTGATTTTAAATCTATAATATGTAAAACACACAGGCATCGATTACTGCCCTAATATCAATAGACCCAACATTTTATGAGACCCTGACTGGATCACTAGATGTTTGATAGACCCCAGACATCTTCCTTGGTGATATTTTGCCATCGAAATGATCCTCTGTAGGGTTGTCCAGCACGTTATATGGTTTCTGCATTCAAATTTTTAAACATTCACATATTATAATGATGCACAATAAAACATTTTATAGGATAGTGATAGGCTACTTTATTGGTATAGTTCATTCTCACAGAGTTAATCTTTTATTAGTTTAAGTCTCAGTAGCGTTACAGCTCTTTTGCCCTGAATAACAATAGCAGAAGTGGCCTGTGGAGGTAGTGTGTTGTAGTGCATTAAGTAAGAAATGTAGGTTCAGAGAACAGCCTGCCTGCTTTAACAGCAAAGGACTACTACCAACCATGTTCCAGATTCAGGGGGTCCTGGTGTCAAAAAACTGGAAACTGTCTGGGTATGTCACCAAGATGGCTGCAGAGTGGACAAAGTTATATGTGAGGACTTAAGTCTGTTATAAACCTAGATAGCATTAGCGGAAGCATTAAATTCTCTTTAAATTAAAATCAGTTCTACAATGTCATAGCTTCTACCATAGTTGTCTGAAGTGTAAGTGATTAAACTCTACTCTTGCCTACCCAGAAAGCTCTGTTGATACTTCTTTTGATCTTCATGTAAAAGCAAATTGAAAACCTTTTGCTAGCGGTCTTTGCTAGCTGACCTACTGATGTAACAAAACAAAAATGGCCTAAAACCAACAACTGAACTTCCATGAAATGGAGATCTATGTATATATGATGGAGTAAATAATCGAAAAGTCTTCAATTACTTATTGATTTTATGGCACAACAGTTGTAGAATTAGTACAATAACCAAAGACACATTTTCTTGTAGAAAATAAAACTATTTAAATTCAAGACACAGGTTATTCATCATCGTAGCACCATTTTACTCAGCGTTTGATCAGTGAGACAGTATTTGAGTTTCACAACCACCGGACATAAATAGAAGTAAATACAAGGTATTCCAAAAGATACAAATGCTCTTCCCCCACATCTCATTTTTACAGCAAATAAGGCCTTTTTTGTTTAAACTACAGTACTAGTGTTGGCCATTTGTACAGATTAGAGCTGTTTGGCATGTGAGCTTTGGTGGATCACAGATCTTCAGCGACTTGAGTTTTCGTTTACACCAATCCAGTTCAGGCCGACAGTTCGCTTTTAACAATTTACACAAAGGCCCTCGAACTAATGGTTGTAGTAACTGGATATTTACGCGTCTCCTCCGGGGCTTTGGGTGCGCTGTCACAGAAATCACATCACAGGAAATACATAAGGACCTCCAAATCCACACTCATGCTCAACTGTATGGTTTTAAATAAGTCATCCTTATCGGCCAAAACATGTGTGATACTTCTTGCTGTACAAGATATGAAAACCATTAAACACCGTTTAGATGATGTGACCTAATAATGGACAGATGTACAGTAGTGCATTTACAAGTACATTACAAAGCTCTGAAAGATCAAGCGCCCCTGAGTGTTCTCTGCTGGGGAAAGTTCAGGTTTAGGGGTTATATTAGTGAAAGGCATTTAGTTCTTTCAATGGCTTGCAGTGGTTGAGGTTACACGCTTGTATCCTGTAATAGAAGAAAGCGGTCGGACCTCGTGGGATGCTTGGCTCATATAGAAGAGAATGCAGAGAGACGTATGCACGCATGATGGCACGCCGTCTTGGAACGGAAATGTTTGCGTCTTTTTTATACGGCCAAAATCATTTTCAAACCTCCATCCAAACACACGCAATGTGAAAAACTAGAACATACACATATACACAAAACACAGACTGATGCTGCCCTGCTGGTACAGAGTGAACTTGAATTTTTTTGGAGGTTGTTTTTAAATATATTCTTATCTGGATCAACTTCATTTTTAAAAAAGCTTGTGTTTAACACACATCACACACAAAAAAGGTGCTTTTAGCTGTCCATTCCACTGTATGCTCGTGGCACCGTGTTAAACACCTCGTCGTCTCTTTAGTGGGAAAGAGAGCACAGCAGAGTCTGCAGAGAGAGAAAAGGCATTAATCAAGTTTGTAATTAATACAGTGACATCTGGGAGGGATGCAGACATAATCATAAATAATACACAGGAGGAGAGTGTGAGTCGGGTACTGACGCATCCAGAGGATTCTCTCTGGAAAACCACCCCAGAGTTTCAAACCGCACCACAACAAGTAGATCAGGATCACCTGAGGACTAGGCCTAGAAGAACTATGAAAGTATATTAAACCCTACCTGGATACCAAACATATTCCTGTTTTCTTGTGTTTGTATATGCCTTCTTGAATTTGGACTTTTTGCTACACTGCTAAATTTCGTATTGCAATAAATCTGCTCAGTGTTTTCTGAATTTGGATCCATTTCTGTGTATCATTACAGACAGACTGACAGCCAATCCTACAAAAACAGGCTTTTTCAAATACATTGTTTTTGTGATGTCATGAAAAACATTATATTTACCTTTAGCCACTTATTTAGCCTATTCCCACTGAAGGTATGAGTAATTCAGCCTAGAACGCTTTCTGAATAAGGTACAATACAGTCACCAGTTCACCAAACTGCATGGCACTCCACAACTTCAGATCCTTCACTGGCTTCCTATAGCTGCTTGCATTCGATTTAAAACTCTAAACACTCACCTACAAACCTCACCTGTGTATCTTCCCTCTTAAAGGGATAGTTCACCCCAAAATGAAAATCTGATGTTTATTTGCTTACCCCCAGGGCATCCAAGTCGAAGGTGA
>JBBKCR010000001.1:23472360-23484797 GCA_037577295.1 Ladigesia roloffi
CAAGCTATTCACTACTATTCTCTCCCAAAACATTTGTCCCAGACAAAACAAGACTCCCCCTGCAGAAGAGTGTAACACAGTACCACACAGCAGCGTTGGGCTGTGTCTAGAGATAAAGTGCAGAAGTGATGAGAATAAGATCCTCAGATACAATATCCGTAGCAGATGGTCACGAGGTGGCCAATGTCTGGCAAATAAAACAAGGTGGAAAGTCCGAGGGGATTTTGAAACGTCTGTGGAATTTATTTCTCAAAAAAAAAAACCTCTGCTTCAAGATGTGTTTATTTATTAAAATACAAGATATAAAGACCACAAGATATGTACTTGTACTCCCGGCAAAGTGTACGTGAAAAATGGCAAATATCTCCTATTTGTTTTATTTCTGTTTTGATAGTTTCCTGTCACAGTGTCCTGAACTGAATGGGTAAGTAAGGCAGAGAGGCAGACAGACTTATCCAGAGCGACTTACAATCATTAGGTACACAGACCGCCCCCCTGGAGCGACTGAGGTACACGGGTTCGGATTGTAACTGATAAAATGTAACTATATTTTGATACAAATGTTCTTATATTAGTTTTTTTTTTTTGAGGTCAGCTGATAGGATGACAAACAGTGAGGCGAGTTTCTGTCTTTGTTTGGACAGTTCAAGCGTGGCAGGTTTGTTCTCTGATGAGAAAAACCTGTCAGAGCACATAGCATCGAGGGCGCATCCTCTCCAGGAAAACCTCCTGGTCTGAGTTTCTGCTTCTCATTTCAGAGTGAGCGAAGGAGAGAGAGAGAGAGAGTCTCTTCAGGAAAGCGTCCGATTCGTCTCCGAGCCTGTCCCAGCCATCAGCCACCATGTCCTACACGGCTGGCTCGTATGTGGCCAAGCCGTATGGCGACCCGTCCTACGCGGACAAGTCCTACCTGGGCAGCGCCTACACAGGCTACGACGAGCAGACGGCCCAGAAGCTGGCGGAGGAGCAGCTGCTGAAGGAGAAGAAGGAGCGGAGGGAGGCCATGCACTGCGAGGTGGTGGCCATGGTCATCGCCTTCATCGGCCTGGTCGGCGTGGCGGCCGTGACGGGCCTCCCCATGTGGAAGGTGACGGCGTTCATCCAGGAGAACATCATCGTGATGGAGACGCGCTGGGAGGGCCTGTGGATGAACTGTTTCCGGCAGGCCAACATCCGGATGCAGTGTAAAGTGTACGACTCGCTGCTCTACCTCCCCCCGGATCTCCAGGCGGCGCGCGGCCTCATGTGCACCGCCGTGGCCCTCACCACCATCGGCTTCGTGATCGCGGCCGTGGGCATGCGCTGCACCCGGCTAGTCGACTCCCGGCCCCGCGTCAAACACGTGGTCCTGGTGACCGGGGGCTGCCTCTTTCTGGCCGGCTGCCTGGCCACCATCATCCCCGTGTCCTGGACGGCGCACGTCATCATCCAGGACTTCTACAACCCGCTGCTGCTGGACGCCCAGCGCAGGGAGCTGGGCGAGGCGCTCTACATCGGCTGGGTCACCAGCGCCCTGCTCTTCATCGCCGGCGTGATCTTGCTGTGCCGACACGCTCCCCACACCCAGGAGGAGGAGAGCCTGAACACTGTGCTGTACAGGGCCACCAGCTCTGTCCCCAGCAACTACCCTTACAAACCCGGGTATTCCTACCAGCCCGCCTACACCGCGTACCAGCCGGGCTACGGATACCAGCCCGCTTACGCGGCCAGACCCGGGACGGCCGCCTACAGCCAGCCTGCGTACTGAGGGGGTCCGAGGACGGAACCTCGGTTTCATAGACTCGAGCACCACGCTCAGACGGACGTCACCCGTTCCCTGATGGACATCCAGAGGTTTCCTGCTCATGTTGATTTTACGTTTTTGAGATCTCTTCTATTCATTTACATACGCTACAAAGGCTTTAAAAAAACTATACGCTTGTGTCAGTGCCCCCTTGGGAATTACGCTACAATTTTGACTTTTGCAGCAAACAAATTTCTTTAAAACTAACTGGAAAAAAGAAATTCCCCCGTGATGAGCACCTAGCTCGGAGCATTTGCACACAGCTGCTTTACCATCGGCCAAGCCTCTGGATCTTCACTTATTCTGTGGGAATTCAATCAAAGGACAAGACGCACGCTGTGAAAACATTGAATATTTCAGGTCAAATTTTTTTTGCTAAATTGAAAGTAATTTTAGTCTCAATTTCTTTTCATTTGCTGAGTTTAGGCATATCAGGAGCAATTTTAAAATAAAAAATGTGCTATATTTTATATATGTTAAAATTCAGCAAACAAACAGTAATTGTGCATTAAAGACGTGCATTTCTGGCCAGGATGAGTTCTGTAACTTGCATGCATGTATCTGTACTGTGACACTCTCGGTTTGGTGAACGAATTCTGGTCTGAAATCCGCTCTGATTGGCTGAAGACTACAGGCTGGTTCCTCATGGAAGTATGAAGAAGGCGGTGGATCTACATTATAAACGACTGAACAGTGAAAGGCAACCATGCAGCAGAACCAGTTTTCCCAAAAGACACACCCCCAGAATGGCCAAAAATATATAATGCTATATTTTAAAATGCTTAATTCTGTTTTCTGTATTTTAGTTTTTAAGCACTGGTGAAGTCTAGACTAAATGTTTGTATTAAAAAAGAAAAAAAGGAAAGAAAAAAGCAAATAAACATAAAAAAAAGACAAACTTTCTCTGTCTAAAGCTTGTTTGTGCCACAGGGCCGGCGGGATGTTTCTTATCTGATCACATTCTGTAAGAACTGTAGCGGTAGAGGAGGAGGGCGGCCTGGCGGGGCTGGTTGAACCTGTCTGTGTGGTTTTCTGTCTGTGTGGTTTTCTGTCTGTGTGGTTTTCTGAAGGGGGGGGGGTGAGAGCACACACGGCTCAAATGTTCCCGGACACTGAAACACTGTTGACACCACGCCTGCAACGCAAAGAGGAAAAACTCACACAAATTAGAAATGAGTTTCCCAATATCTGTGTGTTCACATTACTGAGTCGCGGGACTGAATCCCCACATTATTAATGTTCTAACTCACAAACCCAGACATCCAGAGAGGGTTTGTTGTGTAAAGAAAATCACCAGAACTGTTCACAGTGGTGGTGAATGGAACCGGACATCCACCTCTAAAAGCTCCGTCACTAAAAGTTATTCCACGAAATTCAATTCAGTTCAGAGCTTTTCACAACCAGGTCGTCACAGAGCAGCTTTACAGAGTCCAGGTCGAGACTCCAGTGAGTAACCCTTGGGAGGAACCGAGACTCCACAGGGGAACCTGTCCTCCTCAGGTCCACCCAGAGGGGGATGAATAGCGAGAGAGAGGCCTGATGAACAGGATTATAGACAGACAGGCCTTCTGTTGCTAACAGAGTTAGGAATGTGGTGCCTGTGTGAAGCTTTTGGTCCTAAAACTAAGCGCATTCATATAAACCCTCACAAGATACATGGAGCTTCACTGGTGGGTTTGGGGAGTAACAATTACCTTCATTCATCACCACTGTAAAAAGTTACGATCAAGCCTCTAAAATTAACCAATTCACACCAAACCCGCTCTAAATTGCTTTTATTTACTCATATCAATTTCTATTTTAATAAACAAAAATACTTTTTAGAAAACACTATTTGCTGCCCATTAAACCCATCAACCCAGCTCACATTCGTTAACCTTTACGGCATTTATCTGGCGCCCTTATCCAGAGAGACGTACATCAGTAATCCACGACTGTATCTAGAACCTGTAAAGCGAATCAACATCCTCCATTTAACCAAGATACTGCAGGTTTACACCTGATCAATACCTGTCGTTGGTACCTAAATTACACCAATCAAGATACGCACACAACACCTGTTAAGGAAAGACAGTCAGAGGGTAAAGCAAGGTCAGGAAGGTAAGGATTTAAAAAAAATATTTATAATATAAAATTTAAAAGAGGTAGCTCTGTGGGTAGGATACTTGCCTATGGACCATGAGGTCTTGGGTTCTAATCTTAGCTTCAGCACCACCCTGGGTCTCTGAGCAAGGCCCTTAACCCCAAGTTGTTCCTGGGAGACTGCCCCCTGTAGTTAGGGAATGGAAGTTGCTTTGGATAAAGGCGTCTGATAAACGGCGTAAATGTAAATGATGCGAAGTTTTATAGGTCACCTTTGTGTACGAGGCGATGTACCTAGTTTGTATTCAGCTAATCTCCCTGATACAAGGAAATACGTACAGCAATGTCACTTCACTGCCAGCACACTGGCAGCACATCCCCAAGGACAACACAGAGTGTGTTTCTGTGAACCCGGGATTAATTAGTAACCAGATCTCAAACCCGATGTTGCAGATTTAACAGCGTGTGTTATTACTGATCATAAAGAACAGGCTCCGTTTCCTCCAAGGTAAATGATTACATGCATATTCATCATGTGACACGTTACTGTTTGACTGCAACTCCAGTCTACGGGGAGTACTTGTGGTGTGTCTCCTAGAGACCCTGAATGTGTGTATGTTGGAGAGAGCATCCACTGGAGGCTGGTGAGTGGAGAACTGCCCTGCCTTCATTCCTGCCCCTCCTGCTGCTTTGCAGGGACAAACATCGTCACAGGAGGATACAATTTCATAGCAACCACTCTGAGATCCCACCCATCCTATTCTCCAGCTTAGAGGGAGGAAGCTCCTGGATTCGGTGCAGGGTTGTTGACAGCTCGTCGTCTGGGATGCAGAAAAGCTCTGGGTAGCTCGGCGGTAGTCCCCTCTTCTTCTCAGGTAAGTCACCTTCCCTCCTGGAACAGACATGCAAGGCCTGGATAAGCTCTGCCACTGCTGTTTCCAGTTAAAGAATGACCTGATTGGTTTTGGAAAGAAAGCCGATAGTAATCTGTAAAGGCTTTGCGACGCAATAGAGATCTGACAGGTGTGTCTCCCTCACAGCGTCTCCTGAACACAGCCGAGTGAGCGGAGCGATGGCGAACGGGGCGCTGGAGATCGCCGGCCTGTGCCTGACGCTGCTGGGCCTGATCGGGGCAGCGGCCAGCACAGGCATGCCCATGTGGCGCGTGACGGCCTTCATCGGCGAGAACATCATCGTGATGGAGACGCGCTACGAGGGCCTGTGGATGAACTGCTACCGACAGGCCAACATCCGGATGCAGTGTAAAGTGTACGACTCCCTGCTGGCGCTGACGCCGGACCTCCAGGCGGCGCGGGGCCTCATGTGCTGCTCGGTTGCTCTCGCCGCCATCGGCCTCCTGGTGGCCATCACGGGAATGAAGTGTACCGCCTGTATTCGGGACAACGACCGGGCCAAGCGCCTGGTGCTGATTGTGTCCGGCTGCATGATTATCATGGGCTGCCTCTGCTGCCTCATCCCCATCTCCTGGACGGCCCACGTGATCATCCAGGACTTCTACAACCCTCTGCTGCTGGACGCGCAGCGCCGGGAGCTGGGCGAGGCGCTCTACATCGGCTGGGTGTCCGCGGCCCTTCTCTTTGTGGGTGGATGCATATTCACCTGCTGCAACGGGTCCTTAGACAAGGAGTACGACCGCAAACCTTACGCCTACAACAGAAACATGCCCTACGTGGCCTACCAGCCACAACCCATGTCCTTCCAGCCCAGACCAGCCGCCGCGTCCTACAGTTACCCCTCTAGGGAGCCCTCTGTTATCCAGCCCTCCATCGTACAGACGTCCAGGCAGCAGTCCTTCATCCAGCCGTCCAGGCAGCAGTCCTTCATCCAGCCGACCAGGCAGCAGTCCTTCATCCAGCCGACCAGGCAGCAGTCTCTCCGCAGCGCTGTCGCCTATCTGTAAAGGATGAGGTGGAGACAAAGATTACAGGGGAACAGGCTGTGGATGTCTAAACCATTCCTGTATCTCCAACATGTTTGTGCTTGTTTGTGGCCATTGGACAAAACGCACAGGTAACTGAGTTCGAGTTCATTAGTCGCAGCACTCTACTCCTGTCTGGACATTCCTCTCTCTGATTTCAGAAAAACAACTCATTAAGACTTACAAAAAACGTGTAAATATTCAGGATTTGTGTGTTTTCTGGGAGGACTGAGATTGCTCAAGCTTATTATTACTTGTGTGTTTGTCAGAGTCACATTTCAGAAGTCCAAATACTGTCAAGATTTTTTGTTATTGATATGTTATGTTATTGTGACAGAATCTTGCGTCTGTATTTTTGATGTTTTTACTTTTTGGCGTAGCTGGCTGCTTTCCTTGCTGTTGAGTGATGAATGAACCAAACGAAGTGATAAAAATATTAAACACTTTAGTAATATTACATTTGTCTCACTATAAATTTGCTACATTTGGACATATGGGGTTTCAGCAGCAGTATGTGATGGGTTTTCTCTGTGTTTGCATTGTGTTAACTCTCATTGCTGAACTTGTATGTTGATAAATGTCTGTTTGATACAAAACAATGAGAGCTCTTTCCTTTGTGAAGAATGCGTTTTGGGGGATGGATTGAGAAACGGCTCCATTCTCCGCAATCAGAGTCTTTGTGAGTGTGGGGGTCAGAGTGGCCTCAGGCTCAGGCTTTCTTAAACAGCAGGTGAAACATAAGCCAGTGTGCAATCATTGTCTAAAATTCTTTAAACAGACACACCCGGACAGCCCAAGAAACCTGACAACAGGAGAAGGAGAACATACGGCGTGTGGTTCCTGGTTTTATCCCGACCTGCGGGATATTTCCTGCCGCTCTCCTCGGGCCGGGCCGTGCTCCAGCTTTAGAGTGTCTCAGAGCTCGGAGTGTGAGGTTCTGAACGGACCCACAGTTGAGATCGTGTGTTATAACGCTCCACACATTAAAAAATGTCGGGACACAATGTGCTCGGGCTTGGGTCGGGTCGGGTTTCATTTCTGGACCCGACCAAACTCTAATGCGGACAGAGAACAGAGTATAGTCAAACATCAAACAAATTTGCGGACAGACAACAATGACGCACAATTTATAATTTAAGCATACCTTGGAAGTAAACGGCATGTGGAGGAGGTTTATTTTTAGAAGAGATGTAAACAACTTTTATTTAGATTTTTTTTGCTGAAATGTTCCTGTGGGAAAAAGTTATGACTGCAAAATTAATACAGAGAGAAGCTAATGATAACCTAAAGAAATCTATTCTGGCTCTTTAGTGTCGTCTTCAGTCAGAAGCAGCCAGAGTTTGGTGGGATGAGTCCTGGTTGGCAGTGACTGACACTGACACAGCGAGTGTTTGGGTTTAAAGAGATTTCAGAGTGTAAAGAAAGTCTAGAAAACTCGAAATACATTCAGTGCTGTAAACAGAAACTGCCACCTGAGAGAAAGGGTGAATAAATCAAATAAGGAAATCATCCAACCCACAATTTACATGTTCCAGAGACAATGCAAATGGGAAAAAAGGTGCATGCCCGAAACTCTCACACTGATCTGGCCAAATATTTTCTACAGAAAGAAATTAATCTACCTTAAAATGAGGCTAAAAGTCATATGATACTCATAACTGCTGCCAACAACAAGTTTTTTATTAACGGGGCGAGGTGAACAGACATGTAGGCTTTGTATCAAACAACACACTTTCATATTTTACATGCTGTGCGGCTGAAGGCACTGCTAAAGTGCATCCCACCAGTTCTCCTGTTGTTGTTCTGTTTAGTGTGGTAGAAAGAGGCTTGTGATGTGGCTAATCAGATCATCCAGCTTTCTGCTGTTCACTTTAGAGCAGAACCAGGAGTACCAACAGGACATCAGATAAGGTTTTTCCAAAAAAATCACTTGTTCAAAGTTACCAAATCTAGTGACAGAGTTACCAGTTGGGCAACAGTTGGTGCCTCCAGTGTCCTTCTTTAAATAGCTGAAATAAATGTACAAAAACTTCCAGTTGATGGTTATTAGTCGTTAGATCATCTCTGGTGTTTGTAAAAAAAAGCCATGCTAATCATAGTAACACATTAATTATATTCCAAAGCCTTGTAGCCAAGGTGTGAGTTCATCCTCTCACAGATCGCTCTCAGAAGATTGCACTTATGAGTCATAATTACGAGTGAGAAATCAAATGATACCCACTGGCGAACATGGCACAAAGCAAAGCACATAAACAATGTAGATGATTCCAGTTTTATCCCTATTTTCACAAATACCTTTGACAGATAATTTTGGTGTCAGCTTGTCTGGCCACAGTCTTGAATGTGTGACATATGAATTCTAAATTTGGAATCAGATTTTTATTGGCATGGACAGGCTTGCGGTAGGTTAGGGTTAGAAACTTCAAACAACAGAGTGACACAGCAGTATCACACAGTATCACGCAGCTCACACATCCAAAGAGGTGACACCATTCCAAATTGAAGAAGGACTGTAGGTATGGATGGGTGAGACTGAGTCTTTGCTGTGTGTTTGTAGCCCACATAAAGAAGCAACAGCAAACAGAAGCCCTCATCCTGCTGAACCAACCCGAGAGGAGCAGAACACTTCCCTCAACAGAGTCAGCAGCTTTTCCAGCACGTCACATTCGGGTAGGAACACAGGATTCATTTTCTCTCTTTTAGTCTGGTGGAGATACTGATGAAATGACTTTGAGACTGCGCTCGTCTTAAGGCGCATTCAGTCCAGCTTCACTCTGGATGCTGTGGACCTAAATGTTTGGCTGCAGCTGGAAAGGGCTTCAGATATTTAGGATAGCTTGTCTTTTCCCCAGGAGTCTGGGTGGTACCCAGTAGGTTCCTCTTGTGACTGCCACTTGATAACCATCGCACTGGAGTAACTTTAAACTGGGCAGGCTTCGGTCCATGCTGGAGTTTCTGAGTGAACAATGGTTGCGGCCTGTGAGCTCATCGCTCAGTTACTGGGCTTCGTCGGCCTGCTCGGCGCGGCGGCCGTGACAGGCCTCCCCATGTGGAAGGTGACGGCGTTCATCCAGGAGAACATCATCGTGATGGAGACGCGGTGGGAGGGCCTGTGGATGAACTGTTACCGGCAGGCCAACATCCGGATGCAGTGTAAAGTGTACGACTCGCTGCTCTACCTCCCCCCGGAGCTCCAGGCGGCACGCGGCCTCATGTGCGCCGCCGTGGCCCTGAGTGCGGTGGGCCTGCTCGTTTCCCTGCCGGGTCTTCGTAGCACGAACTGCCTTCCGGAGCAACCCCGCATCAAAAGCCTCATCATCTCGGTGGCGGGTGCAATGCAGATCATGGCCTCCCTCTGCGTCTTCATCCCCGTGTCCTGGACGGCGCACGTCATCATCCAGGACTTCTACAACCCACTGCTGCTGGACGCCCAGCGCAGGGAGCTGGGCGAGGCGCTCTACATCGGCTGGGTCGCGGGAGCCTTCCTCTTCGGGTCGGGGGTCGTCTTCCTCTCCTGCCGCTCGGAATCAGACATTTATGGAACCGAAAGCTCGGCCATGTCCCGTTTCCATCTTTTACCATCCCCTCCCAGCAGCATCAGCTCCATGCCCTACCGGCCGCCTGTGCCCAGCCACAGCCAGTACCCTCCGCAGTTCTCGCCCACCACCTACAGCACCGTGGCTATGACCCCGTACGGCCAGCGTACACTCGGTACCGAACAACCTGTTGCACCTATCATCCCCAACCACCCGCAGCACCCGTCCACACACGGCTCAGGCAGACTCTCCACTCCGCACCCCAGTCTGGATTCTGTACCCCGGCTTCCCGGGCAAAACGGGAAACCCTACAGACAGTCGGCCATTCACACGCCAGTTCTGTATGGATACGCCTACCCCAGGAACCAGTCATACAGCCCAGAGTCCCTCCGCAACCCCGGGATGTACATATGAGAACATTAACCCTCCTGGTTCCTAACTTTTTTTTAAAGGGTAATGTTATTAATTGTACACAATTTCTATTTTTGTTGTTGAAAGGTTGAAAGAAATTCCGGGTGGGTTTGAAATGATTGAAACTGATGTTTCTTTATAGCAGCGGCAGAGGGAACACAGAAGAATGCAGATTATGTTAAAATCGTATCACTTTTCTTTTGGGAATTTTTGTCGTACAATGCCCTAATTTTGCCCCTCAACTTTTGATGATATTATTTTCAGGACCAAATGCTTCTCAAATGCTTCTGCGCACTCAAAACCATTTCATGGAACAACTTTCTGTGAAGAGCTTTTATAGGCAGACGTCTGGTTCCATTCACCTCCAGTGTAAACACTTCTGACTCTGTGAGTTTCTCTAGAACGGCGCATTTCCTTTTTTAACTCATTGGCATCATTCTTTTTATAATTTGTCCCTCCATTTTGTAGCCTGAAACAAATGGAGGAACTGTGCAGAAAGTGAATATTTGTGCTGATATACACCGTATTTGTGCACAGAGTATTTTATTGTGATTAAAAAATGTGTCTTTTAGTCTAGGCCTAATCTGGGTGTGGGAAATTGCCCTAAATTAAACTTTTATACTGTGTGCCTTGTTTGTGTCAGTTCCTGTCTTCAAGACGAATGTGTAAAAAGTCAGTAGTGCAGATTTTAACCATATTAATAATGAATGTACTCATTTAAATTAATGTATAATTTAATGTATTTACTGGTGAGATATACTTTGGTCTGTAGTCTTGAACCTGTTAGACATGGTCTAGACCTGCTGTATAATTAATATAGTTTTATCTTTCAGTAAAACCCAGCAGGCTTACTTTCAGCCATTTAAAAAGAAACTCCACTGAAATGTTCAAAATATCCACAAGAATATTGTTTTGAAACTAATTCACATGGAGAGAGGGAGTATGCCACAAAAAGAGGCTTTTATATATCCAAGTACCCAGGGCCTGCGTTCAAACAGAGATACTGAAACCAGTTTTAAAAGAGATGTAAACAACTGGTTCAGACTAACTGATTATATTCTTTATCCTTTACTCTGTTGTGAGACTCCTCTCATTTCTTTCTGGGTGATCTAAGAGGGTTCTGGTAGCTGCACGGCCGGCTGGCCTTCACTTCCTCCAGAAATAAAGGAACGGTTCTAGGAGCTTCTTGAATTCTATTTTACCAGAAACCGGAAGGACGAATAAAGTCCGCAGACTGTTAAAAACCAACCCCCCCCCCCCCCCCCACCTAATGCAAATCACCTGCACGTCACTCCTGTGTGAAGTTGATTGTGTCAACTCTGGGCCTCAGCTGAGTGTTTCCTCTCAGCAAAAACATCGTTTAAGAGGCACTGGATGCAGGAAGTGGCAGCAAGTGTCCCCCTGGGCGTCTTCACCATTCAACCAGAGATGGGCGTTTCCCCCTCACATTTCACAACTGTTGGTTTGGGTTCTTCTATCCATTAAGTGGAGTGGATTCTTTCACCAAACACCCCCGCCCCTTAAAACGATGAGAAATATAAATAAACATAATTAAAATGGCAGTAAACACCAGCATTAAAACTCACTTGCGTATTTGTAATATAATTTTTGTGAGTATTATTTACCCAGCTCTAGCTGTTTCATTTATTTTGGCCACCCCCCGTTAGTTGAAGCCTGGACCATCACAGAGGTGTAATTATGTAATTCTACCACGAGATGGCGCCAGATCCTGCAGGTGAGTCAGGTCTGGTTTGTTGACACCTGTTCAGTTGATGAATGTGGTTCATTTAAACCACGTGGTGAACGGTCAAACACGGATCATTCACTAATTAACCAATTAAATCCTTCATTATGCACAAAGTGGACCAAAGGGGCGTGTTCATAAACACATTTGCTGCTGTTTTAATGCACTGTAAAAAAAGAATCGATTCTCCATTGGTGAGAAAGGGTAAACAGCAAAACACTCTCACTCCTCTCTGTTTCTTCACTCTTTCTCTCTTTAACATCTCTCTCTCCCTTTCTCTCTCTTGCTCTCTCTTTCTCTCGCTTTGACTCTCCCTTCTCTGTCTCTCTCGTTTACTATCTTTTATCTCTTCGTCTCATTCTCTTTTACTCCCCCTTCTTTCTCCTCCTTCTTACTCTCTTACTCTCGCTTAGTTTCCAACCAATCTCTCTCTCTCTCTCTCACTCTCTCTCTCTCTCTCTCTCTCTCTCTAATCTGTAGATTAAGATCTATCTTCTGCTTTAATCATTTCCTCGTGTTCTGGAGTCGGCAGATTTTTGTTAATCTTGCGCGCGAGTCCCCGCGTGTGTCTGCGCGCGGAACCCGGAGAGGACCGGAGAGTGAAGGAGAGCGAAACGTGTAAAAGGAGAGTGGAGGAGAGTAAAGAAGGGTATAGACGACGGAAGGAGTGTGAATGACGGGGACCCCGCGCGCGAGGCGGATATGATCCGCGCGGGGCGCGGCGCGTGCGGGCGCAGGGTGGTCTCCGGGCTGCGGGAGCACGTGTTCGCCGCAGCGATGAGGGGCCGCGAGGGCCCGCGCGCTGAGGGAGATCCGAGGTTCTGAGTAAGACCCGATGTTCTGAAGGAGACCCGATGTTCTGAAGGAGATCCGATGTTCTGAAGGAGACCCGATGTTCTGAAGGAGATCCGATGTTCTGAAGGAGACCCGAGGTTCTGAAGG
>JBBKCR010000001.1:23541043-23551645 GCA_037577295.1 Ladigesia roloffi
ACATACACGCACTAATATATATATATATATATATATATATATGTTTGCCAACTGAGGATAATTTGTTCTTTCAGACACAAGACTAGTTTCACAGATGGAGGAATGTGTTACTTTAAGTGTAGTGGTGTTAATGGAGTTTACAGTGGCTCCATCTGACTGCCATGGGCGCCAGGAAACATTAGTGTGCTGGTCCTCATACAGCAAAACAAATAATTTAAATGGACCATTTGGGGGCAGTTAGAGGAACCCGGTAATAAATTTGACTCCTGTGTCAGAAAAGCCGATAAAGCTTTATGAGCACAGCTTTGGAAAGACATTCACTCAGTCCGATGAGCATCAGTACTCTGACTGGCTTCTAAACCACAATACAATTAAGTATATTCAGCGATGTATTTTTCTTAACTCGGAAACTGCCCATTGGGTTTCTATTATAAGCGAGAAAGTGGTTTTCATGTTGTTTTCGATCTGCAGCTGCTGGCCACGGAGGCGGCAGACGGAGGAGAGGTTGAAAAAGGCCCGAGTGTCCCTTTAAAGAGTCCCAAGTGCATCTCTGCTTGTTTGTTTCGTTTTAGCAACCCTGAAAATGCATAAATGCTGAATAAAGACTCTTTTTGGTCTCCCCGAAGGTCCTCCCATACCTGAATATTTACAGAGATTCACGGCAGCCCGACTTCTGCGTGGGTCGTAAACTGTGACTAGCACGACCGCTGTAGTGATCGCTGGCTTGGAAAAGCAAGTGCTAAGAAACTGTGGGTACCTTACACATAACACAGTATGTGCAACATAGCAGTGATATACAATGATGATAATGTTCATACATGAAGGTATAAGGGGCATCAGTTCATACACACTTCAGAAGTTCACCCGTAAGACTTTGCGCTCTGACATAAATGAACTGAAATGCGGCCGGTAGCAGCGTGTGAACCGCTGGAACAGTGGAAGTGGTCGCTTTTATTCAACTCTCCAGCAGGTTCACCCGCTCTACCCCAACACACCCAAACCCACCACTGAATGTTCAAGAAGCCCCCCCCCCCAAAAAAAGGAATGTCAGAGTTTGTTCCTTGGGAGCCCCGCCCCCTCCACCCACCCACAAAATAGTCCCGCCTCCCCAGAGATTCTTCATCACAGAACAACACTTATAATGAAGATGCTGGTAACAAAACTCATCAACAAACAGCCAGTGACGATGTAATCGTGGCTTCAGAAGTGTATGTGTTGCCCTTAAGTTTAAAAAAAAAAAAAAAAATTGCCATTGGAAATCACAAAGTGCCCAAAAGCTTCTCATGCAGCGTGTCAGTACGGAGGGGCAGGAAGTGTGTGGGAGTGTGTGTGAACGTTAACCGGGGACTGTCCTGTCTGCGTGAACTGTTGGATGAATTAAACGACAGCCTACAAGCCCTTAAAAACAGCACCAACCTTCCGCTCTCCTCTCAGATTCACACAGATCGACACTGCACTCCCTTCCTTCCCCTTAAGCAGGCGACCGCTGCAGCTAATAGTTAACGGAAGCTGTTCGCCGTAAGTTGGCTAATTTTTGTCCGCTCTTATTAGCACTAGCATTTTCGCCGTTAATTTAGTCTGTCCAGTCAACGATGCTAATGTTGCTAACAATATACACAAGTCATCAACAAGCATATTTTGATTCATTTTCATTGATTTAAAATTAGCATGTTTTGTTATGCTGCTTTTTTCATCCCCCAAGTATAGAAATTAACGAATGCTAGTAACTAACAATTAGCAGAGATAGCATTCATTGTAAAACACAAATAGAAACATTAGCATGTCTGTTTGAGTGACTCATTCATGAACCGGAGTCAGTAACATCATGTAAGCTAGCGGCCGCAAGTAGCAATTCTTTAACAATGTTAACTGTTGTCGATTCATTTAAATAATTCATTTATTTACATTAGCATGTTTGGCTGAGTTATTTTTTTAACCCCCAGGGTCAAGTCTGTAATGCCCGGCAATTTGTTTATTAGCAACATTAGCATGCCTGAACATGGTATCCCTTAATCTTGAGCCAATTTCAGAATCTAGTACCACTCATTAGTGTTTTCATAACGCTAACTGTAGGCTATCTGCTTACACTTATTAGCAATACAGATGTCTGGTTTGGCTATTTTTTTTTTTACCTCCTAGTCAATTACTGCTAATATTGCTTATAATTAGTAATTGTTAAATAGCATTATGATATTTTATGAAAGTGAACTGGAGTAAACTGGGTTTTTTTTGGCTAAGCCATTTCTTTAACCACCCAAATTCAGTCAATGGCAATGTAAACAAAGGATGAAAGTTATTACCATAAAAAGGTATATTAATGGTTGTTCATTTTCATTCCATTAACAACGTTAGCACAAATTTCGAAAGGGACTGAGATAGACAGGAGGGAACAAGGGGAAGGGGCAAAAAGAAGTGAACTACAGATCGAGTTTAGACTTGAAGGAAGGATGACTTTGTCCTCTGTGTGAATGTGAGCGAGAGCGCCTCCTACAGGCTGTTTGAGGCAGTTCTACAGGAGGGCACCGAGCAGTTTCAGCACACTTAGCCTCCTTTCTCCCCTCATATAATAGTCATCTGTACTCCATTTATAATAAACTTAGTTAAGTATAATAAAGTAGAAAAATATCAAGAGAACATATACACAGTTTGTCATTTCTTTTTGTTTTCTTGTAGTGACTTCTGTTGCTTTGCTTAATTTGTCTGTCTGTCTGTTTAGCAATATGTATGATCTGGGGGCCGTGGACACCGAACACATGACTCAAAGTGAAGTGTGAGATTGCAGAATTCCTTTCCATTGCTTTTTATTTTCATATTGTTGATGTTCTGTCCATTCCATCTGGGGAGGGAAAAAGAGACGGACAGAGAGAGAGAGAGAGAGAGGGAGAGAGAGAGAGAGAGAGAGAGAAAAAGGGAGGGTTAAATGCGTGGTGGTCAGACGAAATGTGTGCGAGCCCAAGTTTTGCTCTGTCTCGTAAAAAGACAAAAACCGGCTCATTAACAATTAACAATCTGTAACTCAAATAAAAACTGGAGTTGTTTTACAGAAACATAATTTTTCACCTCTTACGTCATAGAGTCTATTTTAGAGCTAACAATACTAGACAATAATAACAGAATAACGAAAAAGCCATTCAAATAACAGACACCATTTTCCTCTATAGAAAGTTTCCTTCACTTCTGGAGTCCTATCTGAAGTGTGCTTAGTTCTGTTTAAATTAGAACTTAGTAGTTTAGGTCATGCTCCGGTATAAAATCTAATAGTGGATTAAAACCATTAAAAAAAAATTTTAAGATGCGTTTTTTTCATCTGTTTAAGGGGTTTATTTCCCTTTCATTTCTTATGAACAGCCACATTTACTCTGCATTCTCATTTTTCTAGACAAGATGTATGCGGAACAAAGTCTTTAGATTTTGAGCTGATACAGTAAAACCCACGCATGTCTCACAGCTAGTCTGATTAAATGCATCAAGAAATGTAAACTGACTATAAAATATGAGATCAAACCCTGTGTAACGAGCTGACACTCAGTAATTTGCAAACTGTGCATTTCAAGTTTTTTCTAGTTTGTTGCAATCCAAACTAAACACCTAGCAAACCGCCTAATAAGGATAATTTATTTTCTTGTACAGTAACTGCAGTCGCTATTTTATTCCATTTCGGATTTTCGAACCTCCTGTCCCTGAGTACAGCTGACCGTGTCGATCTTTGCGCAATCAGACACCTGTACGGGATGAACCCCTGCTACTCAGTGCCGCCCCAAACATAAACAACCAGCACGAGGACCAGTTGTCACACTCAGCTGCTCTCAGAAGCTGGAGGTTTCAATGTAGCCACTTAATTTCTCCTTGCTGCTGATTGGCTGCTGCCAGGTGATGCTGCAGTCCATAATTTCTGTATTTTTTATTACAGTAAATTAAATTAATATATTACTGTATTTACCTGCTTTTAATAAATATACTAAAAATGACATGCCAAAGAAAATGCCCATGCATGAATTACAGTACAGTCTATATAGAGGTAACATCGGAATTTACATTTTAGCACTGCAGGTGCGCAGTGTAACCTGTACAATATGAATACGAGATTTCATTTACATTTTCTTTTAGGCTAATGAGATTACATTTAAATTAAAGTAATTTGGGAGCATATTCAGGGGCATATTTAGGGTTTAAACGGTAAAAATAGAAAGTTAAATGCCTTTTTAACCACATGTGGGTGCTCTTGGAACGTAACCCCTGCCAAAAAGCACTCGGTCCTTGTCAAGAGTAAGGGAAATAAGGGAAAAAGGTGCACAGTGATTGTTTTTACCCCCTAAGGCGTGCTCCGTCATACTGAGGCACAGTGACTCCAGCGTAGGGTTAATTTCCAGATCTGTCCCCGGAACCTGGCATTCTATGAAAAGGAGACAAAACAAAGAAAAGAAAAAAAAAAAAAAAGAAAGTTTATGTTTATACCTGACTTTGGAAAAGCTGAGGAGAGTGAGTGAGTGTATTATTTGTTAATTCGCATAACCATGCAACATATAGCAAAATATATAAAATAAGTAAATATATTCATTAAAATGATGTTTTGTCTATATTTATATGGCTATGGAAAAATTAAAAGACCTTAAAAGCAATTCATTTTTAAATCAGCATCACTATTAGTATGACAACCATTTCTTGCCAGAGTCTGTTAAATTCCAACAAAAGCAACTCATTCTGCTTTATGAGATACTGATTACTGATCACCTGAATCTAATCTTCAATGAGGAAAATTATTTTTAAACCCCCCCCCCCTCTCTCTCTCCCAAAAATAACCCAACACTGCTATAATCAACAATCCCCTCACAATGTGACCACACAATGGTCATTTGTGAATGAGAGATTTGTTTTCCTTTAATTATTCAAGTTCTGTAAACACCATCATTTTTCTTATTTTGATGTTATTTCCTTTAAAATTACGCTTTAAAATGCAATTTTGCTATTTGGAATTTATGACAAATACTGTCAGAAGTTCTTAAAACCTAAAGCAAAATTTTCAGTTCAATACTTGCACCTATATAAGATAAAACCTGAGACACTGAACATTTTTACAGTGGTCTCTTTTTTTTAAAGCTGTATTTAAAGTTTCCTTTGAACAAAGTGAATTTACTAAATAAATAGTACATTGTAACTGCAATAAAACTAAAAAACACTAAACAATAATTACTCCAAGTTATTTCTCATCGAGATTATTACAGATTGAAATATGAAGAAAATATTTATTTCAAATATATTCTGGAGAATATAATTAGAAGTTCAAGTGTGGAAGAATGTGTGTGTGTGTGTGTGTGTGTGTGTGTGTGTGTACCTGGTTGCTGAAACAGAAGCATGGTTTGCGGGGACGTGTGTACTGGTAGAGAGTGTGTTCTCTGTACTGAGCTGCGGCTCTGGCTGGGCATGCTGTTACTTCCTCCAGGGTTACCGAACCACAGGTTCTGAAACATGAAACATTTCCAATACAAACTGAGTCAAGAGTTCATAGTTACTTGACTTAAGGGTTCTTTCACATCTGTGGTTCGGTTCATTTGGTCCGGACCAAGGGGAACAAATGATACAATGTAGCATTTTTCTGCTGCTTTTGGGTCCTTTTTCACACTGCACTGATCGCTCTGGTCCGAACCAGCTGAAACGAACCAAAATGTGTCACGTGACCACATCTGTGTCACTCGTTGGCCAGATGTGCCATTGAAAGTATTTCTTAAAGGTTATATAGTGAATCCCGCACTTGGATGTCCTGCTGGTGGAGTTTTTTTGCCTTAACTCTGCACTGTTCCACTTATCCATTAAACCCGCTTTCCCTTAGCTGTTCAATAAATAAGTAAAATATTGCTGTTTGTTTTTTTAAGTTGGGGCCTAATGTGATTATCGGACCAAATTGGGATGAGGCTCCGCCTCTCCTCACCGCTCCAGGTTTGTCCGCGAGTTCCATGGGGCTATGTAGCTAAAGCGCTAACTGTAAACAAATACGTCTCCTCATCCCATAATGCACAGTGCCGCCGACTACGGCAGCTGGATTAGTGGAAAAAGGCGCAGTGCTTTTTACAGTTGGATCGGTTTGAGTTTGGATCATGTTCTGACCTCAAAGGAACCGCCTCTTTAAGGAGGTCTCGGTACGCTCTTTTGGTCGTTTTTGGTGCACTCAGGTTCGATTGTTACATTCACACCCAAACCAATCGCACCAACTTAGTGCGATTCAACCCAACTAAATGAGGCCTGTGTGAAATCACCCTTACTCTGCAAGAAATCAGACAAGATCATATGATGAAATGATCGAACCTGTCTGCCCTGTCCCGTGAGTGCGGCAGGGTTGGCAAGCGTGTGCCGCGGTGAGGCTCCGGTGATGGTCCCAGGGGTCATGAGACTGATGCGGCTGGGGGGCAGCGCCCCGCGTGGCGGGATAGAGAACTGCCTCTGTCCCCGACGGCTCAGACCTCCGCTCACAGAGCCCGCTGTGGGCAGAGAGTTAGAGCCATACGCCCACCTGGAGCCAGAGGATTTCATATCGTCAGTATGATATTTACGTCTTTATATGATGAATATGATGAGAACAATAAATACAAGACAAAATGGAAAAGCAAAGAATGAAAGATGAAGAGAAAGACAGAAAAGAGCAAAGACCCTTCATGTGTATACTCTATTATATTTTCTACCCAATATATGTTAGTTTATTTAGAAAGCTGGCAAACATCTTCACAGTAAATGCACCGTGCATGATATAAAAAAGAATTAGAATGAGACTCTAAAGAGAAAGTCAAACTACAGAGAAAGGAAGAAATAAGACATACGGACCCCTTCTGTCGGTACATCGGCATGTCCAGCATGGCTTTCCGTGGGAACAGGCGGAGCAACTTCAACATCTGCTGTTTCCACGAGGCCAAACGCTTCTTCTGTGTCTCTGTGAATGCCTGCAAGACGCCGTCACAGACACATGTGCACACAAACATTTATTTCCAATCAATTACCATTATTTCATTTCAACATTCAGCCCATAATCCCCCATCCTCACCTCATGTGTCAGACACTTCTCTATGAGCTGTAGGTAGCAGCTGATGTTCTCCTCATCTGGCCTGGACACCAGCAGCTGCGTACACACTGAAATAAACCACAATATATCTTACATATAATATGTGAAGATTGACACACCAAGTGCACTGTAACTATTACCAAAAATGTGTCAAAAAATTAAATATATTATTATTATACTGTCACAATCATCACAGTTTAATGCTCCAAGCTGACCACTGGCATTGCCCCATATACATCACCCCAAAAAATGGAAGTATAAGGAAAAAGATTAATGTCTAAAGTGATATTTGAATGTGTGGTATACTAAGTGGCATGTTATATTCATTACTGGTGGCTGCTTATTACTTCTCCAAATTAACGATGTTTACATTTGGGCATGTCTCAGAAACCTGGTCTCATCATGAAGAAACAGCACCACCGTGTGGATTAAGACAGAAAAGCACCTCAGTAATCTTTTCTGTTAAGGATCTAATAATTCTAAATCATCCTTACTGGGGCAGGATATATATTGTGTTCCTTGTAACCGCTATAAACTGTATCCTACCTTTCCCCATCACTCGAGTGAACTGTCCCGCTATATCTCCTTCTGAAATTGGTGCAGCCGACGACTCTCCGTCACACGGTGGAGGATTATGTGTTTGGAAACCGTCCACAGATGCGTCCTTCTCTTCCACTGGATTGGCAGCTTTATCAGCGGTTGTGGCTCCAGGATCCGCCTCCCTCTGGGCAGTAGTGGGGGGTGTGTAAGCTTTGATGGGCGTAATGATGATCTGCTGCAGCTCCTGCAGAGCGTTCCGAACATTCCCACCTTCCAGAATGTCCTAGGAGAATTTAAATAGGAGAAATTAAATTCAACTTTCGAGATTGCACAAACATACAAGGGCCTGACAGGCACAAATCTGGGTAGTGTGGACAATAAACTGGAAACTGGCACCGCAGCTACAGATACTGCTCCCTGGAATATAATACAAACTAGGGAAGAGCACAGCGGACGCTAGTTGTATCTATTCCTGTATTTGTAGAAAGGCAAAAATTTGAGTAAAATGAGTATAATTCATAATGCATAATGAATGAATAATTTTTGTTATCAGTTGTCCAAATACCATATTCAGAAAAAACACGTTATTTATGCCTTTCCAAATACCGTATTTGGGTTCGGCTCCACCCCTAATACAAACCATTAGCGGCCTGCCCAGCATTACTGCAACAAAAAAACATTAATCAAAACACCCACAGAAACTAAACTGGTGCTCTGATTGGTCAAGATGCTCCAAAGTAAACAAAAAGCTCCACTCTGGCTGTTTAGTTGCTCCATCAGTCAGTCCATGATAATGTCATGATAACTGACAGCAAAGGAGGCACCAAGCAATCGCAACTGAGTGAGTATAAGAGGTGTCTCACCTTTTCTAGAGATTTGAGGACACACTGTCTTTCTCTTAGCTTCTGAATGCTCAATGCTATTTTGTGCCGAGCACCTTTAGTCACATTCTGCAGGGTAGAAAACATAACATACTTTAAGCAAAAACACACCGACCTAGCCAAATATATAAACAAACAATTCTATTAATATATTGTTAAGAAATCTATACAGAAAACAATTAGGTTTTATAGTGTTAACCCTAAATATTGCGTATATACAAGGAAAGGTACAGTCCACTGGGCTCGGCTCGGCGCTACCCTTTCACTACAACTGGTTGCCTAGCGACCGAGACGCAGCTCAAGCGGAACTGAGGTAAAAAACATGAGGCAAAACATTTGATATACCGTCATTTTTGGTATATCTCGCAGTCCTTGTTTATTTATGCTGTGTGTGCTGCAGCCTAGATTTGTGGTGTGTACTGTTGCTATGGAGACGTCTCTGACCCTCGTGACAAAAACGAGACGAGACGCGACGTTAATGCTGGTCATGTGACGATAGCGAAACGAAATCAATAATGTATTTTTGTTGACAAATAAGAACGAGAGTAAATGTGGTTTACAATATAAAACTGTGCTAAAGTGTCTTCATTTTTGTTGACTAAAACAAGACGCAACGTAATGTATCTAGAGTGGACAAAAGTTTTGGGACATATTTTCCTCCATGAAAATTGGGTGCGTCTTATATTCCGGAGCGTCTTATAGGCCGGAAAATACAGTAATTACAGTCGTCAGAATGGATTAAAATTAGAGGGATTTTATTTCTTATTCTTGGTTTGTGTTTGTTTGCCACAAAACGAAACAGTTGGCTCCAGACGAGGCTTAAAGCAGCGCGGCAGCGGACTGCCGAGAAAAAAAACGACTAACCGACTAATGAAAATGTATTCGACCAAGCCTTCTTCATATTGACTAAAGTTTAGTACACTATTTAGGGGCAGCCCTAGAAAACACAAGAACACCCAAGATGCTTTGCAGGAGAAATTCTGGACTGCAACTGCCTCAGGAGCCAATCAGAAGGAGGGAGAAATAAACCGTGTTTTTGAATTGGCCACTTTCACACCTTCCGTCTCCGAATACACCGGTATTTCACCATCCCAAGACGCTCTTAGGGGTTCTCTCCACAGGACCAAAACAATTATATTTATTTTTTATGAGAAAATATACCTGAACTTACATTAATATTTACACTACAACAGTAAATTGTTTCATAATTTAGCCCTATAATGAAAAATTATATATTGCCACGGTTCTCGTTCGCCACGCCCCTCATCTTTGTGCTAGATTGTTTGTTTGGGCGTAGCACATAGAAACCCAGCACAAGGATGAGGGGGTGTGGCAAACAAGGCCCAGGTGTCACTAAATCATATACGAACAGAGCCTCCTAATGCACCAAATGGTTATATTAATATTGCTTGCATGTTAGATGAAGCTGACCTGTGACTCCAGGTGGTGTTCAGTTAGGATCATCATCTCCTCGTAGCTCATCTGGGAGAAAAGTGATGCGTACTTGTGCAGGCGGAGACTCTTCAACCACGTTGGCACGTCTAGCTCACACAAACACAAACTCACTTACACATGTGCCAGGGTACAGATTATTTATTATTTCCATTCACACCCCCTTCAAAGGGTTAGAAAATAACTTTACCCACACTAATTTTTTTTTTTTACATTTTGGTTTACACTCAAGCATAAAATTTGTGTGTGTAATGATAACTGAGCCTTAGCACTGAATAATACTGACTCATTTAAAAGACTTATATTAAAGCGATAGTTCACCCAAAAATGAAAATCTGATGTTTATTTGCTTACCCCCAGGGCATCCGAGTCGAAGGTGACTTTGTTTTCTTAGCAGAACACAAACACAGATTATTAGCTTTAGCCGTAGCAGTCTGGTAGTCATTTAATGGAAGTGGATGGGCATCAAGCATTTCCAAGTTAAAAAAGCATACCCAGACACTGCCAGATTACACCCCGTGGCTCGTGACGACACATTGATGTCTTAAGACACGAAATGATCGTTTTCTGTGAGAAACTGAACAGTATTTATATAATTTTTTATCTCTGAAAGACGGCCGTCTGGAGCTAGGATACGCAAACGCCGGAATCTCTGTGCTCTGTGTAAACGAGTGACGTATT
>JBBKCR010000001.1:23581410-23596047 GCA_037577295.1 Ladigesia roloffi
TGTTGGTTTTCTTTTGTTCTCGGAGAGATGAAGCCGGTTGCTGAGACCGACGCGTGACGTGACGTGAGGGTCCGGCTGTAATTTGGTGTTTGGTGGGAAAATCCACGTAGAAGGGAAGGAGGGAAGGAAAAAAAGAGAAAAGGGCGTGGCAGGAGGAGAGGAAGATTCACTGCAGAGAGAGAGCGCGCCAGATAGGTAGAGGGAGGGAGAGAGGGAGGCGAGAACGGGAGAAAGGGAGAAATTAGGGCATTCTTTGAGATTTAATAATAAAAAGACGATAAAAGGTGATAAAAGACAGAGGTGAGAGGATAAATCATTTTCTGCTCGTCTCTTCTGTCTCCCCTCATGGATTCGTAAGGGCGTGGGGTGGGGTAGGTGGGCTTTTACCTCTTACGTATTTAGAAAAAAACCCCGCCTCTTCCAGTAGAGGGATTGTTGGCGAATCTCCGATTTGGGGGCGTGGCCAATCATAGATAGGAAGGGTTAATGCTAATAATGATCAAAGGGTGGAACTCTGACTATCTAATCATCTTATATTATCTTGGGTGGGTAAATGTTGTAAACATTATCATCATAGACGAAGAGGCGGGGCCACAACTACCTGATCATAAGGGGGAGGAGCTATACCCATAGTTAATCAATAGGGGTCGGGGCTATCTTCAGTAGTTTGTTTTCAGATGAGGCTACATTATTGCTAATCAGAAGAAGGAGGGGCTAATGCTAATAATTATCGGAAGTTGGAGCTATGGCTCGCTAGTCTTCAGGATTGATCTTGGCTGGGTAAGGGCGGGAAGGTTAATATCTTTGCCCAGGAGGTGGGGCTATATCCATCGTTAGTGATCAGGAGGCAGGGCTATCATCAGGAGTTTATTACCAGGAGGTGGGGCTACAGCTACAGCTCATCATAAAGGGAAGGGATTCACGCTAATAAGCATCAGGATGTGGTACTATGGCTAACCAATCATCAGGATGTTTTTAGGTTCTTAGCTGGGTAACGGGCTTGAACATTAACATCTTAGATGAGGAGACGGAGCCTATCTTTGTTGTCAGGAGGCTAATGCTAGTCATCAGGAGGCAAGTTCACTGCTAACAATTCCAGCTCAAGAGATTTCAAGCCCAACTTAGCACAGTACATGGGGCTAATGCTAACCGATCATTAGGCAGTAGGGCTGGGCTACTGGTAGAAATACCAGCTCTGGTAGCAGCTGAATGCACTATGAAACACAATGTACTTAAAATGTGCTTAACTCTACCTTAATTTACCCCTGAAAATATGACAAACACCTTCATTTGAATTAAGTGGCCATTCATTTGTAAACTGGTCACTTAATTTTACCTTAAAAATGGATTTAAGGCATGAGTGTGAAACCCCTTAATCCTAAAAACATATGGCAATTTTTTCAGTATGTTCGGTTATTTAAGGGGGAAGTTTTAAAAAGCAAGGGAAAAATTCAGTAGTTTTGCACCTTTATAACCTTAATCTGTGCACTGTTCCTTATTTCCTAATTTAATGGAAATTAAGCCAAAAATGTAGGTAATATTAAGGGGTAAAATTAAGGGGTTTGGAGTAGCAGCAAATCCTCATTAAAGCTCAAGAGGTGGATCGCTGGAGAGATGGAGATAGCCAATCCCAGCACTGGCTTTTCCTAGAGGGATATAAAAGCCACTCCCAGGTCACCAGGCTGGATCAGTTGTGGCCTATTAGGCCAGCCTGTCCTCAGGGGGTGGTGCTGTCAGTATATGGGTGCGGGAAACACGATTTAAAGCTGCGTCTCTCCCACAGCCGTGTGGGGCGTGGCTCTCAGCCCGGTAAGACCGCTATAAAACCCACGGCCTGTTGAACAGCAGCGGCCACTTTGAGGAGAACTCGTGCATGAAATCGCATCGAGGAAACAGCCGACACCTACACAGGCACCTGCAGTGTCCCAGATCCGCTCACGCTGGGTCCCGCTTGTCAGACTGGGAAATAAAAGCGAGAATAAAGACGTTTGGATGGAAAATGTATTTTTTTTCTGTACCAAAAGGCTGGCACGGGTTATGCTTCAGATCAATAGAGCTGTGAGTCATGGTGCAGACCAGCAGTTGATCGAGAGCCTGGTTATATATGACCGATCCCACCCATTTCCCACATTTTTTAATTATTCCACGAGACCCTTCAACCTCTTAAATCTTTTGGAATGAATTAGCCTTTTGCATGCGAATACGTAGACATTTTTGTGCGCAGAAAATCAGCAGGTCCATTTTTTAGGACAAACAAGTGGTTTTCCATGTAATGATCCCTTTATTCACCTCAGTGAAGACTCTGAGGCACTAAAAGTGTCCAGGATTTATGACTTCCAGGAACGTCCCACATCCTGCCACACTGAGGAAAGGGAAGCAGGAGGCTGTTCTGTGATATATATATTTAAAAGGACACTGAAAATTCCCTATTACAGATGTTTTACAGTCTGTATTGAGCATTTTGAGTCTTGCTATTACTTCTTCCAAAATAACCAAGTATTTTGACTAGTCAAGGAGCATGATAATAACTTTTTATCACGTTAAAATCATAATAGGGCTGGGCAATTAATCGAAAAGTAATCGAAATCGACGTTCAGAACCTATAATCGATCAAAAATTTCCAGGTCGATTTTTTTCAATCATGTTCCCTTTAAAAACATGACCGCGTGAAAAACACAAAAAATTATTTTTTTATTATATTATCAAAATAATTTATTTTGTTTCCAAAAGTGCAAGTTATTTGTTCGTTTTAGGCAATGTGTGCTTTAATTTCAGTTGTTCAACACTGATGTTCCATAAATAATCATAGATAGTGGATAGTGTGTTTCCTTCAATTATTTTAAAATCAAGTAATTAGAAAATCTCTCACTTGTAATATGTGAGTATTTTTACTGTAGAAAACATGTCCGTGAACTATGAAGGCAAAAATAACTAACTAAATAAATAAAATAATCGTTCATTAGTCGTAATCGAGTTAAAACTTTCAATTAATTGAGATTTTGATTTTAGGCCAAATCGCCCAGCCCTTTATCATAATATAATCAATTCAGCTTAATGCCACTATTGTGCCAGTGCGAGGCCGGCCGGGACTCAAGGCCATGGCACGGTCCTGTGTGTGTGGAGGATGGGAAAATGAATTCAGTGTTAACCTTAAGCCCCCCCACCCCCCTTCAAACACCTCTAGCTCGTAAACGCCCCAATGACTTATAGCCTCACACCAGTGGAGCTGCTATGAATGCCGTGTCCTGTGTCAATCATCTTGATTGGACACGATTTACTCAAACAGGTCCGGGACTGATCACAGCTGGACAGCCACTCTGTCAGTCTTCATACCCGCCCGCCTGTCACAGCCCATTGATTTGAGGCTGGTGACTCTATTAGGGCGAACAGGCACCTTAATTCAGGAGTGTTCCGATTGTTCCTGAGATTGACTCATCCAGGTCCAGCTCATTCGACCTCATATCATGTAGCGTACACTCACTCTGACATCTCACTCTTAGGACAGGTGGCTCGTCTTTTTTATTCGTTCGACCATATTCCCATCCAAAAATTCGCCAATTAAAAATAATATTTTCTTCAAATAAATGTCCTTCCTTTTGGCTACAATTACTAAGTCTAGCCAGCGTAGGAAACATAGCTATTGAAACTGGACACATTATGTAGCAACTATCAAATGATTTAATGCCACCATGCTGATATAAGATTGATTACAGTGTAGTACAGAAAACTGGGCTTGTTAACACTACGAAAGCAAGTCTATTAATTTTACCCCCTAAAATGACCTTAATTTCCAGGAAATTAAGGAAAAATGAGGGGAAAAGTGCAGATTAAGGTGATTAAGGGGTAAAACTACCTAGTTCTCCCATTACATTAAAAAATTTAAATAACCGAACCTGCTGGAACAAAATGCCTTATATTTAGGATTAAGGGGTTTCACGCTCGTACCTTAAATCCAATTTTAAGGTCAATTTAATGGATTTGCTTTCAAATTAATGGCCACTTAATTCAAATTAAGGTGTTGGGCATATTTTCAATGTTAAATAATAGTTGACTTAAGCAGATTTTAAGTACATTAAGTTTCACAGTGTAATAAGGACATTTTCTATATGCAAAAACTACAAGTCACAACTTCCCCAACCTAGCAGCAGTAAGTACAAAGGACCACTGAGCATGGAAAAGTGTCATTCTTTGGAAGGGGCACCAGTATATCTCTGTTTAGCCAAAGAAAGGGCATAGATTTAGACTATAGACAAAAAATATGACACACATGTCAGTGTAACTGTATTACACTGCACTTTTGTTGTTTTGTTAGTGAATCAGTGGTCATGACCTCACTAATGGTGATAATGTCATCCCTGGGATACAGGAACGGCAATAAATCACAAACACACTTTTAGACACACTTTTAAACACACCAGTAGCGCATGATGAGGGCCACGCCTTAATCTTATTCGGAATGAATCTCAATCTGGAATCCACAGGAATGCGATGTGGGCGGTCTGCTCTTGCCTTGTTCCTTTTTCGCAGTTTTGCACCCTTCCATTTCCCTCCTTTTTTTGTTTCTTTAATCCACGCCAGAACAAAGCCTCTAATTGCATTTCCCTCAGAGATGTGGGACCGCTGGCATAATCGGCGGATGATGTCAGGCTCTCGGGTGATCGGGGCTATAATGATGTGTGTGACTCATGAGAAATGAGTCATTCTGCCGTGGCAGATATAAGACATCACCTATTACTGGATGGCCGCAGCATTAGCGCTCATCTGAGCAGCGTTCGCCTGCTTTCCCGAGCAACAGGTTTTATTGGGGGGGGGTGCTACACGCACTGTAATCACAGTGTGCTGGTATATGATTCAATCATGATCAAAGTGACCCCAGCACACACAGTTTCATGTCCTAAAACAGCACTGGAGCAATTAGGCAGTCAATTAGCGGTGTAGTCCAACTGCGCTGTGAGTGAGAATAGAATTGTGTGCTTTTATGGCTGATGGGCTCCATAGCAGAGGTGTTTACTGCACCCAGGAGGATATGAAAATATGATCTGATTTAAAGGCGAAGGCGATTAGGTTATCGATTGCCTATTGATTTAAAATAGCCGACCTTCTCACTGCGCAAGAAAACAGCGGCGCCCTGATTAACAAGTTAATATGACAGAAGAATTTGTTAGCATACCAACTTGACAAATACATGGCTATCTTTCAGATTTAAGTATAACAATATGCAAGTTTTGGAATCAGGCATGTTAGCACATTATTGTGATCATAATATTCAGCTGTTAAAACAGCATGCAAGTGTTAGCATCAGGCATGTTAGCACTGGAATGCTGTTATCATATTACAGTATAGAAGTGTTAGCGCCAGGGATTTTAGCATTGGCATGCCACTATTATATAATATTATGCAAGTGTTAGGGGCATTAGGTGGTATGTTGTTATCATAAGCAATATGCAAAAGCTTTAGCATTCCATTATCATATAAAACATGCAAGTGTTAGCATGTTAGCATTAGTACGCTGGTACCATATTAAAAAAAGGAAGTGTTAGCATCCGGAGTTTTAGCACAGGCGTGGCATATCCACGCATTTGAATCAGGAATCTTAGATTCTGCATCTGCCCGTTGACATCTAATACAGCTATATTTTTGTCCATGAGTTTTGTGTTCCTTGGATAATGAGAACTGCTGTATCTTCTTATTGCTTTCATGAGCTGCCAACACTCAAACAGAAGGGCAATGTGAGAGTTCAGCCTGATTTCAGAACCTGAGACTGTGAATGTACGAATCTAATAAGTGTGTGTGTATGAGCAAAGCTCTCTATTCCATACACAAGCCTGGGATGCAGCTGAATCTATTACAGGTATATTTTCATGAGATTGTTCAAAGAGCTTATAACTATAATATATAAATGTATTATAATAGACATTCAGGCTGTCTTATTTGATCACTGGTTTAGAAATCCATTTCCACGGAGTGACTCATTGTTTGCACCTCGTTTGGTGTTGCAGATGGACAGCAGTCCATGAGTCCTCTCATCAATACTTCAATTAAGGAATTACTTTTCAGCATTAATGCCTATTATTCACAGAAATCATGACACCCTCAATTTTGATCCCACTTTATATTAAGTGTCCTTAAAACGGTGTAATTGCAAATCAACATTGAATTTTGTTTTTTGTCAGCAAATGTGGGTTTCCCCAAACGAAAGCAGGATTGGATGCTGGATCCCATTAAAGAATCTTTTGTTAAAAATAATACAAATCAAAACGGCTCATGGGCCGAACTTAAGCACAAGCAAACACAAAGACTAATTCCATGCAAAGACGGTGGACTGACCAGGGGTCTTTGCATGTGTCCCGCCCCTCTTAAATGGTATTGCTATTGCTTCTTGATTTCACCGGCAGGCTATAGGTGGAATAGAGTATAGTTTGGCATATCACAGGATGAGCCCTAGTGGTCACCCTGCGACATGACAGTTTTATGGGAACAAATAATGCCCAAAATATATATATTAAATAGGTAACTCGACCACAACAGTTGATCTTTTAAATGATCAATTGATTGATTAGTGGTCTATTGAAGGGCATATGATGGACGTTTTGACACAATTTCAAAAACTGTTGAAGAAGAGGAGGTGTCAAATTCAGCTAAGTAAGAATAATATTAACATAATAATCAACAAGGAGAGTGTAGAGATTGTACTTTTTAATTCAGCACACTAATTAATGACATTTCTGCATTAAAGAACAGTTCACAGTACTGAACAAATCAAGACAACTGCAACATTCCTTTTACTCCTGTAATTACACTCAGTATAAAGTGGGACATCAATTTATTTGATCTCATTTCATTTATATAATTGTTATTGTCACCAGAAACATTTTACTGTGGGGTATTATTATTTTATTCAAATTCAAGTCATTATTTCAGCATAATATGTATTTGCATGCTTGGATAATCTTTCCATATGTGTTTATTTGTGTTTATTTGCTTCTAATTTGATTAATATTTTATTTCCTTATGAAACATGTTCATATGTTCATTTTTCATTTGCATTATTTTAGTTTTGTTTGTTCATTCATTTATTCATTTTTTTTCATTAGAGACAAATGAGCATAAAAATAACAGCCATTTGGTGGGAAAATTCAGCCGAGGATTCCTGAGTACTGAGGTAAACAAACGCATCCCACATTTCTTCACCTTCCTGCTCCACCACACCCTGCAATCATTACTTACATACTAAAATCAAAGACACCCCAAAAGCATCATAACCGTTTCTTTAAAGAGGCTTTCATTTATAGTGTGTATTGCAGAAGAAAAATTTAGGATGCATATACCTCTGAATCATGTGATGGCAGGCTAATATCCCAAATAAATGACACACACACGTATAAATAGATATGGCCGACTAATATCACAAATAAACGACACACACACACACACATGTAAAAATAGATGTGGCAGGCTAATATCACAAATACATGACACACACATGTACACCTGTATAAATATGTCATATCAGTTTAAAGGGAGTGAGCACTGTAAACTAAAAATGGATGTCAAGACTGTCAAAACTTGAGGACCTCGTCTATTTAAAAAAACCAACAGATAATTTGAGAATAGGTTCTGTCCTTAAACTTTACTTGCTGCTCCAGCTATCCATTCTAACAGACACCTTTGAACTGTAAGGCTCTTTTTTTAGCAGCTCTGGCCTCTGTCCAGCTATAAACAGCCCAGCCGAGTTACGGAGTGTTAGAATTAACAACCTGCAGTTCACTTCAGACAGCAGCCCCTGAAGCGCTGCCAAAAACACAGTGGTTGAACAGACCATATATTATGAAGCTGGTTCAGTCATGGCACCTCGTATCCGTGTATTTCGAACCTCCAGTGATGGGGGGAAGAGCTCGGATGCGGCCATTTGGCCTCTCAGTGGATCCTGGAAGCGACAAGTGGTGGACAGAAGGAGAGGTTGTATGTGTGAACACTTGGAGCTGAGGGACTGTGCATTAGTATCAGACACCAAGAGCCATGCAAGTGAAGCTTTTTGGTCTTTATTAGACACTGAACCTCTCACGGTGTAATGAGGGTTCCAAAGAGGTTCCAGTAATTCCCTTTCTTTCCAGAATGTGTTAATAAAACATTTTTACAGACTTAGACATCAGCCACAGCTTCATCATTTTGCCATATCCCAATATATTTACACAATGTACATATTATAAGTCAATAGTTTAGGTTGTTATTGAACTTTCTGTTCCTAAAATGTGATTAGTGCAATAAAAGAACTGAAATATGCACTTTCAGCACTTTCAGCTGCCTCTGAAATGTATGGTAATGCAACAATGTATTGCTAGCATAGATTACGCTAACAGTACTAAACAAATTCACCAACAAGTACATCACAGTAGTATACTGTTCATTTTATTGTGAATGTGTGAATTTTCTTGTTGCTTGTAGGGGTTAGGATTGAAAAAAAAAAAATCTGACACTGAAAGTTCAACAATCCTGATCCAAAATCCAGACAAATCTGAGAAACATGAAGCTAAGCTAACAGTGAAGCTAGCTTCACAGTTATTTCCCAGTTTGCAAAGGTTAACTTGATTAACCTGAGTCGTTTCTGCTGAGGAGACCTCATGTAATCATCGGCTGCCCTTTTAGATTTGTTCCTAAATGTTACATTGGGGTATTTACTCTTTGTTTAACATTGATGTACAGATAGCTAACAGGCAACTAGGCTCCTCTAAGGATCAGGACTAAGCAGGCTTTCCGCTGAGAAAAATAAACAGCATTGTGCTTGTGGTAAACATATTCTGAACCATGTATTTTTTGTTCTTTTTGTTCAAGCTAAAGCACGGAGTTTAAATCCTAAAAACAGCACTGAAACTGCAGCTAATCAAAGTAGACTGCTAGTGCTAACACCTTCTAACACACAAACAACATGTCTTGTTATTTTATTGATTACTGTCCTTATGTTATATTTTGGATATTTAATGACACTGAAATCCTAGAATCAACACTTTCCAGATAATATCTCCTATTGTTTCAGTGAAGTTATGTATTTACATGAAATGTCAGTAGTACTAACTGTATATAATTCTGCAGAAAGATTAATCCTGACTATAGTTGTGAAATTACTGGCAAGAGTTGTTCAGTGTGAGCGCTCAGTTGGAGATAAAAGCTGACATGTGTAGATGATGTATTGCCACCACTTCAATGCCAGTTGTCAGTAAGTCCTCAGAAGTCTTGGGCAGGAGTCCAAAGATGAGCATAAGGAGAAGGCGAAGGACTGGGCCGATGGCTCCAGAAGCTTTCATCTCATTAAGGAGCTACAATTGAGGTGGCTCATTAAACACTGAACCAAATCTATCTGCCCAGTCACCCATGAGAAACCAGTAAGCTAATGGGGGAATAAACCAAGAGCCTGTGTATGTTTAAAACGATTCCCTTTTCACTATCTAAAGCAATGTTTCTCAACCTTTTCAACTTTAAGGCCCACCTGTCATTGCCAGAATGTTGCCAAGGCCCACTTGGCCACATTAACCCTAAATAAGCAATTGCGGACCAAAGGCATGTTTCAGTTTTAGGTTCGCGGCCCAGTCAAAAACCTTCATCTGTGGTCCATCTGAGGTCCCTGGCCCAGTGGTAGAGAAACCTGGATCTAGAGCACTGTTTTGGGCTATATCACAAACTACGTTTCATTAACTATGTGGTGCACTATTCTAGGCTCATAGTGAATTTATAGTGCACTAGTTTGGGCTGAGTCTCAAACTGTTTTATTCAACATATGGTGCATTATTCTGAGATGAAGTACACTAATAGGTATATTGAGGACTAGATAGTGCAATATTTGGGGCTAGGTCTTAAAATATGAGTGCGCCATTTTATGCTACATCTCATATATTGTCTTAAACTATGTTTTATTCATTGTATGGTACCATTTTCTAGGTTATGCTGTGCATTATTAGGCATATTGTGGAAATCTGAATGTATCCCTTATTCACTGTAAATGGCACTATTTTGGATTATGTCTCAAATGTTGTATTTAACACGTTGTGCACTATTTTTGGTGTATGTTTCAATATATGCCTCATAAATTATATAATTAACTTCTCTGGCCTACATCCCAAACTATGTTTTTTTCACAAAATTGTGCACTACTTTGAGCTAAATCTCAAACTTTGCTTCATTCACTATTTAGTTTAATATTCTGCATTGAGTTATGCACTAGATGGCGATGAAGTGCAGTAATTTGAGCTAAATCCTGGCGCCTGCAATAATGCTCTTGTAGTGGTCTTAATTTTTAACATACAAAAATGTTTATGGGGACATTTTGAACCTGGCAATGCTTTTGATGACAATTTAGTGATTCATACAGTGTCTATCACAGATTTCGGTCCATTAATGGCACAGGTTGATTGAAATTCTTCTGCAATCCGCATCGAAATGGAAGTACCTGTCACTAATGCATTTCATTCAGATCAGCCTGCTTTGATGTTGTGTGGAGTCTGCCTGTAATGCAGTGCCCTGCCATTATCAGCCATTTCTTCATCTGCGATTTTGGTAGACGGCATTTTCTCTGCAAAGTACATGTAAGGCGCTTATTTTGCACTTTTTTGTTGGTAAGCCCACATAACCTCTCAACAACCTGGTTGTAAAAAGAGCTATATAAATAAAACTGAATTGAATTGAATTGAACCGAATTAGGTCCAAAGTAGAGACATTTGTGAGCATTTTGGGAGTAAACCCCATAAGTATAATATCTGTTAGTCTCTATTATCTCAATTATGTTAACATTTCTTAAACCTGTTGACACTGTTTGCTTACTGTTAGCACCCTGGATTTGATAGCACTTCAGCCAGCTAATCATGTAGCTAACAGCTGCAGGTTTCCTGTGTGGTTAAAGCCTGTGAGACAAACATGGCCTCCCACGAGGCGTACGGCTCCAGTGTGGTGATTAAAGCACAGCGTGGGATCCAGCAAGGGCTGGAGATACTAGATCATTATAAAGCTTCAGAGAAGTAACGGTTTTTGGCCACAGCTGTGGAGATGCTGTTGTGCATCTTCAGCCTGCATCACTTCAGACAGCAAACTAAGCTACTGCTTAGTTTTGATTAACTTTGATGCACACAGTTGTTTTGAGTAGATCTACCCTCTGGTTCCATTCCCTAATCAGGTGAGCTCAACACTCTACACTAGTAAGAGTCCTTTGGCAAGACTCCTAACACTACAAATGTCTACCTCTGTCATATAAATGATGCAGGCATTATGCATGTATTCACTCAATCGATATAGGACTCACTACATGCAGGTGAAGAGAATGGTCAGTGCAGAGACAGGCTGCTGGGATTTCCAGTGGTGTGTGTTCCTCTATCGATTTTGTGGAGTGGATTCTTTCACCAAAGATTCAAGATTCAACTCATTATTTATGTTAAATCCCCCCCACCCCCCCGGTTTAATAGCGACGATGACCGTGCTATCAGAAGATCATAATATACCATCTGCAAGAAAATATAATGATATTGTGATAAATATAATGATATAATGATAGGTTTATGTAGTATAAATTATGACAGAAAGTGCCTGAGGTTTGATGGATGGGACTGGAGCTCGGGACCTTGTCTTGTGGGATCTAGGACCGGGAGCTCTGCTGCCTTGTCCTGAAATTTCACCTGGGACAAATTGCTGTGATCACATGGCACTGGAACTTTAACTGGGACACCATACTGTAGGTCAGACTCCCACTGAACTCTTTGAGGGCAAATTTTGAAGGTGGGTTTGGCACAGATGTAAAGAAAGAGGCCCATAACTACCAATTATTAAATCAGTGTGATACTGTGCCCCTGGCAGTGCTGTTCAAATATATATATGTCATAATGGATTCCAGGAAGCAACAGGAAATTTAAATTCAAGACCTGTCTGCCTCTGCCGAGAATGTAAAACTTCACCACGATCTTTTGGCTACCATCAGAATCCACCAAAATTGGATAAATTTACATGGAATGATGCTTCTACCATTGCCATCTCAATCCCCTGACCTGAAAACCTGTAGTCCTTTTACAAACATGTAAAATAATTTGAGATGATGTACACATTTGACAGAACAAACAAACAAACAAAAAAAAACAGTTTCTCACTTGCTGCTAAATATTTTTCCCCAATGCTCTGTAATACTGAACCTCCCAGAATGATAAATATGTTCTTAGTGATAAAATTCATTATATAACAGAGTGATTTTACCGCACATAATGCAGGTCGATATTGCTTATGCTTACTGTTTCAGCTCAGATCACAAATCGAATTAATGTCATGACTGACATGGCTAAATTTGAACTTGAATTCTAGAAAGACCTGTTAACTTGTAAGGAATGTAAAGAGGATGGAAAATGGGCAAGTAGGAACGAATTCTCATGACATTTTATGACATACAAATACACTAATTCACAACGTTCTAGAATGTCCTAGAACGTTCCCTCATCAACATTGTTCTAGAATGTTCTACCCCAAATGCCTTTTTTCAGAATCTGCCCTCGTTCATGCTGTTTTACTTTGCTTAAAGATACACTCTCTTTTAACATTGCTATAGAACGATCTACCCCAGTAACTCTCAGAGAATGTTCTCCCCTAAACACACTTTTCTTCACCAATTGCAGACTGATAAAAATGATCTCTATATTTTGCATTGTTCTAGTTTGTACATTACCTCCCACAGGGGCTGCAGAAGCATTTTTAATGTGAGGGGGACGTGTAGGGACGGGGCTTGCATGGGGGCAGGGCTTTCATGTGGAGGCAGGCCTTGGGTGGGGGCGCAGTTGCTGCTTGCGTGCAAATCTCATCCTTTTAGGGGGTGGGGGTGTTTGGAAACCCCTATTGAATCTCCAATCTTGAATCTTTGGGGAAATAAATCCACTCCTGTTAATGGATCAAGGAACACACATCACTGGAAATCCGCTCCTGGTTTTCCTCCAACTCCCCACATGCAGGTGAAGAGAATGGTCAGTGCAGAGACAGGCTGCTGGGATTTCCAGTGGTGTATGTTCTTCTATCGGTTTAGTGGAGTGGATTATTTCACCAAAGATTCGAAATTCAACAGCGCTGGAGGAACTCATTATTTATTTTAAATGTGTGTGTGTGTGGGGGTCCAAACCAATAATTATTAAGTGTGAGGGCGGGATGCCCCCCTCTGGTTCAATGGCAATGATGCCCATGCCCCTTCCCATCCATGCTTCCCTCATTTCTATGTTCTATCCCCACACTGTTTTGAAAAATTAGATGTAAATGGGGGAGAACATTCTATAGTACCTCGACAATCAAACTAGGCCAAATGTTTGGATTTGTGTAGCTTAGTGTGCTCTGGTCATTTGCGTGTTGATTGTTTATTGGTTTCCCTCTTTGTCACCTATTTTAGGTGGAGAAGAATGAAGAGGCTGACCAGGAGATCAAGCAGGATGGCAACAAACCAGAGGACAAAGCCCACAAAGCGGCCACCAAGATCCAGGCCAGCTTCCGGGGGCATATAATCCGGAAAAAAATGAAGGACGACGACAAGGAGGAGGATAGTCCGGCTGCCCCTGCGGAGGCGGAGGCAGCCGAGGCTTCCACCAAGGTGCCCAAAGAAGGAGAGGGTGAGGAGAAGAAGAAGGAGGAAGCCACCTCTCCTGCCGCGGAGAAGCCGGCTGGAGAGGCCGGAGAGGATAAGGCCAAAAGCCCCGTTACCGAACCGCCCGCCAACTCTCCGGCCACCGCGGATGATGGCAAAGTCGAGGTCCCTGCAGCCACCTCCCCCTCAGAACCACCTGTCCATCAGGAACCCAAGGAGGAGGCCAAGGAAGCGGAGAAGCCCAGAGATGCGCCCACCACCGAAGCCGAGAAACCCGCCGAGAATGTAAATGCAGACAAGAAGGAAGAGGAGGAAAAGGCGGAAGCCAAACCAGCCGATGTGCCTGCCGCTGCTAATGAGACAGCTGATTGTGAGGAAGCAAACCAAACACAAGACAAAAAAGGTGGGCTGCACCAGAACACCCAATGATTACAGAATGTAGCACTATATTACATCAATATTTCAGACAAACAGATGATGAATCTGTTTGAATTTTACTGCAGATGGGCAAAATGCTTAGAGAATGCTAGGCTGTTGTGCTACACCTGAAGTGTCTCCTGCATTTGTAACTCTGTAGCAGTGGCAACCCTCTCAGTCAAATTATGTGGTTGTGTTTCTTGTAGAAATGAATCCCACATTCTCTATTGCCATTTTTCCTGACATTTTTCTGCATTTTCTACACAATTTTTAAAATATAGACATAAATACTTTTTGCCCCAGGATACATTTTATGTCATTTTCTATCCAGTATGTTGCACTCACCACTTATAAGCCCTTATAGTAAAATGTGCAGAAGTGTGTTCTCCTTAAAGGATATCATTTGAACTAGGACAACTTTTACGTAGGTGTTATATTTTTATATATATAATACTATGACGAACATGGGCGTCGCCCCCATTCAACCAGAGAGGGACGTGTCCCCCTCACATTTTATAATTATTAGTTTGGATACCCCCATGTTGAATTTAAATAATTAGTTCCCCCAGCACTGTTGAATCTTGAATCTTTGGTGAAAGAATCCACTCCACTAAACCGATAGAAGAACACACACC
>JBBKCR010000001.1:23654845-23669371 GCA_037577295.1 Ladigesia roloffi
CACACACACACACACACACACACACACACACACACACACACACACACACACACACACACACACACACACAGTTAAGGGTCTTGCTCAGGAACCCAGTGGTTCACCTGCTGCTGTTCCCTCATCACTGATCACTGCTGCTGATCTCCATTTGGCTGCATTCATGATTGTGTGTGAATGTGTATGTGAGTGTGTGTGGATGTATATGAGTGTGTGTGTGTGTATATTAGTGGGTGTGTGTATGAGTGTGAGTGTGTAGGAGTTTGTGTGTATATGAGTGTGTGTGTGTGTGTGTGTGTATGCGTGTGTGTGTATATGAGTGTGTGTGTGTATGAGTGTGTGTGTTTATGAGTTTGTGTGTGTGTGAGACAAACAGAGTGGGGACTGACTGGTGGCGAGTTGTCCATCTCTGCTGACCCACTTCTTTAGCAACAGGAAGCTCTGGGCGGTGAGGGAGTTCGGGTTCTCCGTGCGGATCTGATTGATCTCATCCACCGAGAAGTTCATCTCTCGCGCCAGCTCTAGAGTCAGACCACAAACAAACACATCACATCACTACACAACTATGCACATCACTACAAAATACACACACCACATCACTACACAATACACAACAATACACATCACTACACAATACACACACCACATCACTACACAATACACAACTGTGCACATCACTAAACAATACACAACTATGCACATCACTACACAATACACACATCACATCAATACGCAATGCAAAACTATACACATCAATACACAATACATATACATCACATCAATACACAATACACAAATATACACATCACTACACAATACTCAACCATACACAACTATACACATCACTGCACAATACAAAACGTCACACAACTATACACAATACACACATCACATCACTACACAATACACAACTATACACACCACTACACAATATACACACATCACATCAATACACAATACACAACTATACACATCACTACACAATACACACACATCATATCACTACACAACATTACAAAACAATACACAATACACACACATCACATCACTACACAATACACAACAACACACAACTATACACATCACTACACAATACACACACCACATCATTACGCAATACACACACATTACATCACTGCACAATACACAGCTATACACATCACTTTACAATACACACACATCTCATCACTACAAAATACACAAGTACAACATCACGACACAACATTACACAACAGAACACACAACACACAGAGAATTGCTGCAGTGTAAAACCGTGTTCAGCCAAAAGGGGGCAGTCATTACTGCACTCACTCCCACGCTCCAGCTCTCACTGCATTCTTGAGCAACTTCAACATCAGAGCTGAACATATCAACCTCCTCTTTCCAACCAGGGAACCTAATCACTTTTCTCTGGGGACGATGTAATCTGACACCCTGCTTTAACCAGTCTCTTTAACCAGACTTTTTAACCAGTCTCTTTAACCAGACTAACCAGTCTCTTTAACCAGTATCTTTAACCAGACTAACCAGTCTTTTTAACCAGTCTCTTTAACCAGACTCTTTAACCAGACTATTTAACCAGTCTCTTTAACCAGACGAACCCATCTCTTTAACCAGACTCACCGGTCCAGCTGAGTCCCAGGTGATCGGCCACAATGGCCATGCGGAGGTCGGTTCTTTCACAGGGGCTCTGTGGACCTGGGAAACAGAAAAATCAGAGAAAAACCATTAGAATCGACTCATCATACCCCTTTTAAACTCACGTACACACAAGTGGCTGCATCCTTTTCTGGCCAGACTGTGCGTTTTGGAGCGCATTAGGTGTGACTGGAGCTCTGTTGCTTTCCAAACAGGCCTGAGAGGATGGGGACCATCATTCTGCAAGAACAACAGTGTGGGAATATCGCTGAGAGTGGCAAGAAAAGGAAGAACGCGCACAACAGACGGTGAACTGCTGCGTCTAAAAACACATAGTGCTCTGAATACTTCTGTGAATAGAAATTCTACAGAATCTATGCAGGCAATCACTGTGACTGTATTAAATTTAAAGTAATGAAAAAAACAAAAAAACAAAACAGAAGGTCTGTAACTTTCCAGACATTAGGGTGACTCTTCTGATGAAGAAAGGAGGCATGCAGGCATCCTGTACAATTCCAGTTACAAGGTTTACTGACAGTGAATAGACACTGAAACTGCAGCTTTCTGCGAGAGACTCTTGCACAGACAGACTGTCCAGTGGCCCCTCCCTCCCTAACATGCTACACCGACTGTCAAAGGTGGGGGGGAGAGAGAGAAGAGGGGATCCGACAAGGACAGGTACAGTAACACTCACACAGTACAGAGATGGGAGAAGAATGACAGAGATGGGCAGCTACTGTTCACGTCACAGGCAAACTCAGTCAGTCAATCACAACGGCTCATGCAACTAAGGATCAAATGAAGTTTTCAATAAAGTTTTACAAACTAGGCTTGATCTCCGCGACGGGGGGCGCCCCGCGAGCGCCTGCGCCCTTATTGCCCTCCTTCCCTGCTCCTGTCCGCCTAGTTCTCCTCCTGTCACTGCCCGCGGACCTTGAGACCTTTGACTTTGAGGGCGTGACCCCCCTGGAGGAGCCGGCAGAGAGGGAGGGCTGGGACTGGGAGGGGTCCGATAGGGAGGTGCTTCGCGATGTGCTGCTGTCCTCCTCCGACTGCTCTGCCTGCGTCTGTTTCTCCTCGTCTGAAAGGCGGTCCGCCACTTTGGCTGCTCCCCCGCTAACGCTCTGAAAGAACTTGATCGACTGCCTACAGAGTTCACTCAGGTTGGCTCTGTCTGCCTCACTAAATGCACAGTCTTTCGCAGCCACACCTGAGGACCTGTCCCTGGACGGCTGCTGGGGGGGGAACACCTGTCTGACCACCCTCCCTGCCTCCCCGAGCCTTCCTGACCTGGACCCTGCCTGACCTGCCACAGCAGACCCGACTGAAGCATTCCTCTTGATTTCTTTGACTGGAATTCTAGACCTGGGTTCTACCATACTAGAGGCAGGGTCCACTTTCCTAGCCTCGGGTTTTACAGCTTGTCTGGGTTTCTGCTTGCCTGAGCTCTGATTGTTGAAGCTGAACCCTGCGGCTTTGACCGGAAGCCTGGACCTGGGCTGTCCTTTGACCTCTGCCTCTTTCTGAGAGTCTGACTTTCTGTCCTGACCCTGAGAGCTGGAGCTGTTCTCTGCTGTCTCTGTGGGGACCCTGCAGAACTGAGCTTCTATCCTTCTGGCCTTCTGCAGAGTTGGCTCGGAAGATGACTGGAGGTTAAACACTACACTACAACACTGGATATAGTTAGCCTGAACACTGGAGGCCTCTAGATTATTGTTGTTATTGCAGTTCTCTGAGGGGAAATCTTTCCTTTCGGTTGCTGCTGAGTCAGAGCACCTGATACCCAACTGACTCTCAGATAAGTGGGACTCCAAGCTAACATATTCAGGCATCTGACTTGCTGAGGCATCTGCTTTAAAATCGCTCAGTTCTGCAGAACCAGAGTCTTTCTTTATGGTAATGGAGGCAGCGATTCCCATCTTTATAGGTGTACGTAATTTAGGGTCGACCTTAGAGGCCGTGACAGTGCAAGAGGAGGCGGTTTCGCCTACAGTGTCTGTGCATGGAGGTGCATTCAGGCAGCCAGTGCTGCCCTGAGCCGGACTGCCTCTGGATGGTGTAATGTCTGTAGCGGCCTCTACCTTCCCCTCTACAGCTCTCTCCCCTGAATTTGTTTGGGAGGCACCTACACCCGCACTTCTGCCCACTTTGCCCGTGTCCCCTGACATCCCTTCTGCGGTATGCTCACCAATCTGGAAAAACTGTAGCCTCTCCTCAACAAAGTCCCGCTTGCTCATGTCAATAGCGCCACTGCGGGTCATCTCAAACATCTTGCCCTCATGGAAGGGGAAGGGGTTGGGCTCGCTAGTTGGTGTGCTCTCATCAGTTGGTGTTCGAGCTGGAGTGGTGTCCGGAGTTGTAGCCTGTGACTTGTCTTCCACTGACAAACCAAAAGGCTTTGGATCTTCATCTTTGCCTTTAGCATCAAACGCTCCTTCTTCAGCTTCTTTGCTTGACCAAGGGTCAAAGTCCAAACCTTTAGTGGCAACAGTTTTAAAAGTGGTATTCAGTTCCTCCTCGAGTTTGTAACTGAAATAACTTTCTGCTGACCCCTGCCTGTCAGGATGCCTTCCCTCCAATGAGTAGATCTTGTCTGTGTCTTTATCGGTCTCTGATTTTTTGCTTTTAGATTTTGCCTTTTCTACAGTGTCCTCATTAGGAGTGCTCTCCTCTTCAATCACCTCCAATTTGCTCTGGCTGAATGATCGATCGCCTGTTTTTCCATCGTTAGAAAGGCTGGAGGTTTTGGGATCACTCAACCCATCATCCTCATCCTGCAAATCGTAACCATCAAGAGAGTCTATCTCAGTCGCATCTGTGTCATGGGAAAACTCTGCGGTTGTTGCTATAGAGCAGTCAGTAATGGACTGATCATTACCATTCTGCTCAAAGTCCACATCCTCTCCTTTGATTATACCATTCACACCCGACTCTCTGTGATGGGAGCCATTCCTCTCTGGTTTCCGAGGCCTGACATGTTTCTCGCCCTCCTCTGCCATTTTGAAGGTGTACTTTTTGAGAGGAATGGGTTGAAAGACTGATTCATCATCGCTGGAATCGGTGTTATCAGCTCCAGGTGGGAGAGGAGATGGTGGTTGGACTCGGATCACAGGTTCCGCAAGGAGGTGCCTGTCATGCTCCTCCTGAAGATTCACCTCCATCATCTCCGTCTCTGCCTCGGATGATGGACATGATGCCTTTCTTTCAGGGGCAGGCTGCTCCCTCTCCAGTGGTGGAGGTGGAGGAAACTCAATGTAAGGTACCCGTTTGTCTTTTGCTCTTTTCCCGGGTGATTCGTGTTTCCCTTTTGGAGGCTCGGTGGGAGTGGCAGGTTTTGCTTTCTCTGCTGGTAGTTCCCTAAAAATGAAAGTCTTCGGTTGCTCCTCTTCCTCTGATTCCTCTGGGATTGGGCTAGGCATGCCAGTCATGGAACCAATGACAGACTCTGGTGCTCTAGAATCACAGCTAACCTCCTCGGAGCTGGGTGTCTCTGGAGTGACGGGACTTCTTCCAGAACTGTCCATAAAAGTCACCTGCTCCAATGTGTCATCCTCTGGGCTACCCTGAGGTGAAGACTGCTGTTTCTGTTTGACTGTGTAAAACGCACCCCTGGTCTCATGGACTGTCCTGCTCTCATGGCTGACTACTTTTTTGTAGGTGCTAAGCTGCCCAGTGGCTGTCTCTTTCTCATACTGCTTCCCCACTTCGATGCTTACATACACTGGTAGTGGTTTGATGTCTGCACTAACACCTGGAGCAGCTCTCTCGATATACTCAATTTGATCGCTAACAACACCATTACAGACTACATTGGCAGTTCCTACTGACAACACTTCATTGGACGACTTGTTAGCATCAGAACTACAGTGATGCTTGCTTCTATCTAACGGTGGTATGTGGGATCTTGGTCCATCTGATTCTAGCTTTAATGCACTACTTTGGTGATGATCTATAAAACTAGATGAAACCCTAACAGGAATTTGTGATTCCGAGTTTTTTTTTAGAGAACCGTTGCGTTTGTCGTTGCTGCCGGGGTCTTCTCGAATCACCAGCTCTGTATATATGATCTTTTTGGTCATCTCACCTGTGGTGGCATTACCACTGTCTTCATTGTCAACCATAGCATCTTGAACTAGGGTGTGGGACATTTTGGACTTTTGGGCTTTATAGTGTCCATTGCCATGACTCTCCCAAGTTTTGTAAACTTTTCGATCTTTATCTGGATCTTGCTCTTTGCTAGGGCTGCTCTTCTGGTGTTTTGCGGTACTGCTATCTGACACACTTCTATTTCTGTCAGCCACTGCTTGGGCTCTCCTCATGTTATATATTTGCCCACTCTCACTATCGTGACTTTTCTTGTGGCTGTCCACTTTGGAAGAAGAGTCAGTAGTTTTTGGAAGGTTCCCCCCAGAAAAACCTTGATAGACTGGCAGTTTACTTTCTTGTACCTTCCTCACTGGAGAGCCAGAGGTTTGATCCCACTGGGGGCATTTATCTTGCTTTTGAGCCTCAGCTTCAAATTTCATTCTAACCGAGCTAACTTTGGATGTTGAGGGCTGAAAATACTTAGACGACTCGCTGGCACTACTTGCTGAAGAGCAGTCACCTTGTTTTCCATTGTCATCATTGCATTTAAGCAAAACACGTCTTTCTGGGCTACTTGGAAGGCTGGCACACTTCCTATCATGAGCACCATACTTGTCTCGGAACCTATCCCTGCTCCACTCCTCTCCACTCCCTCCACTCTTAAACACTGACCTCTCTGGGCTGCTGCAGGTAGAACAGGGTCCGGATCTGGTTTCTCGAACATCTGCCCTATGGTGCTTCTTCTCAGGGGAGTGGAGCTCATCATTTAATTTCTTGGTTTTATCACGAAAAAACTGTGACACTTCACTGAGCTTCTCCTCTGCCTCTTTGACTGTTCTGTCTACTCTGTCCTCATATATCATTCTGTCTCTATTTTTATTTTGCCTATCTTCAGACACTTTCATCCAAATTGACTTTTTTGGACTGCCAGCATCCGATGCGTACTGCAGCAGGGTCAGCTTGTCGTAGTTTTCATTTTCATTGGAGGCTGTGCCCGGCTTATCAGGTTTTAGCATGAATTCTCTCATAGAGCCACCGTGTGGTCCTTCCTCACAGTAACGAGATCTATCAATCACAGATTCATCCGAGTCTGAGTGAGACGAGTCAAATTTCTCAGAGAAGAGCATTTTTTCAGCAAATTTGTATGTCTCTCCCCTGGTATCTGCCGATTCCTCCTCATGGTATTCGACCGAATGCTGACTCAGCAGTTTCAGAGTTTTGTATGAGTCATCTCCCATCAGCTGGGCAGAGCTGGGTCGGCTGTCGTCCTCCTGAGAGACAGGGGTGTTCACTCTGGAGGAGTCTAAATAGCAGGGCAGGGATTCCTCCGGTTCCTCCTGCAGTTCCAGCTCCTCCCTGTTTTCAAGTTCTTTTATTCCACTGCTGCTCTGGTAAATGTACATTTCTTTCTCAGGGTGATTTTGGGTTTGCCTGATGATGACTTCTGTTGGTTCAGCTTTATTTCCTTTCTCAATGTGGACCTCAATGATGCGCTCCACTTTGGGCATCGAGTCTCGATCCAAAGGCCTCTGAGATGGGTCCACTCCTTCACTATTGCCTTTGTGCTCAAATAGACCTGTTAACTCTCTAGAAGGATCTCGGCCCGACTGAAAAGCCTTCATGATGTCTCTCACAGACATGGTTTCCTCAAGCCTCTCTGTGGCAGCCTCTTTACCTGGCGGTTTGTGGTAGACCATTCGGGTGGTGGTTGTGATATGAGTTTCCTCTTTGAGACGCATGCCTTTGCCAACTATGTCTTCTTCTGTATTGGTTCTGGCCTGGTAGGCTTTCACTCTCTCCTTGATGGAGCCACCAGGTGACCTGGGCTCTGAATCTATGCATCGTGGTGGAGGTTTTGCCATTTTAACCTCCTCCATTCCAGGCTCACTGGTGTCCTCTGGGGGCTCGTAGCTCCGGATAACATGTACAACCTCGGTTCGTGTTTCAGTGATGACCGGTGGGATTTCCTGAAACAGAGCTTTGGGTCCTGTTCCTTCGGCGCTTTGAGGCGCGGATGGAGTTCTCTCACTTCGAGTCTCAAACCCACTATCTGACAGTGGACTTTTATCTTGGTCATGAGAGACATCATCTGGTGAGTCAAGGACAACATCTGTCCCAAACAATGCATCTGCCAGCTTGCAGAGCTCTTTCTCCGAGGGGGATGGGCGCATGTTGGCGGGGGGCATTTTCAGCTTGTGCTCTTGAACGGCCATGGCAGGTTTTAAGACACGTTTCTGTTTCTCTGCTCCCTCTCTCCTCACCTCTTCAGTTCTCTGTTTTGCTTCTACAATTTTTGACAGGGGGCTTGTGCCGATGTCATTGGTTAGGTAGTCAACCACCTTTGCTAAGTTGAAATCTCTGTCAGGAATTTTTTTAGCCTTGCCTTGAGATGTCACCGTCTCGTATCGAGGGGGACACCTCCATCCGTTCTGCTGAATCTCATCTATATCATCCTCCAATTCATCTTCAGCCTTGCTATTTTTGCTATTTGCTTTACTCTCCCTTAGAACATCCTTGCTGAGTATCTCACTAACTTTGACCAAGTCTTGTTTGACTTTCTCCACAATCCTAAAAGGCTCCTCATCTTCCACTTTATGCTCTTTGGGAGAGTCAGACCGGAAGCCTTTGGAGACAGAGCTTGCATCCGTTTGCAGGATGGCCGACATTCGGATTAGATCCTCCTTCATTTCAGCCACGTCCTTCAGTATCTCTTGACTGTTGGACAGAGGAGATGGGGAGGTGGACTTTAGGGTTGCGGGGGACATAAACAGGGGCATTTTGACTGGGGACAGCGTTTTGGCGAAGGAAGACTGTGTTTGGGCGCTGGTCTCCGGGGGCATGGACTTCCTGGGGGACAAGAGTGCTGCTGTTGATTTAGAGATGTCAGGAAGCTTTTTAAACTGGTGCTCTGGCAGCACATTTATAACGGAATAAACAGGCACTGTGATTGTGCTGCAGGTGACGGAGGTGGTGGAGTTGGGAGGGGATCTAAGGGAGGCATAGATGGAGCTCGAGCCTGAGGACCGGATTGACTGATAGGAGGAAGATGGAGAGGACGACACGGACTTGAGTGTGCCGTAGCCTGCAGAGCAGGAGTTCAGCGTCTTCTCCACTTCATCAAAGGCAGCGTTGACGCTGGTGGTGGCAGCATTGGTTGTAGCCTGTATTCTCTCCTGTAGGCTTCCAGACATAAAATAATTTGGTGAGGGGGAACGATATTTAGTGGGCGACACGCTCCCATTGATCAGGGCCGCTGCACTGGGGGTGGGGTTACTTTTAAGGGGCGAGGAGAGGGAGCTGAGGAATCCCCTGTGAGAGCTGGAAGCATCGGTGCTCGTTCGGACTGAGGAGAGGCCTGGGACTGTTTTAATAGGGGAAGCGGTGGATGGAGCGTTTGAGGTTATGCCAGATTTATAAGGCAAACTGGAGTTATACATGTTGAGAGAGGACTTGGGTGAAGCAGGCGGGGTCATAGCAATGGAGGATCTCTCTAAAAGTGAACCTCCAGCAGGAACTGGAGAGGTTCTGGCAGAAAGTGCTGCCAGGCCCTTCACAGAGACCGGGTCAGGGGCGCTCTTTCCTGGGGAGGACAGCAGGGTTGGGGAAGCCTGAACTGGGTATTGAGCCTGCTGCACCACTGTCTTAATGGGGGATGAGATAGTTCTGTAGGAGCGTACTGGCGATGCTACATCACTGGCGGATTTGATGGAGGATGCAGGTGAGCCTCCGATGACTGATCTGATGGGGGAGGCGGAGTTCACGGACCACACGGACCTCAGTGGGGAGGCTGAGGGAGTGTTGGAGGAGGAGCTGGACATGGATCCGAACCCGGACTTGGCCTGACAGGAGACGCTGACGGGCGGGCTTGTCGCCCAAGCCTGGTAGGAGCGCGTCGTAAAGACAGGCTTGTAAGCGTAGCCAGCAGGCTGCGGCGTGGCTTTCGGAGGGGAGTTGTGGCCTCTTTCGGCTGTTTCTGACGCAAATTAACAAACCGAAAATAAAAATGAACAGAAATTGTTAAGAGAAAAAAAACAGAGAGAAGGGAAAGAAGTTTAGTCAAGACGTTTCATCAATGTGACAGAAAATAGAAAACACAATTTCTTGGACCGCTGTTGTACAGAATGGACATTATTTTTTGACAAATTGATGGTGACAAATTTTGAACGCAAAAAAAAAGAAAGAAACTAATTTAAATGAAAAAACAAGAAGCAAAAGAAAACAGGAAAGGAGTGCAGGACTGTGAAATGCAGGTGTTCAACCATTTTTACATTAACATAACAAAAACCTCACAAAATATCAAATGAATCATGATTAATAAATCAATTGTAAATGAGAAGGGACAATAATTACACAGACAAAAGAAGTTTATTTATTTAACAAAATGTAAAATAATACAACACAATGCAAACTCATAAAAAGGGGAAATAATGGAATGAAATACAACAGAAACTCCTACAATGAGCATGATTAAAAAAAAAACGAAATTCCAGTGAAGTGCGATGACAGAACAGAAGCCAAAAATGAGCTAATGTGCTAACTTAGCACTGGGATCTGATGCAGTTCAGCCAAACCCAGCGCAGAGGTAATAAACACCGTCTGCAGAGGATTTCAAAACTCTCTGAAGAAATGGAGAAGAAAATTAGGAACTCACTGGACGCTGGGTCGGTCAGATAGCTGTAGCGCTTTCGCAACGCAAATGAAGCAAAGGTATGGCGGCGCTCTTTGTTGTCATTCTGTAATAACAAAAAAACAAAAAGGCTATCAGAGAATAAACTGACTCGGAACTTAAGTTATTATGTTAATTTTTCTTTGATTTTCCATTTTTTGCAGATAAATTTTAAGATAGATTTAAGGCTTAATTTTTTTTTTTAATATAAAGTTGTTCCACACATGACTTTCACAAATATTAGCTACTATCAGTCCCAGTTACTTGGGGTTGTGCATAAACTTTATTGTGAATCTGATCTGGAATTGTAGTTCTAAAAGGAATTTCATTTATATTTAAGGGTTTTGTTATTTAGTTGTAATATTGGCAGTTTGAATCAAACAGGAATGTTCAGTCAGTCCTCAGGTTTTCATCTTGAGTCTCGATCTGCCAATAGTGAACGAAAGACTTGTGCTGGGAAACTCTGTAATATCTCTAAGACTCCAGCTCGGTTGAGTCAGACTCAGGTTCAATTGAGACTGGGGGACAGCTCAGTTCAGACCCAAGGGCGGTTCATTTAACACTCGAGCACAGTTCTGTCGACATCTGGGCATGATTCAGTCGAGACTCGGCACGGTTCAGTTGAGACTTGGGCATGGTTCAGTCGAGATCTTGGCATAGTTCAGTCGAGTCTTGGGCACGATTCAGTCAAGATCTGGGCATGGTTCAGTCGAGATCTGAGCACGGTTCAGTTGAGATCTGGGGATAGTTCAGTCGAGACTAGGACATGGTTCAGTCGAGATCTGGGCATGTTTCAGTTGAGATCTGGGCACATTTCAGTTGAGATCTGGGCATGGTTCAGTCAAGATCTGGGCACGGTTCAGTCAAGACTCGGCACGGTTCAGTTGAGATTTGGGCATGGTTCAGAATTGGAGATTTGGGCATGGTTCAAATATGGACAGAGAGAAATTGGACTCTGATGCAGATCTATTGTGATTCTTTAAGGGTTCAGTTTCAAATTGAATGGACAGGAAGGTCTGTACTTCGATAGAGAATAAAGGGATGGTCTGCAAATCTGAAGGAGAATGACAGGATGGTTTGCAAATCTGAAGGAGAATGGTGGGACGGTCTGTAAATCTGAAGTAGAATGACAGGACGGTCTGTAAATCTGAAGGAGAATGACGGGACGGTCTGCAAATCTGAAGGAGTATGGTGGGACGGTCTGTAAATCTGAAGGAGAATCGTGGGACGGTCTGTAAATCTGAAGGAGAATGGTGGGACGGTCTGTAAATCTGAAGGAGAATGATGGGACGGTCTGTAAATCTGAAGGAGACTGATGGGACAGTCTGTAAATCTGAAGGAGACTGATGGGACGGTCTGTAAATCTGAAGGAGAATGATGGGACGGTCTGTAAATCTGAAGGAGTCTGATGGGACAGTCTGTAAATCTGAGGGAGAATGATGGGACAGTCTGTAAATCTGAAGGAGTCTGATGGGACAGTCTGTAAATCTGAGGGAGAATGATTGGACGGTCTGTAAATCTCAAAGAGAACGCACAGTGATGAGACCAGTGAGAGATCAGACCAGCAGGGGGTGTGGGTGGATGGGAACGGAGAACCGGGCCGGGTGTGAGTCCGGCACTTAGTGTGGGAGGAAGGTTTTGGATGTAGCGGGAGTGACCTGTGACCGTTTATTCCAGTTAATGGCACTGACCAGTGGGCATTAAAGGACCAGCAGCTCCTTAAACAGGTAAGACAATTCTGCTCAGCCTGTTGGGAATGATCAACAGGCTTTCGGAGGATAATTAAATATTCCTATCAATTATTTCAATATTCGTTCATTACTTTCACTGCATTAAACCAAATTAAAAGTCGTTTAAAAAGTTGGTGCATTATCTTGCTGGAAAAAATGTATATAAAGAAACAAAACTCGATAACTTAAATAACTCACTATTAAACACACAAACCATGCAGTAAAACTAAGCTCATCTTATGTCAACCAATGAATGATCTGGGGAGAAAACAAAGCCTCTGATCAATCACAAAGAAGGAGAGCGTCACCATGGCGATGTCTTAAAATAGCTACTAGCGCATGAATTACACAGAAAGCTGGAACTGAACAGGTGGAGCCATCATTACCTCATCATCAGGATCAGACTCCGCCTCCTACAGAGAGAGTGAGAGAGAGAGAGAGAGACAGAGAGTGAGAGAGACAGAGAGAGGGAGAGAGAGAGAGAGAGAGGGAGAGAGAGGGAGAGAGAGAGAGTGAGTAGGTGTGAGTGTGTGAGTGTTTATGAGTGTGTGGTTGTGTGTGTGTGTGTGTGTGTGTTTGTGTATGTATGTGTCAGTACCTTCCTGTGTGTGGGTAGTGTGTGAGTGTGTGTGTTTGTGTATGTGTGTGTCAGTACCTTCCTCTGTGTGGGTAGTGTGTGTGTGTGTGTGTGTGTGTGTGGGTGGGTGTATGAGCATGTGTGTGTATGTGAGTGTGTGTATGTATGTGAGTTTGTGTTTGTCAGTACCTTCCTGTGTGTGGGTAGTGTGAGTGTGTGTGTGTGTCAGTACCTTCCGGTGTGGGTAGTGTGTGTGTGTGTGTCAGTACCTTCCTGTGTGTTGGTAGTGTGAGTGTGTGTGAGTGTGTGTGTGTCAGTTCCAGTGATAGGAATAAGGGCGCTATAAATAAACGCCGTTACTAACGCAGATACGTTTTTCAGTAACGAGTAATCAAACCTGTTATTGTTTCACGTTACAACGCCGTTACCGTTACTGACAATAATATGCGCGTTACTATAACTGAGAACACTGAAGCGGTTTTCGTGCGAGCAGCGTCACTCTCACCCATCTCTCTATCTTTGGGGTGTGTGTGTGTGTGTGTGTGTGTTCGGGGCTGGGACAGGACACATGATGATTCGTGTGTCTGTACACATTATGTAACTCGGAATGCGATGATTGGCTTAGATTTAGTAAATTTCCATGGTTTGCCAATCAGGCAGAGTAGGCGGTTCTACACAGGGACCAGACTCCCGTATTGCCCCGCCACTCTGAACAGTCAAATATATCAACAGTCAAAATATAATTGTTATAATCTCGACATGCGCTGGCTCGAAGAACAAAACTAACACTACGTGTGTTCTACACTGACTACTTAAAGTGCTACAGGAGTGCGATGACACACACGCACGTAACCCCCCACTATGCTGCCCCGTTCGCATATGTGCCCCCCTAAAAACACAATGACCCCCCCTTGTCCCCCCTGGTCATTTTAGCCTAGAACCGCCACTGTCCAGGAGTCACAACGATGGCAAGTCCAAGTTCAAAGGCAGCTTCTGCAAACTGGAAGTTTCGGCGCTACTTTTCCCTCGCTGAGGTTAAAGGCAAAAAAGATTATGTGACGTGCAGCTTTTGGCCAGGAAAACAGTGTCTCTCTGCGTCAGTGATTAGTGTACAATGTTTTATATTTATTTTATTTTTAAGTAACGCAAAAGTTACTTTGCCTGGTAATTAGTTACGTTTATAGTGATGTAACTCTGTTACTAACGCAGTTACTATTTGTTAGAAGTAACTAGTAACTCTAACTAATTACTTTTTAAAGGTACTTGCCCAACACTGGTCAGTACCTTCCTGTGTGTGGACAGTATGAGTGTGTCTGTGTGAGTGTGTGTGTGTTAGTACCTTCCTGTGTGTGGGTAGTGTGAGTGCGTGTGTGTGTTTGTGTGTATCAGTACCTTCCTGTGTGGGTAGTGTGTGTGTGTGTGTGTGTGTTTGTTAGTACCTTCCTGTGTGGGTAGTGTGTGTACGTGAGTGTGCGAGTGTTTGTGTGTCAGTACCTTCCTGTGTGTGGGTAGTGTTGGTGTGTGTGTGTGAGTGAGTGTGAGTATGTGTGTGTTAGTACCTTCCTGTGTGTGGGTAGTGTGAGTGTGTGTGAGTGTTCGTGTATCAGTACCTTCCTTTGTGTGGAGAGTGTGAGTGTGTGTGTGTGTGTGTGTGTGTATCAGTACCTTCCTGTGTGTGGGTAGTGTGAGTGTGAGTGAGCGTGAGTGTGTGTGTGTGTGTTAGTACCTTCCTGTGTGTGGGTAATGTGTGTGTGTGTGTGTGTGTGTGTCAGTACCTTCCTGTGTGTGTGTGTGTGTGTGTGTGTGTATATATGTGTGAGTGTGTGTGTGTA
>JBBKCR010000001.1:23679313-23722089 GCA_037577295.1 Ladigesia roloffi
AAATGCAGTGAGTACACATTATACGGCAAAATGAATGAGTAAACTGCAATACCCCAATCAAAAGGAGCCATTTCAAGTTTGTATTGACTATTACCAATAAAGCAATTAATTATTTCATACTGCTAATGGACAAATAAAAATCACATGAATTGATACAATTGTAATTTAATCCACTTCTTTTGTCATGAGATTAGAGATTCAGCCTTGCATAACACAAAGTTACATTCTTATTCATTTACAGTGGAATATAAAAATTCCAGCAAGAGAACAATGAATCTGGCACAATACATTTTTGGTGTAAGAAACAGAATAGGGACTTGTAAATGTTATAACAACAATGTAAGAAGCAATTTCCTCCAGGATTAATAAAGTTTTCAGATCCTGGTCTAGTTTGGAATGTAATAACCTTCAAACTGTCCGTCCCGTGCCTTGGCTGCCAGCTCTGATGAGGAGATGGTCTCTTGGCAGAGAGCACAGTCTTCTAATCCACCACTTCCCAAACTGGGCCCTGCACAGGAAACATAATGGCGTAAAAAACATGACAGATGTTAAAAACACAACGCTGCTGTGTTTTCATTCCAGAGGCTACTTGCCTTTATTTTGTTTCTCATTGTCCCCTTGCTCAGATTTTGTTGCCATGACCTCAAACAGTGTCTTCAGAATACTCCTCAGGTCACTTGCATAGTTTGTCTGCAACTGATCGGCAACACCTGAAGGTAAAGAAATCAGTGTCAAGGCAGTACAAACCTACAATCAACTGTGGAAAACATAATTGAGAAAGAATTACAGAACCATGTGCACATTTTTATTATTTAAATTTCTATTATGATTTTGACAAAAGTACAACATTTTAAAGAAAGCACAGGTGGATTGAAAGACTATTGGCTCAAATAAATCTATAAATATGCTCAGGACTACACATGGCCATATGGCCATATACATATACATACACTTCAGTATATTTTGATCTTTACTGAATGCCAGAAGACTGGTTACACCAATACACCAAAACAAACCCAGGAATGCCTCAACTCCAACTGTATTATCTGAATCTTTATGCATGGGTGTATAAGAGAATGTGCAGAAAGAATGCATACCTGATATGCAGACAAATAGGCGATGGATGAGGTCACTACTGCTGTGGAAACGTGATCGTATTTTATTATGAGAAGCCAGTTTGGCAGCCTGCAGAGCTAGTTGGATCTCATAGTGATCAAGATCCTCCGATATCTCCGAACTGGTGGTCAAACTACTGACAGAGCTAAAGGACAGATAAAGAGAGAATATTAAACACAAAATATCAACAAAGAATACACAAACTTCAGATAACTGGCATGTTAATATGTTTAGAAAATTGAAAAAATAAGTATGTTTAGGAAAAGTCTTTAGAGATTCAAACTGAAAATGCATTATGGCCAAACAGTGCGCACAGAACAAAGTTATCAGAAATACTGTCAAACAGCACCATATCTCTTATACAAGAAGGTTAAAGACATAAAAGGAGAAGCGTAAGGCACAGTGGCACTATTCATAAAGGCATCCTTAGACTGGAAGTTAGACAAATACTGGTCTAGGACACAATAATAGAATTTTATTTAACTATAAACACAAACAAAACCTCACCATTTAAGATCAATCGTATGCAGGTCCGATTTTGAATCAGATTTCTTCCGTATTTATGATGGTAATTATGACAAAAACCTACTTCCCCCACACCACAAGTCAATCTTGAACACCCCATGGCCCCATCACTGCTAGGTTTGGCTAACTGTGCCAATATGGCACTGGTACTTATATAACCGGCATGTACCAGACCGAAACAGAACACGAATTACAGTGTCTCATTTCGGTGCCACTTAACTGTGTAATTAAAATCAGACCTTGATCCCTCGAAGCACAGATGATGTAGTGACGTATTACTCATACTCTTGGTTTAGGGTTAAAACTTTTTATTTTGCATGTTAAATCGAATACCTGAACATGCCACTCCATTCACCTTTCTCTTTGACAAGCATAACATCTTTATTATTGTAATGGGGTGCTGAGACCTAGCTTATTCATTGGTGCATGCCATAGTTGTAGCGTTAACCATAATGAGAGGGAGGGAGATTCAGGAGTCGGGGGGGGGGCTTCTGCACTCAGAAACAGAAGTCTCGGCTGAGCAAAAACAGACTTAACTGCATCAGTATTTTTGTTGAATACATTTGAATAGACGTACCCTCACTGAGTTCCGGAGGCAGTTTGTAAGTCTTTCGGGAAGCGTAGTTTGATTGGGAGATCATTACTGACGTCTGCAGTTGGGTTCTCTCAAGTCCACTGTTTACTTAGCTTTGTTAGCTCTGTCCTTTATGGGTATTATCCACTGACTGGTACCAGCTCGGTTCGGTTCAACTCTACTCACTTTTTTGCTTTTCCATTATTTTGAATCTGGTACCTGGCAGCGTGGGGATAATAAAAAGGAACCCACTTCCCAAGCCCCGCCCCAGACCACGGCCCTGGCAATTCATCCCCCCCAATATTAAAAATGCTATGTGCGCCTCTGTTTGAAGCGGTTTAGTTATTGTATTTGGGTTAAGTGGCTTATGATTTTTTGTTGTTGTTTTATGTATTTGCTCATATATCCATATATAATTTCAACTTTTAATATATTAATATATTCCAAGCATTAAGTTCTTTCAATAAAAATGTAATCTTGAGTCATCCACCATCATTTTGTTAAGTATCAATTCAGGCACTGTTTTGGCACCGGTAGTGTTTTAAAAGTATCGATTTGGCACTGGTATCTAAACAACCCAAATGATAACAAACCCCAGTCACTGCTTCACCTGCTGGCAGGAACTAACCACTGCAGATGGAGATGTGCTGACCCCGAGATCTGGTCATCACAGTTTTATCCTTGTCTAAATTTGCTCAGATGCTTATCTTCACCCATTTGCTGGCTTCCAGCACATCAACATCAACTGACTATTCACTAGCTGCCTGACTGCAACGAGACCAATGGTATTTACTTCCCTTGCCATGGTATTAATGTTGTGGCTGGTCAGTCTATCAACACATAGATCAGTCTATGTGACCATTAACATGTTACAGTCTAACAGAGTCCATAGGTCCAAAATATTAACAAGGAAGTAGAGAGAGACACACAGCTATTAACAAATGTGCAGTCACTCTTGCACAATGGTCCAAAAGTCATAACTGTTTACCTGGGGGTGTACGCACTGGATAGAGTGCACGTGGTGACAGACACACTCTCGGAGTCACTGCTGGTGCCTGAACTGAGAGGGGACTCCTGTAAACTGTTGCCCACCAATCAAAGAAAACATGGGGAGGGAAGAAAAACAAAGCAAATAAAACTAAACAAGGTTTCAATCTTAAACTTAACTGAAAGCAACTAGAAATCACATTCAAACAGAAGAAAACAAAAATACCAGAAACGTAAAATACAGAATTTCTGGTCAGATAAAGTTCACACTATAACCCTAGGCTAATTGTCCAAGAGATACCTACTTTGACAATAAAGGTAATTTCGCCAATGGGAAACAAATTCGTTGAGGGGAACTAATAAAAAAAAATAATAACAGATTTTTAATCAAGCAATAATTTTGTCAAAGCATGCAGAGCAAGCAACTGCTTGCAAATATTTTCCAACAGAAACTTGAGACAAGAAAGTGTATTCAAAAATAGGATTTCATGCAGGAGCACAAATTGAATGTAAAGGTACAAATGTAACGATAACAAATTTTGCTGGCCGATAATTTGTCCCAGAAATTATTGCGATAAACGATAATATTGTCATTGTGTCCATTTCTACTGATGTAATGATATTGACATAATAATGCAAATGCACCATTTCAAAGATCCATAAACCTTGACTTCTAAAGATCACGTAACCCTGGCAGTGTAAGACATTGTAAGACAGTCAGCATACCTTGACGGTGTGGCTTAAAGTGATAGTTCACCCAAAAATGAAAATGTAATCTGGACTTGTCTGTGCATGCTTTTTTTAACTCGGAAAGGTTTGATGTCCATCCACTTCCATTAAATGACTACCAGACTGCTATGGCTAAAGCTAAAAATCTGCGTTTTGCTGAGGAAACAAAGTCACCTTCGACTTGGATGCCCTGGGTATAAGCAAATAAACATCAAATTTTCATTTTTGGGTGAACTATCGCTTTAAGGCAGGATCTCTCAGGAGTAGCAATGTGTTCAGCTGTGCTAAATGCTAGTGCGTGTAAGGCGATCGTCTTCGTCTTAATAACTCCAGCTCACCGGGGGGTATTATGACAAACCAGGCATCTTTGTAAAGCTCTTATTGAGCCAAAAAAGCAAAAATCATGCCAATATGTTGACTTCCTGCAATTTACTTCTAAATTATGAAGAGAAATTGACTAATTTTGTAACATAAATGACCCTAAAAATTCAGCTACATTTTGATATAAAATATAAATGTTGTGAGAACACGAACAAAATGCTTTCAGGAAATAAATATGCTGTATTCAGAGCAGGGGTGGACTGGGACTAAAAACTGCGTCTCAGCTGAGAAAGACAGTAGAAGCCTAATATGTGCTGCTGACAGTAAATTATTTATGTAAAAATTATTGGTGATTACCCCTACATTTTACTGTATTTTTATTACTAAAATTACACAAATTTATTACTGCCTTTACCTGTTTATAGCAAAGAAAATGACTGTGCATAAAAAGACAACGCCCAGGCATGAATTACAGTACAGTCTGTATGGGATTGCCTTTAAATTTTTGTTAGGGGTAAAGTATAAAATGTGTTTAATATGAAAAATAAATAAATAAATGTTGAGAGCATATTCGGGGCATATTTAGGGTTTACACTATAAAACTAGGTTGTTGGGTTTTTTTTTTCCCCTAAACCAAAACAAAACAAAGTTTTTCACTATAGGCTGGTGCTCTTGGAACGTAACCCCCGTGAAAAGCAGTGGATTACTTTAATCAAAAATATTAACAAATACATTAAAACACCTCTCTCATAGCAACAACACACACAAATATACAAAAACACAAACCTATAGCTCATTTTGTTGTCTTCTTTGGACTGTTTTTCCTGTCTCTCCTTCGCTGCAGTGCTCTTCACCACCTTGTAGGCTCTGCTTTGATGGGTGCAGCTCTCCCTCAGCTCCCCTGAGTCTCCAGAGTCTCTATCTTGGGACAGTGTTGAACTTGAGCTGCTGTCAAGGCACTTCTCACAGCACAGGGACTGGGAAAAGTCCCCTCCCTCTTGCTCTCCATCCTCTTCTCTCTCTGGTTGCAGAGTTGGAGGTGGAAGTAAGGGCAGAGGACAATCTCCCTTCCCTATACTGCCAGTCCCCACTGCTGACTGGATAACAGAGCTGGTTATAGTAAGCTTAAGCTTATCAAAACCTAGAGCCCCTCCAACTCCAGCAGTCTCTGTGGCAACAGGGTCGTCATGGCTGTCAAGGCAGCTGGTGGCACAGCAAACGCAGGAGTTGAGCAGGCAGTGGGTGGCTAGAAGAGCATTGCCCTGTGCAGCTATGGAACCCTCTCCAGAGTGAGGTAAGACCACGGCTAGGTCAGACAGGCTGGGTGAACGTGGGTTAAAGATGACTGTGGCAGACAGCTTCATACCACCTGTCCGATGAGCAATCACTTCTGCTGTCTCCGCCCCCTCTTCATCATGTGGCCCTTCCCAGCCATTTACCAGTGGCAACATATCAGAAGTACACACTGTTTCAGAGGAGGGACCCTGTTTACGCTGGTTGCTCTGACTACATGATTCATCTGACCGACAGACTGCCACCCAACCATTACAGGTGGAGTCAGTGGAAGGAGTGGGCCTTTTATATATGCTGGGACTGGCTCGCCGTCCTTGGCAGACTTCTGCGTTGGTCACAACAACCCCACCACTGCCTACCCCCTCAAGGTCATCCATGAAAAAAACTCGCTCGTCTTCCTCCTGGAAGGAGCCAGGAGCTCGGTGAGGAGAGTTCTCTGTGCTGGAGGGCCCCCTGGACCCCGCCAGGTTGGGCCGGTATGGCCTGGGATTATGTGTGGGAGACTGCCTTTGGCTTGGAGGTGAAAGCAGTGTGGACATCTGGTCACCCACCTGATGCACCATCATATTGAGCTGCTCAATCTCCTCTTCATCATATTGCATGGAGCAGGCCAGGTCTGCCTCTGCATCCTCCTCTCCCTCACTTGGGACATTCTGCTGACCCTCACTTTCCTCCCACACCCCCTCCTCCTCCTCCTCCTCCTCCTCACACTGGGGATTACACAAGGCGATGTCTGCTACCTTCTCTGCCTCTTTCTCCTCCTCTCTCTGTTCCTCCACTTGGCTGTTTGTGCTGGTGGAGGAGGCTGGTTCTGGGGTAGATGAGATGTCTGGGCCAACAGGGAACTCACCATCCTGGGAGATGCACAAACTCCGCTCCAGTGTCATCAGCTCATCTTCCGTCAAAGTCTGAAGCAGGTCCCTACGTCAACAAACCAAAAACATCCAGAAGCTCGCTTTGTCATAATAAGGTAAAAACAACTTGCTGAAAACCACACATTATATTTAGCATGATGAGAACAGTAGGCCTGGGTGGCACAGGCCACAGGAGCATATTTTTTCCCCTTTCTCATAGTGATCTGGTTATGAGACCAAGTAACAGATAAAAAGTAATGTCACAGCAGGTAAGCCAACTACTATCTACACACTGAGTGGAGAGGCTGGTGTGCCTAAATAAGAGGTTATAAATATGAGACAACACTATGTATGCAAGGAGTACCTTATTTTCTTCAGTAAAGTGCGAAATGGTCGGAAGAGTTCAGACATGTCCTCTGGTTTGTTGTCCAGGTTAAGTGGCCCTTCAGGGTACACCACAAGTCCACTAATAACACAACACGAAAAATGTTTTAGATGCTTGAAGAAGAACGTTTCTTTAAAGCAAAATAGAAAACCCTGTTTATAATAGAGTATTATAGCATAAAGCGAATAAACTGAAATGGATGAAAAGTGTGATAAATCACTTACCATACAATGGCTAGTCGAGGTATTGTAAACATGAGAGCAGGTTCATAATCATCAATCATGTCTTGAGTGAGATAGCCAAGCTTCAGAGCCCTTAAAACAGATGGTACAAATGGAATTACAAAATTTGCATAGTAAATTATTGACCTTATAAAACCTATTGATCATTCCATTTTTAAGAACGGCAAAAATCGTTAAGATTAAAATAACTAATTTTGTTTCTGTGGACTGTAAATTTCACTGAAGAAAGACTTGATGGTTTTACGTCTTATTAGTAAATGTAAAATATTTTCAGAAAAAGGCCTTTCCCCCCTACTGTGGAACAGAAATGATGACATTGTGTTACATGCTCTCTTTAGCTACTATAACAAATTATACTGCTGATTTAATAGTCTTTAGTTAAATAAATGCATCCCATTTATAGCATGAAATGATGAGTCATATGCCGACATTATAGACTTGGCAACCACAAATTTTATGAGCTCTTAAAGGTTTTTGATACAGATCTGTATGGAGTTGTTGAACAGCTAAGCACTTTGCAGTGTTGAGTAATAAAAACAAAAAAATAGGCAGTACTGTGTCAAGTTCAGTGTGGTTTCTGTTTCAAAGCATAAAACCAACACACCCATTGCTAAAAATCTGAGGCTGTGTAAGTCATGAAGAACGGGGAGAAGACAGGATTGTGGAATGGGGTAAAAGTAAAACAGTAGTGAAGAGACAGGATAATATTAGAGAACCGTGTGGAGTGTGTTTCCACTTGTTGCAAAGATTTTCAAAACTGGATGGGCACAAACCCAGGTGCAGTCTAGACCCACACCAGAAATGTTATCTGTAAATAGCAAAATGCCAAATCCTACTTTGCCATGTTTAATTATGTTAAACTAAACACAGGCAAAGTGTCCTTACATTTGCTATGCAAAATTTATTTTTATGCAGATAGGACAGAGAGACAGATTAACGGTGTACATCTGCAAGCCAATATATGTAAGTCTATAGTATATCAAAGCAGATAGTAAACTACTTCTTTGCCCTCTGTTTGTCACTTACCTTTCTACAGTCTCACAGAAGAGCACAATAACTTCCTGCTGAATGTAGTACTCTTTAGGGGACTTCACAGGCACCATGGCTGACACATAACTACAACATTAAAAAATAAATAAATAAAATAAACACACTGCCTGGCACTACAAATAATCACACTCTCTAGCACTGAAATAGAGCCTCAGTGATTTTTAACATTGTAAAGTCATTCAGAACTTATCGTACTAACATGTTTTTCACATGGTAATAGTTCTGGTTACTGTGACTTTATTTTATTACAAACATACCTTAGCTCAAACTCGGCAAAAAGGCTGTCAAACTGCCGCAGTGCCTCCCTCATGCGCTCGTTGTAGAAGTTGAGGTCTCGCAGCGCTTGGTCGCGTGTGATGTTGCGCAACTCCTCCAGACTGCGTGTCAGGTCTTTGGCGAGTGGCCTCATTGCCATGCTCTCAATCTCTCTGTTCATGATGATGGAGCCTGCTGCCAGGCACTAGACACATCCCCAACGTAAACCACAGTGTTATACACACACGAGACACATGCCAGTGTAGAAACTATTATTTTGCATGTTTAAGCAGTTGTTTCCTGTCCTCCACTGCCTTCACTCGCAACCAGCATTCTTCTGTATTCACTGCAAATCCTTCTATATACTTTTAAAGCCCTTCTTGGCCTCGCTCCTGCTGATAAACAAGACTTACATGATTTCTACACCACGTCCCATGAGTTAAGGTCAACACACTTACAGTAACCCAATACAGGCTGTCCTCAATAGGAGGCAGATTGTTGCTACAACTTAATAATGGAATTTATTGCTCAAACACCTTAGAGGTGCTTACTGTATTGTAGAATAGGATAGTCACATATTGTGTCTGTCTAGTCTTATTGTCTAATATAAATTTTTGTTTTAAATTCTTGTCACACTGTAAAGGGTTGTTAGGTTTGAGAAAGGTGGTAATTCAATTAAACTGACTATTGTTGTGCAAATAAAGTATGTCTGGGACACTACAGGATGCATTCTAGCTCATTAAGCATGGTTCATTAGTACAGTACACTTCAAGGTAGACACAGCAACTTTCGCAGAAATCCTTGAAAGATTTTACATGAGTGGACAGTTAATGGTAAATCTTTCAAGTCATTTGACCATACCTCTGCCCCAAACCACAGCTGTCCTGCAAGGTTGTCATGGCGGATCTCCTCTGGAAATTTCACGCAGAAGTCTCTGTTTGCTCGATCTTCTGGTATACACTCATCCATAATCTGGTTTATAATATTCAGAACATTGTCCTGCAAGGGAAGATGCCAACTGATTCAACAATCACTGTGTGTATCTTCTGTTATTTCTGGTGACAAATTGAAAAGTCATCCAAAATTCTCCTGCAGAGCGAGGGAAGGTTAATTAGAAGTAGATAAATAACTAACCTGGCAGGAGCGGAATTGGTTGACCAGCAATGTGCACCTCTGAGGGTCTTTTCTCCCATCCAGACTGTCCAGCTCCGAGGCCACCTGGTTCAGCTCTTCATCTGCATAGTAGAACTGGGCCAGTAGCTGGGGGTCTGACCTCTGCACCACATGAATGGAAGAGAAAAAAAGACTGTTTAATAAAACAACCAAATGGATAACCGCTGAGGCTGAAATAGGGGTGGGCGATATGGCAAAAATTTCGTATCACAATTATTTAACAGTTAAATCACGATTTCGATTTTATCGTCATATTTATATTACTTTGTAACTATAGTTTTTTTGTTTTTTACTATTTTGCAAGTTACTGAATTGTGCAACCAAAATATTAACCTTTGTTATATTTTTAACAAAACACCATTTAGGCCAAAGAACATTTTGCTAACATGTTTATTGAAAGCTTACATTTTGTAGATTTGCAGGTTAGGTAGGGCAGTTTGGATCTCCTGACGTGTCGGTTTGAGGCGGGGGAATCCGTGTATCATTCGTTCGTTCGTTTTTCAATATGAAACCAAAACCAAAAACACAGAAAAACCCTCGTATTTTCAGTTTTTGTTTCCTTTTGAGCTCAAATCAAAAATGGAAAAAACGGAAAACGACCGCTCATATTCCATTTTGGATTTTTCGTTTCGGCATGTAGGAGGGAGGAGAAACTGCACTGGTAGCTCCGCCCATCGGTTTTGGATGTAAAAATATTCCCGTTCCAAGTAAGGAAGGAACAGAATCTGCTCTAAACCGTCTTATTTTTGGACCCACTCTTAGCTCCTTTCAACCGCCACGGTGCCAAGTCCAGAACTGGTGATGTGTGTTTCGACTTTTGACCGAACAATGACAGGTGCTGGGGCCAAAAAACTGGGTTAGAGAGACAAAATCGGCTGGACAGGCTGTTAGCCTAGCTGCTAACTGTCACTGGGAGCCCTAAAAGCTAATAGATCAGCTTTCAACCGCTACATTAAACTATCATTAACTCTGCTATTACTAATGAACTGTCAAAATTCATCTCCAACTTCTCTGTCACTCAGAACCGTGTATTTATCGGTTGTATTAGGTGGCTGCAGACGTTACATATTTTAAAGTGGAACGGATATTTTGAGCGAGAAGCTACGATCACCCGTATTTGTTGTGTTTGTCATTCTGTTTGCTTCTTTAGTTTTATTAGTAGTTTGTAAGCTAAAACATTACTGAGGCCATGCTAAACACTTATAATAAATGTTTGCTGCATTTTAACCCCCTTTTCTGAGCTCCAAACATTAAAGAGGCTCAGCTGTGGCTGCGTGGCAGCGAACTGACCCGCTCATACACCCTGTATTAACATGAATAATATTAATGTTCATGTCTAATCTAATATCTGTGCAAATGAATGTATGAGAAAAGCAGATCTGAATGTCTTGAACGGAACGATTTTAGAGCACTCCGTGAAAGTAACCACGGTGACATTTTCCTACACAAATTCATGCTGAAACCTGTGGAAATGCATTCTGGTGGAAAAGAGATATCTGTGGCCAAGAGCAAGGAACCAAAGGCGCAGCTCCTTAAGCCATGGCTAAAAAGGCAACAGTATAATATAAATGTTTTTTAACTGACCATAATACCTATTAAAACCAAACTTTGGTTGGTTGAGCGCTCTTTCTATAAGGTGGGCATTAAGTGGACTAGCAAACAGTGTGATTTGGTTGATGGAATGTAGTCTTTAGACGATCCTACGATCTCTCTGCTTTGGCAGATCGTCAGTACACAGATTGTCTTCACGATCTCATATCGTCATATCACACACCCCTAGGCTGAAAACAATCCAGTGTTTGTGTTTGCACCCGTATTTGTATGAACATCAGAGTGGCCAGTACTGCCCCATGCCACAACACTGGCTATTGGGTCTGTTAATGCGATAAAGCCAAGAAGAAGCATTCTCGAGGAACAAAGGCCACACAAAGGCATACAATGTGACGACCACAAAAACGCAGGCTACTGTATGATGGTGAGAAAGGATGCCACTGCGGGAATAAAAAAGGGCACTGATCCACAGGCAGACCTTTGGCCTCCTTCTGCCGCATTCCACACTCTACAGGGAAAATTCTCCGAGCAGTGCATCATGGGTTTGGGAGGATCACGTTCCAGAGAGGATTCCAGACACCCCCACCCACCCACATCACTGTGCCTCCCCCAACCTCTGGGTCGTCAAACCATGTTATGCAGAATTATGAATCATGCTTGTTTCCATTATTATGGTTTACCCTACCCAACAATCATGGTCAATGATTCATAGAGAAGGGCATCACTAAATTTAAAGAGGTACACAGGAACTTCTCCACACAACACTTACAGCCTTGGTAATTATAGAAAACTTTTATCACCAGTCTTTATTGCTTGCACCCTTTTACATACAATGCGTGCATTTTCCCTAGACTCCTTACATCCCGTGAAGAACCCCAAGAAATGGTTATAACTTTTTAAAATCTGGGATGATTTTTCGGGGAAAAAGGTTGCATCACTCTACTAACACATCCAAAGTCAATAATGATATACAATAATTATACATCAAATTTTTGTTTTCTAAGCATACCGCAGAATTACAACACTGAACATTTTCCCCACAGAATATTTTATTACATTCCATCGATGACCAAAAAATGTACCGAAAAGAGACATTACTTAGTCTTCTATGGTAAAAAATATAATTTGGACAATGTGGGCACAATCATTAAATAATTGTACATTTTTCTATTACAAAGTTCAAATCAGGCATTTGGCTTTAATTTTTAAACTGGGTATATTACCCTATTCACTTTTTCCAAAAATGTTCAGAATGTTCATAACTACAACATTCAGAATGTGATGAACTAGAACATGGGCGTTTTGTCATTTTGACAGAACTATGTACACATTAAGTAAATGTAAAACTAATGCTGTAATTGTGAAAAAAACCCCTGATGAAATAGATTCATCTTTTGGTCCAGTATTTTTCCACATGTTAAGCTTGACAGCATTTGAACATTTGGGAGTTGCGTTTGTAATCCGTTCATCATGTGTGTTGTGAACCAGGCTTGGTTATGACACGTGTCTGGCTCACGGACCGGTGGAGAGTAAGCGGATTTGAGTGCCCTGCAGACCCCCAGCTCAGAGATGCTCACTCAGCCAATATACACTCCAAAAGACTTAAACCATCTGAGAATAATTGCTATTCTCTAGATAATCCACTTGAAAGAAACTGTTGCATGCTGAGATCTGTGTTCACACCGAGAATGTCACGTCTTATCTTTTATCACCTGGGCTGTTATGCTTCTCCTGATTGTTTGAGCTCTAGCCAGCACTGTGTAATTAAACACAATTTACTCTGATAGTAATAAAAGACTGGGCAGAGGTGTGGTTGATTAGTTAGCATGACACATGAAATTTTCATGCCATTCTGTCTGTAAAATAGCTTAATTCATGATCTCAAGTGACCTGTTCCACCACCTGTCAATAAAAATAGACTGATAAAAATTAAGCTTGTTTCCTTCATCCTGGTATAAAACTTACTGTAAGGCACGAATGTTTTCCAGCAATTTTAGATGTACAGCAGATACTGCTAAGCTAGGAAACTACACTAAAGCAACTACAATGGTGCTTGAACATTTAAATGTAAAACAAGCCAAAAGTTGTATTTTTCTTTATATTTTTAGCATTTTCTTTGTAAAATCACTCGAACACTGAATACTTCAAAATGTGTAAAGCAGAATATATATGATATAAAAGTAGAATATCAATAAAATATAGTTACCAATTAATAAGTGATATTAGGACTATCATTTGGACATTTTTTGCAATGATATTATCATTAGGAAAAAAGTAAGCTATAAGGTCTACAATGCTCACATGATACTTTGTTTATGAATTAAGATCAATTCACTATAATTTATCATGGTTATTTTGCAGATGATTAACTTGTGTGCAAATTAGATTAACTTGTGTGCAAAGCCAAGTGACAAAATAGACCAGTGCTTATGTACCAATAGATTCAGCACTGTGCTAGGATCTCAGGATCACTCTCACCCTGTGTGATGCCTAATATTCTACCTGATTTTGGGTTTTACAAGGTAAGGCATTACAATGACTACACAACCTAAATGGCCATTTTATATTGTCTTGCAATTTATTACCTGGTGAGGGTAAATCAACAACAGGAAATAAAAACAATCCAAGTATATTTTTTAAGTTTAGAACATGGTCCAGCTAAAAAAGCATTTTTTACTCATTAGGGCAAAAACGTACAAAATTGAACTTCAGTGCACTAAATTCAACACAGTTAAGCACTTTCCCCTCCTCTTGGTCTTGCTGTCTTGTGCGAAGGCGGCATTCAATACAAATGTGCAAGTGCAGCGTTCGTCAATTCACACTCTTGCACACACACCTTATCTACGGTCAGCTTCCTTTCCCATGACTTAAAACTGAGTAAAAGCAACATCTTACACGGGTGATGTATAAACCCAAAATAAAAGGGTCTTATGAATTGTTGCAAACTTGCTCACTTATTGTACCTCTTCATTTTAGTATAGTGAAGTAGAACACGGTCTGCAGGAACAGGACAAAAAAAAGCAGGAGCAAAAGCATTTACAGAAGTGTGGCAAAGGCTGGGCAGTTTTATGCAATTTCTATTGCATTAGATAAAATAGCACCTTTTTCAGCAGGGAGAGTTCTGGGACAGTCGTGCCCCTGTCTGCGGCATAACGAATTTAATGATTTCAATGATGTTGATGAAATTAAGTGTACGTCCGGACAGAAAAGTGATGCAACTGCACATCTCAAGAGTTTTGCTTTTATATGAAACAGAAGAATACTTTCAGATAGTTGCATTCCAGTGCTGGTTTCGGTGAGCTAACATTATCTGTCTAGCTGGATGACTAGGATTTCAGGCAGAAGTCACAATAAGAGTAAAACAAATCTAATACAAAGTTGGTTTGGACATGTCAACAAATGTCAGCTGAAGAACAATGTATGTACATACTAATGACAGACACTCAGCAAAAATAGAGAACCTCAGAAGTTACACGTATTACCAGCCTGGTACACAATATATTGTGGTTTGGTTTTAAAGAAAGGTGTCAAAACTCACCTTTGGCTTGTACAGCCATTTTCTGAAGCGGTTCATCATTGGTTACCTCGCCAGCTTCCCGACCCGGAGGAGCTCGGTCCCCGAGGCAGAGACTCCCACCGCAGCCTTTAGCAACCAGCACTGCTAACTGGCTAGTGGCTACCTAGCATCTAACAATTCCCCCTTGACTTAGGTAAACAGAGTCCGTAAATAGAGTCAGCTGATGTTATTCCTCTTTACACAAACAGCAGCACTGACCCCGCTCCTTCTGCACGTGCGTCCCGATGCCGTTTCGCCCCCCAAAATATTCCCTTCTCATGACTGAGCCGAGCAGCTACTCCGCTCGCTAACAGCAGGGTCCGAATCATGAAATCACCTCGAACCGGTTCTTTTCATTGTCCGAACCGATACCAACAGAGTCGAACTCTTGATCTTTGTTTATGCTGGTGCCATAACACTCTTAATAAAAACCAAAAATGCGTTTTAAAGGGCAATCGCATTAAATTGTCGCTCTGAAATAAACACAGATAGTTTTTTTTTGCAATCAAAGTTAATATTTGAATAAATGCAAACAAACAAGGACGCACTAAAATATCATATTTGCTTGCTAAAAAGGGCAGTTAATATTCTGTGAACTGATAGGGACTACACAGATTCGGTTCCGGATTTCTCCTCGATGCCTTCAGTCATTGCTTGGATTTGTGGAACTTCAGCTGTGGCTAACCTAAATTAAATTTATTTAAGTACTGATTGGCTCAAATCTGGTTTCTGATAGAAACAAGTAACACTCAAGAAACACATTGACACACTGTACATAGATTCACTGTTATAATATAAAATATAGTTTTTGCAAATGACTGACACTTTTTCACTGTACAGTAAAATCAGTGCATGATGAACATGTGAGACTGCTAGAGGTACCGTCACCGCACTCTTCCCCCTCCTGCCCCCCTCATTAGTGGGAGCCATCTGCTTCATTTTTTGAATGGGGAAATGCAGGAGGATATTTTCGTACTGTTCATGTATGATTGGACGGTCACTTTAAGATAATACAGTCAATTGGCTTGTGAATTAATGAATCATTCAATTGGACCATACGATTCATTCGAGCACATGATTCTTAAAATAGGCTCTATGAAGTATAAATGAAGCTTCACTGTTCGCTGCGGAAGTAACATCTAGCTGAAACAAGGGGTAGTCGGACTGGGTTGCCAAATGCTCCTTAACGGCTCCACTTATTATTGTGTCACAGGTCTTCCTTTTTTGGTTCGGCGACGGGAGCAGGCCCCGCAGTGTGCTAGTGATTAGGAAACCACATTTTGACGAATTTTTGACGGAAATATGTCTCAATGTTTTTCTGTGTAGCACTACGCCAATGATGTCAATAAAAAAGGAACGGTATGTTATGGGGACGTGTCGAAAATGGGAAACGCCCCGCTGTTGCTTGGCAACAGCAAAACATCGTAGCTCTTAGGACAGGCCGGTGCAGAAAATGGAAAACTCTTCTGGCAAGGTTTAAACAGTTATTGGAGCAATGTGTCAGATTTAGCACACACAGATTTGAAGGTACGTTATTCCCGAAATATGTTTGATTGTACAGTTAAAATATGCTCTACTTAAATATATCAATTGAGTTATATATTGTACTGGTCTGTTCAGGATGAATTACAAGAAGCTGGTCACAGACATCACCATCCTTCTGGACAAGTATGAACCACACAAACAGTGTGTGAACAGTTTTATAGATGAATCTGCCAGGACCCTTGAGGTATGTTAACTGTTAATTTAGCCAAAGTGTCATAAATAATGTGTTTTTTAAAACAAGATAAAAATAATTTTTTTTCATACAGAAATCCCTATGTCATCAGCTTGCTAAGTGCAACAAGGACAAATAAAAGATAATATAACAGATAAATATAAAGGCAATAGACAATAGTGCAACATAATGACAATGACAAAAACAGTGTAGCAACTGACACTGCTGGTTGTAAATTTTATCGTACAGTACTTTTCAGGAATAAGAAATAATTAGTGAAATCTGTCATAGTGATAATTTTGTTGGAGATGTTTATCAGTACCTTAGAGACATCCCTCTTTTTTGTCCATTAGAATCACCCCCCTGGAGACCAGAAGTTTGTGACTGATACTGTTTATGGTTGTATTGTACATCGAAGGCTCTTGGATGTTGTGATTAAAGTTTTTTACAATCAAAATGGGAAATCTTTATTCAAAACTGATCGGAACCTATTTGTTGGTAAGTTTTGTTATATTTAGATTATAAGGATTTTAGTGTAGTCAAAAATAAATGAACTACTGAATGTGCATGATAACTAAAAACTTCAAATCTAACTTGGCTACATAACACAGCTTGCATAAGTTTTACTCATTTTTTGTTCTTTTCTATCTCAGTGGTCTGTTACCTTGCTATGTTCAAGCTTGCGGATCTTGGTTTGGTGCAGTTCAGCAGAATAATCAAGTCTCTGGACAGCTCAAAAATGTATAAAGTAAGGAGATGAAAAAGCAACTGCTTTAAACATAAAATTTTCACAAATTCCTTTTTGTTCAGTAATATAAATATAGGAAATATAATTATATTTCCTATAAACCTGTCAGGCTAGTTTAGTAGCAAGTTCATTTACTTATATCAAACATTTTCATGCTCCGAAAAATTTCTTCATTAAAAAAAAAGAAGTTTCATGAAGTACACACTGTATATGCTTTTTTTCAAATGTACCATTATGTCATTAAAATCAATGCATTGGTATAGCTACAGCAGTTTAATACCACCTTTTCACACTGACGTGTTTTTGAATGATGTGTAATAAAGAACTGCCAATCAAAAGAGAAGTAATTAGCATATATTAGTAACAAAATCCTATGCAAATGGAAGGGATAAAGGGAAATTGGAAATGATAATGTAAAATTAAATTACAGGTGTTTTATATGCACCAATATATGTCATGTGGATTAGTGTATTGTGTTTTTTTTTTCAGTTTCTTAGTTTCTTCTTTAATGTTACCAACCTCAGCACCTGGATTTATGGGGAGTGGAGTCACATCTACGATGCTTCCTATGTGGAGCACAATTGGATTGGTCCATTATTGCGGTAATACAGAGCTACTGATAAGTGTAACATCTGGGTCTAAAGAAACTCATTTTTGCTAACATAATAATAGGAGTTGAGTTTTATTGCATACACTCAAAAAAATGAAACCTTGACTTTAATTAACTTTTTCTTGTCAAACAGGTTCCACAAAATGTAATTATGTAAATTGAAAATAAAGTTGAGACATTTATATGGACCGTAGTAGAAAAAATCATTTCAAGTCAACAAAAACAATACTTGTAAGTAAACTGAACATAAATAAAATAAGTAAAGTGCACAACTTTCTTGTTCATTTTTTTGAGTGTATGCTTTACACACAATTCAAACATATTTGTGTCTCATAAAAATTTAGTAGAATTCTGGATTTACTACAAATACATCATGTACTCCAGATATTGGGCAAAGAAATTGCAATGATGCCTCCCTTTCTAAAAGCTTCCTTTCTAAAAAAAACTGTATAAAGTTTTACCCTGTACTTCCCTTTAGATGGCAACCTGAGATTGAAGGTCTGCTTGATTACCTTACCAAGAAAATGACTAAAGGCAGTTTGCCCAGGAAATCCACTAAGAAATCCACGCAACCTCAGGAGTTTGATTTGACAAAGTCAAAACCTCGTCCAGTCCCTGCTCCTGAGCCTATTCCACAGCAGGAGAAAACAAAGCCTGTCAGTATGCATACATTAATGATGCTTGATAAAATGCTGATAATGAAAAAATTGTGCATGCAGTAATTATTCCCTTCATTTTTTACTCAGGTTCCAGCAAGCACCCACAGATCTCCAAAAGAGAAGCAAGTTTTGGAGGAGATTATACAGAAGAATCACCTAATAGCACAGGTCAGATCTTCTGAAAGTGAAGCTGCATTGTGTTACAGTATAACAATTCTGTTAACTCTGTGTACAGTACTGATTTTGCTATATATATATATTAATTGTAATTTCTGCCATGTATAGAAAGACTTGTATGAAGCAAATATTCAGCAGTTCAGGTGTGCGAACCCACAGAAATCTGAAAAGACAAAGGTAAAACATTTATTTAGACTCTCCAGTTGTTATTTAACATATCTTATTTCCATTTCATTTCAAAATATCTTGTTTCATGCTTACGAATACATATTCATCGTACTTATAAATAAAATATTAGAAGACATTATGTATTTAAATGTGAAGTGAACATAGAGAATTATGCCAGTGGTGTATAATACATTTCAAAACCATACATTTCATAATCGGTTTCTCTTACAAAGTCATTTGTATTTTCTGTTGGTAGAATATAATGTCAGAAATTCAGCATGACTTTGATGCTAAACTCCAATTTGATACAGTTTACACTTCTGGGACCCCATCAACTCAAAAGGTACTGTAAACCAATGTTAGAGAGCAACTTTAAACTGAATTTAAACCTAATTTTGACATGTGTCCTATATCTAATACTGTTTCTGTATTTGTTTCAAACTTACACAGATGAACAACTTTCCCATCAGATTAAACACAACAGCCATCCTGCGTGAGGGAGCATTGTATAATCGTCAGATGGAAGAGGAGCTGAACAGGTACGGTTATCTAATGCCTTAAAATAAAACATGAAAAAAGCACACATCTAACTCCTAAATTGATCAGTGATGAGGATCTGATATCTTACACCTTTAAAGAGAACACAGCACAGAAAACATAAATGCAGTATGTGTAAATGTAACAATGTTAAAATTAAACTGCTCATTCCCCAGTTTACAGGTAAAAAATATCAAATTTGAATTCATATTGATTGTGATTTCACAACTATGAACACATTGTTCATTTTGTAGCACATTAGAAATTCTGTGAAGTGTTTTGCTGATGTATCAGAATATTTCTGAACTTCTTCTGAATTTCAGAACTTATTGTACATTTCCATACCCTAGATGGGTAGTTTAATATTCAGGTGCCTCACTGCACAGCCGAAAATAATTGTCACATATCCTACAGGCACAGTACATATAGCTTACTTAGGTTTTAAAGCTGTGTTTAAAGGCATGTTAAGGCAGCGAACACACAAAAATGTGCAGGACAAGATGCCCTCAGGACTAGGGCTGAGAAACAATGTTTTAAAGGCACAGTGAGGGAAAAACAGCTTGTTTTATTCCACTAGAAGAAAAGCTTGGGAAGTAATAATGTAAAAAGGAATTATTATACTATCCTGCAAGCCCACACAAGCACTATAAGTGGACATTAGGTAAAGAAAGAAGATGTACCATGAGATCCCTTTGATATTTCCATTCTGAGTGTTCTGAGTAATACATTAAACTGCTCATGCATTTGCAGACTTGAGCGTCTGACACAGGGGGCAAATGAGCCCTCTGCGTTCCTGCAGTGGCAAAGAGAGATGAGAGAAAAGGACCTGCAGGAGGAACTAGCCCAGCTGGAGCGCAGGAGGCTGGAGGGGAAGATCAGCCATGAGGAGGCTCTTTTGGCACGGCAACGCGTGCTGGAGCTCAACCAACACAAAGCTCAGCTCAAAAAGGAAGAGGTGAATGGCATCTAGTCAGAATATTAGTCCTACTGCATAGTAATTCGAATGGAGCAACCAAGTACATAGACACTTTAAAAACAAATATTTGGTATACTTTCAGTGCACAGATTCTTCATTCAGATTCTGTAACAAAATATACATAAATTATATGTGAAGACATAAATCTTGCTGCAAAAAAACAAACCCCCCCCCTGATGTCCAGGTTGCCTCTGGTGTCTTATAATAATAATAATAATAATAATAATAATAATAATAATAATAATAATAATAATAATAATAATAATAATAATAATTTTTATTTATATAGCGCCTTTCTAGTGCTCAAGGACACTTTACATAGTCCCTTTAAAAGGTAGCATTGGATAAGAAGATTTCAAACGTGTAACAATCATGATTAAGTTAAAGGAGCTTCCTAAGATTCTAAGAGATAACATATTTAACCACACTTGAAGGGAAAAGGCCCTAACCCTAACCTTATAAAAGGCATTCTCTAACATTTTGGAACAATGTCAAGCACAAATAGAAACCTTCTTGGCATAATTAATATGGCCAGATTTGAAGTCATAAGGGTTGAATGGGTGATCCCAAAACTACCAGACAGTTGTGGAAGTATGGAACATCATGCAAACAGTAAAGAGGCCTAAACTGAAACTTATGATTTCTCCTTTACCTTTATTTTTTAACTGTAGACTTTTTAAATCTATGACTGTTTTGTACAGACCAATCACTTGTACTGGTTTGTGAGGTCTGTTAATTTTGTTAAAACATATCAATGTTTATGAATACATACTCTTCTCTTCATATTTCGAGTTAAAATTCAAAATGTGCATTTACATTGGATGCCGATATAAGCACTGAAAGTACATTAAATGACAAAAATGTCTGAATACTCACTTTGCTGTAGCAACTCTTTATTTGTACAAATATTCATAGTTTTAATGCAGCAATATCTCTGTAAGGAAGTTATTTTGAGCTCTGGTACAGCTGTTCATAACCATACACAGACTAACATTAGTGTGTGTATGCGCGTGTGTTTGGCATAGACAGAGGAACTGATGCGAAAGTATGCAGAGAAGCGTCTGAGGGAGGAGGAGGAGATGAAGGAACTGGTGCGGCAAGTGGCCGAAGGCCACAAAAACTCCAAAGCAGCTAAAATCGAACTGCACAAGATCAAACAGCGTATTGGTGAGTGAAAGCAATGAGAAAAGCTGCATGTTTAATAGTGGATCAAACTGTATATGCCATCTATAGAAGCATTTCTAACAAGTCAATCAAACTTTTTAAATATGTGTCCCATGTGTACTTGTATGTGTGCCACAGTTAAGGAGGTTTCTGAGCAGAGCAGGGAGCTTCTTCGACAGGCGCTGGAGGAAGCCCAGGCCGAGCTTAGCCGCAAGTTTGAACTCATCCGTCAGATTCGAGCCATTGAGTCAGTGCCTCACATCAGATGCAAGTTTCTGGATGACAGAGAGGTGGTTACAATCTTACACGTAATGTAGTAATACCGTCTTAAAGAGAGAGAGGAGAGAGAGAAAATGTATGATCTGGCAACCACTAATCGTCTGTTCTTATTGCCATGTCTTAGACGGGGGGTCACGACCTGCTGTGTGAGTTGTCTCTGGCGGAGCTACGGGAGCGCTTGGCCAGGCTAAGGGAGGAAGAGCAGCGGGAGCAGGAGGAGAAGAGGAACAAGATACTTGAGGAGAAACAGAACAAAGAGCAGCTACTGCTGGAGCAGCTGGACATCATTGCTCTACACAGGACTGCAGCAGGATATGCCACTATACAAAAGTAGGAATTTTTTAAAAGCTCTTTCTGAACCAGCGACATAACCAGGATCTTATAGGCTCCAGTGGAAAATGAATGAGCCCTTCCACCCAAGATTCAATTCAATTAATAAAAATAAAATGACAGTAATGATAATCTGCTTGTTTACTCACTATATAGACAAATAGCTTCCGTTGAGTGGCTATTATATCAGCTAAACAGTGATATTAGATACTGGATGGGATCAATCAACAAAAGCCCCCAATTAGTCAGGAGAATGTGTCACATGCAGTAGTAAAGTTGCAGGATCTGCATACATGTAAAAATATTTATATTAGAATATCTAGAAACTTGGGCTTAATAATCTAACATTGGTAAATGGCTGCAAACCCCTATTTGTGAAACAGGCAGGAGGAGATGAAGAAGAGAATGACGCTGCAGGAGGCAGTCAGTATGGACGAGAGAGTTTTGGAACTACAGAAGACTCTGGAGAAGAAGAAATTAGAGCGAAAGCAGAAGGAGAGTGAAAAAGCCAAAGTAAACATAGGGAAACAGGTGGCTACTCAGAAAGTTAAGACTTATATTCATGAAAAGGTGAGTGAGGCCTTGAATTCTCATTATAGTCGTCTTTTTTTATTGTTCTTTTCATGCCATTATTAATTTTATGACCATTGACTAATGTGTGTGACTAATAAAGTATACTAAGCAAGGACCAATTTTCCAGGCCCAGATTAAGTCCAAACTAAAAGAAGTTCCCATGGAAATAATGGAAAATGATACAGAACAAATACTTGAGAAATTGGTCCTTAGGTGTTTTTGTCTGGATCTTATATTTGAGTCCTATTTTCTCCTGAGCAGCAGACACTGGAGGAGCAGCACTGGTTGCAACTGGAGCAGGCTTTAGAGAGGCAAGTCCAGAAAGAAGCATCCAGGAGAAATACTTCAGGTTTGACCCATGGAATAGCTACATAAAAACTGTGGTTTTCATTATTGCTTAATATGAGGCACACGATCCAGATAATTTGCAGTCAGTTTGCTAAAAGAAATTGAATAAAGTGTTTACCAAAAAACATTCTATGCCTTATCCTGATAATATCAAAATGGAATTCCTGATGTTGTAGCATTTGTGCATGAATGTAATAATTGAGATTTAAATAAAGCAATTCAGAGTTTGATGTGGTAAAAGCTCCATCGTAGAGGAACTTTCCACAGAGAAGAAAGGCATCTAAAGGAGTTAATGCCTATAAAAGCTACCTTACACAAATTTTAGTGTACAGAATGGTAAATAAATTTGTTGCACCAAAGCTTAGTAGGATTGTTTAACAACAGCTTTAGATAAGACTATATATATATATTTTAAATAAATTCTTGGCAGAAACATACAGAGCATTGTAAAACAAAATAAAAATATTTCCCCATGCATAAAATGTGTGTAATCCTCTTTTAAAAACAACTTGAAATAAGATCATTAAAAGTCAAAATATGCTTGTACATTAGAAGTGGATATAAGCAATGAAAGTATATATAATAACGAACAAAAAATGTGTGAATGCCACAATTATTTGTACTTCTAAATGCAACAATATCTCTGTAAGCAAGTTACTGTGACTTTGGTACAGATGTTCGCAACCATACACAGACTAACACAAGTAAGTTTGTTTGTGTGTGTGTGTGTATGTGCGTGATTGGCATAAATCCCTTTAAAGACAACTTGAAAGAAAGCAAAAACAAAGGCAGACTGATCAGTGGTTAGAGTTTATTCTTTACCAAAGGGAAATGAAATTACATGGCCTGCAAATAAAAAAAATTACATGAATAGAATTACAAAGGTAAAAAAAAATTATACCAACAGAAAGATAAAGCGCTGCACAGTAACTACCACTATTTAAAAAAAGGCGCATCAGCTACAAGCATTAGAGTTTGGTACATTCCATTTCACTCAGTCACAGTTTCTTACATGGCTTAAAAAAACAAAAACAAAGAAAGTGCCAATCAAAACACCACTGTTCATCTTATAGGATCATGTAATATTCCAGCCTAAAATAAATTTTTTTCTAAAAACTGAATAATGATCTATGAGATTTTTACTCTAAATTGTAGGTTCTGCAATTCTAAAGAGCCAGTCTTATAAAACATTCAACAATTAGTCTAGTACAGATTTGAGAAACATCTACAGAATACAAAGGTTTTAGTCAAAATTCACAATATATTTCTACATGGAAATGCATGTTTTCATTAACACAATGCATAAGGCAGTAATACAGAAACCTAACTTTTAAATGTATTTAGTGTTTTATTTTCCCCATAAACCTATTACTTTTCTTTAAACTGATTATTTTAATATGGCGATCACATATACCAGTAAGCCCAGAATTCTACCTACCAGTTCCATCTGTACAATAATGATATTTAGTTAGTGTAAACTACATAAGACCGTATGTGCTGAGCTTTTGAACATTAAGACAGCAGCCACCTAATGTGCATTCTAACAACTCCATGTGCCAAGTTCCTTCTCAAAAGTGCATATAGTTTAGTGGTTTTTTATATCATTATCTGAGTAAATTAAATGTTTATAATTTAAAATACAATTGTGTTTAGTGTGTTGTGTCATGCAAGGTTTTCGCTGCCAATATATATGATCAGTCCTGCCGTTAAACAGGGAAGTTCACAGTTATGTAGGAATTGCTTATTGTTAGATAAATAAAGTTGCAGTTTTCAGTTGTACTGGAATGGGCAAATAGAAGACAAGACCAAGGATGTTGTCTGTATGGTCTATCTGTGCAATTTGTTAACAGCTCACCAGGCTTTGGGGTTCATTTTCTCTCTGAAAGATTTTCGTAGTTTGTTTCTTGGGGCAGGGATGGGAGGCTGAGGAGCTTGATTTAATTTTTCTGGGTGTTCAGCTTGGTCAAGCTCAGTGTCCCACTTTTTTGGAGTGTAAGGGTTCGGAGAGGGTTTGATCTGGGCTAAAGGTGGATTTTTCCGGGGTGGGGCATGAGTTTTCTGTAACTGCTGAATGATGGCAGAGAATTTAGTATCCAGGGAAGGCCTTCCTGTACGAGGCCTTGACCCCTTACAGGAATTCTCCTTCTCCACATAGGATGGGGCAGGTTGGACAAATGGCAGTTTATCAGGGGGAGGTGGAGGGGCTCTTCTCTTCTTGTTGCTGTTTAGGACTGGACTGGACCCGGACTGGATGCTCTCTTTACCTGGTGACAGAACGGTTTTCTCCACTACCATTGGTCTGGAGCCTTCAAATAGTGCACCCCAATGTGGAGGCTCCCTTTCCTCTTTCTGACCAATGAGAAAGCACCCATCGGTTTCCTCAATCTTATTGTGAATGATATCAGTCAAACTCTCAAACCTATCAGGTGAACCAATACCTGCAAAGCAAAAAGAACAGACCATAGGGGTGAAATCAAGATGGCTTTAGAATGCAACACATTCAGTTTTGGACAGTTACTCACTCATGTCATTGTAGACAGAGTCAGCTGGTTTGGTGAGGAAAAGTGGGGGCTTTCGTGGGGAAAAAGCCTCAATCTCCATCAGCCTATCACAGGTGTGTTGCCACTGACCTATTGCACATGTAAAAAAAACAAAAAACAAAAAAAACCACCTTATTCTTCTCTTTAAACAAACAAAAGCCTGCTAATTTCCATCTCCTTTATACACCCCCACACAACTATTTCACAGCTGTAACTCACTCTGATCATACAGGTGTTGCCAAAGGGCATTTAGCCAGTCCTGCAAAAGGCCAGGCATTTCAGCTGTAAATACATGGCTAGCAGGGTCTCCTGTCCCTGGATTAATCAGGCTCAGCCTAGCCCCGCTCTTCAGGTGGCCTTCTACCACACGAATGCGGGTGTCCTACACAGAAACACACAACATAAAAAAAAAAAAAAATTACGTAAAAATGTTCCTAATTGGTGCCGATTTATTTTTAAAACATTAAACATTATCCATAGTTAAAAATTTAGGATCCCCAAAAGGAAGAATAAAAAGAAAACACGTTTTTATAAACGCTGCTAATTCTCAGCTCTCCAGTTTCAATGTGATATACACTCTAAATGCACCATCCGTTACAATTCGCTTTCCTACCTTATTTATGGGAATAACAAAGCTTGGCTCCACTTTGGCTAGGATCTCCTCTGGACTGAAGTAGCAGGAAATAAGGCCAGCCTTCAGCACACAGTATAGCCTGCAGCAGCGCTGCAAACCCTCAATACTTTGCTAAACATAAACAAATGTATTGTGTTTATCACCACATGGAGCTCTAATATTGTATCCAAAGTCTGATATTGTATACCATGTGTTTATCGTGCAATCAAATTGTATACCTACTAACATTCATACCATGAACATCCAAGATATGTAAAAGATGTTAAATATTTTTGTGCCCCATACCTGCTGGCTGAGATAGCCACTCATCATATCATTTGTCATGCAGTCAGGCTGTGCCACCAGCTGACAGCACAGGTTTCCATAGAGTGGCAACCAAGATGACGCCACCACTGGGCAAGAAGAGACAAGTTATTGAAATAATAAACTTCTATTTTCATAAAAGGTTTTTGTGCCAATGTCCATACATAACAATAATTTATGTGTAGACCCAAACAATTACAATTAAAATAAAATATGAATAGAATGAATGAGAACCTGTCTACAAGGTCAAAGCATGAGTAGCATATTATTAATGCGGCTTTTTCACATACCACTCTGTAAGACTATGAGTGAATGAGACTGGAATGAGCCCTCAGCCTGTTCCAAATCCAAAGTTGTGTATGCCAGCAGAGAATACTGTGCCCCACTGAAAAATATTATAATCTTAAGAATTACAGTCAACAAACAACAGACAGAGATAAAGATACATAGAAGAGTGGTCCTTACGGTGGCAATGGGTTGGACTGAAAAAAGGTATCAGGATCATCTCCATCTAGAAGAGGATAAAGGTTCTTCCCAGATGATTTTCCAAAAGAGGAGCGAAATTTCCTGGCCAATTTCTTTGGTGTGTTGACAAGAGTTCCTTCCTCTTCAACTGCACAGCTGTAGAGTTCTACTACCAGCTCAAATTCTGGCTTAGCTTCAGAACTGTGACAGCACAAGCAACAAAGACAGGACATCTCTCTACTGTTCTGCAATAACAAGTTCATTCACAAATAATGTTGGATCAAATACTTACAAGATAGTGACACCCTGAAAGCAGATATCAGTCACTGATTGGTCAACAATCACCATCTCTGTGTCAAATATCTCAGAGCCAATCTTTATCAGACAGAAGACTGCCACCCGTTGAGAGTCTATTTGAAGAATTTAGGATTCAGTAAGTGAACATGCAGTATATAGGAGCTTTGAATTCTTATGTATTAGAATGAAAGTCATGCTTCATACTGAAAACACTCTTATAAACACAAACCATTTCTAAAAAAGTTATCCCTTTAAATGTAAAACTCCAGCTCTATTGCAAGTTAAAATACCAGTTTACTAAATTTGCCAGTCTCTGCAAAACATACATTATGTGAAAAAACAACATGCACATCAGAGTAGTTCCTTTAGGTCAGTATGCATTTATAGATCAAATAGTTACAAAAAAATATATATATAAGGATAAACAAAAAGAGCACTCACTCCCTTTGTTACCAAAGTGTTCAGAATCCTTCCAAAATAAAGGGATACGCAGACCTATGAGAAACAGAAAACTTGAAATTAGTCACAATTTCATACTTCATAATATTAGGGACAAAGTAAAGACAAACATATGCTGTCAGAAACAACCATATATTACCAGACAGAGCCACTTTGCCTTTACAAGACACTCTGTTCTGAGAGTCCACGGACCTGTAAAACATAGCCATTTAAATTTTTACTATTACATTTTGTTTACAGACATGTGCACAGACATTTTCTAAAACAGCATGCATATCTGACCTCCTTCTAAGACTCTCAGCCATGTCTTGGTGTTCCTTCCTTTTCTGTGCCTCAGTCATGTAGGCTTTGATTCTTGCATTGGAGGTAAATAAGCTTTTGGCTGCATCAAGGATCTGTTCTCTCTTGGTGCTGGCAACTAGAAGCTTGTATGCACCTGCTCTCATTCTCACCTCAAAGTCCATCTTCTCTTGTATATCACAGTCCTAAAGTACATCAAAGTATAAGATAAGCAGACATTCTACGAATTCTCTGAAACCAATCCTATGACAGACAACTGGCGAATACTGCACAGGATGGAAGGTAGTGGAATAGGGAAAAACTGGCATGTAACTCTAGGGGAAATGTTATTGAATGTGATGGTTGTTACGGGTCTCTAGACTCACTGCTAAATGGTTGGGAATGGCATAAGTATCTATCACCAATAATAATGAGATGGAGAGTATTTCCACCAGCCTTCACTGGTCTATCCAGTGTATGAGCAGAGGCCATATGGCAGGCTGAAGTAATGCACTAAGACAAGAATGAAAAGGGGCTTTAATGCAATTGGGTGGAGAAAGTATGGTGAACAAAGACTAAACACTAGGATTCTAGAAGCTAGTATACCATTCTCGAAAGCAGTGTGGTGATGTTTCCGTGTTAAAGACCAACATTTGTCTTAATAACTTAGATACTAGGAAACGTCACAACATGCTCGAGTATTTTACTACCTGTAGTTTCTTAGAAATTTGTCGTATGTACAACAAATTCATGTCCGCTATTATCTGCTGAGTGTCATTCAGGCTTGTGCATCGTTTCATGTTTCTTGCTCTCATCTGAAAAGGATATTGAATGAAATGTATGGTGGTTAGCATAGAATTACATGCAAAGTATAAAGTTTTTGTTGTTTGTTTTGCTTTTTAGTTTAGTCAGTTGGTCACCTTTGGTAAAAAAAAAAAATATATATATATATATATATATATATATATATACACACACACACACACACACACACATTTTTTTTTTTGCTGAAAAAGTTACAGAAGAATGTCTCCCACCAATTACTACCATTCTGCGCTCTCTCTCATATATATTTTGCTGCTGTGTTGTATATATTTTTTCTATAGGTTATACTGCTTCTACTGCAAATTTCCCACCTGTGGGACTAATAAAGGGCTATTTTATATGCAAGAAAGGCAAACGTACTTACATTTCAGAAAAAAAAGTGTTAGAAACGGGACGTGGCGACCAAATGTAACTATTATAATATTAATAACATTATCCAATTTAAAGTGGTTATCAAAAGAATAATTAAAAGAGGGCTCTGCAAGTTCCAAGCTCTGTAACGTCAGGTACAATTAAAACCCGGCGTAAATCTCAGCAACAATATAAACTGAGCAATACGTCCTGTTACGTACCTCGTTTTGTAAAAACAACACACTTTCTCTTATCTTCTTTCTCTTGACCTCCATGGCGAAAGACGAAGAGGAAGACACGGTGGACCTCGTAGCGATATTTCGTCTAAAAATTCGTCCGTCCCGCGGAAGATCCATACTGGCTTCCACAGGAGAGACGACTCCTCTCGGAACAACGAACCCACACTCAGCCCGGCCAAGATTCAGCCAATCGCCTTCTTCCAAACCTCAGCGTTGCCTAAACAACCATGGGACCGTACCACTTTCAAATTTCGAAATTGAGGCGTGGACGTTTAAATGACTAAGCATACGGGTAGACATACTTAGCTTCACAGATTATTCATATTATAACTGAGAAAATCATTGAAATCAACCACGTTATCATTTTGTGGTGGAAGGGCTTGCAATCGTTATGTTTTCATTTGAACTGCCCCCGTCTGTTTTTGAATGGTTCGAGCCGATCGTCTGTCGCACTCTGCATTCTAATGAATTTTCAGTCATTCTTATCAAACCCCTCCAGTTAGAGGAGGACATTGTCAGTTAGTATGACTGTATATTGCAAAATTGGGTGGCTTTCTATGATTATTTTGAATGGATGGCATTTCGGTGTCTCATCAAAACTGTCTGTGACACTGGTAGTTATGCAATTAGAGCAGGTTTAGATGTGTTCTTCACATGTCGAACCTGCCATCGAGCTGTCAGGTGACAAAACGCGTGTCGGGCAGAAGAGCAGAGAAGCCAAGCCGGACAGCTATCTGCGATCATCTATTTTACCAGCTGATGTCCTGGACGTTACCAGTCCCAAATCGTTTTTAAAGAGCTACGTTTGTGGTTCCCAGTATCTCCATGACACTGACTGCACGACTCGGTCTGACAACCTACAGTAACAAGTGAACGCCTCCAGAGGAACGCCAATTCCATAACCAGCTCCTCTCCTTCACGTAAGCCCATCGAACTACCTTTAGTTCCATCTGAGATTGACAGTTGTGTGATCAAAAATCAGAAGCTATTATTCTAATGCACTGAATCTGAGTTATGTATCTACGTCATACATTGTATTCTCGTGAGCCTTCTTCCAAGATTTCATCAAATATGTCAAAGCTACCACCTGATTAATTCACCTAATTTATCACTACGAGTTAATGACCATCACGTATCTAGGTTGATTGTTATAAAGAGTGTCACTCTAGTTGGATGATGAACCTGTTACAGCTGTCTGGCAGTCTGTTACTGTTCCACCCAAATCCAGCTATTCAAGGCTAGAGCTAATGCATTCACATTGGCCTGCTTTTGATTTAAGACAAAATGAAGAATTGGGGAATGGATATGAACAAGTGAATGAATGAATGAATGATCAGGCATATGCATTAGACAGAGGAACACAGACTAGCAACTCTTTGTCTTGAAGACTATACTATATTTTTTATTTCTTAAGAAATCTGATTGATCTTTAATCTTTTTGACCAAGTAAAATCAGATTGGTTTAAAATGAAGTGTGGCATTCCAGTCAAACTTCCACAGTCATAGTTGTTCATAATGGTGGTGTTAAAGCTATCTCATAGAAGGCTGTTACATTAAATTGTTATGGGGGGTATTCTGCTTGATGCCTGATACATTGTTTTATAGTCATTTTGAAACTAGATTTTGGCCTAAACTGTGTTGATGTGTGTTTAAATCCATTAAAACTAGAGGGTTAAATAATGGTAAAGTTAGGGGGTACAGAACAGTACAGTATATTGGCATTTTGGAAAGTAAATAAAATGACTATGTTTTTTGTTGTAGACATCTCAGCCCTTGATTCCAGCCTCCACCACTTTGAAGAAATCCAGACTGGTAAGTTTTGCTATAATTTCAGGTCAAGAAAGACTAAATTACTTTATTTACTTCTAAACACTTGATTTATGCAATATTTGATATTAAGTGACTGACATTGTGTTGTCAGGATATTTCTGAAATGCAGCAGAAGTTGTGCACCCGCAACACGACCCTGTTTGTGGAGAATGGCCAGGCCTGTGGTGCAGGCATGCCGTCTCAGCTCCCATTTCGTTGCCCTCGGTGCGGAGAGCATGAACGCTTCCACAGCTTGGCTGCGCTGAGGGCCCACCTGGAATACAGCCACACCTACCACACACATCCCAGGCATGACCTCAGCCTTCCCAACAGTAGAGGTCATTCATACCTTGACTTTATAGAGGACTGCAAGAGCGCCACTGCCGAGACCCAGAGAACAAAAGATGCAGGCACTGACACTCATTCTCTTGGGAGGGGGGAGCAAAAACTCCCTTTCAGTTCTGACCCCCCTCCACCTGAACAGTGTCCAGAGGGTCCCTTCTTCCCAGGAAAGAGCCTGGCTGAGGTGGAGACGGTTGGCACTGAGCTCCTCTCGGCACCGGTGGCTTCAGTGGGGCAGAGGCTGGAAGGCATGATGAGGACGGCTAACAGTAGTATGGAGCGACGCCTGTTGCGGCTCAGCTCTGAGCTGGCCCAGACGGACACGGCTCTGCTGTGTGAGCGGGCTCACTCGCACCACCTGGCCCAGGAGCGGCAGGAAGTGCTGGAGCGCGAGCGGGCACTCAGCAGGCAGGTGGACACAGCCGTCATGGTCATCGCTACACTGCGGCAGCAACTAAGCATGTCTGAGCATGAGCTGGAGCGCAGGAAACAGTACGTAATGCACCCCAGACACGGCCAAATAAACTGTCTAAAATCAGCAACAGAAAGACATACATATTGAACAATAGAGAGATTGATAGAATAGTAACTTGAAATGTAGAAAAGTGTGCTTTGTGCAACAGAATGCAATACAGTTTTGTCAACAGCACAGATGTACAGCCACACAATACATAACACAGAGCAAAGTTATAAACATTTATTTTAGCACCAAGTGATACTATACTTTTTTAGTAAATAAAACATGTAATTTGACATTTGCTTGTGATTGTGTAAAAATGTAACACAGACAAAGTTTCTCAGGTCATTACCTGGATGCAGTTATTTGAATATTCTGTAACTGATTTTTGTAGAGGATGAGCAGTTGTTTATGACTTTGTTTAGGGAAGTGATTACCATCCAGAAATTTCTAGAAGCAGCGGCGCAGCACGAGATGTGTGGGAAAGTTCGTTTGCGACGGTTCATTGAGAGCCTCCTGCGACGCATCGCCCTGGCTGAAAGGCTGCTGGAGTACTACCAGAGCACTCCACACGAGCACTATTGCACTGCACACCCAGTACGTCACAACTTTCACTATTACAGCTGAATACAGAATACACAGTGCATGCTGAATGTACAGTGAAGTGTTGACCATAAAGAAAAGCTCTTTGGGTTATCTTTGTGAGATAAATAATATTTGCACTCACAGCTGTTTTCGGTCTAGGAACCTCCTTCAACTGATATTGGTGCCCAAAGAATATCCAAAAGCAGGTACTGCATGACTTGTTTTTTTACACATTCATTATAACCTTGATATGTGCAGTTGGTATTCCATAGTATGTTACTAAATTATCTAAATTGTTAATGGTAAATCATGGCCTGATTTATCTAAAACAGCTTGCAGCAGAGATGCTTTCCCTTATTACTTATTCACTGGGATCAAACAAGGTTACTTGAGGATCGTATCACTGTAGTTTAAAAGTTTAAAGTAATGATCTCTTAGCAACATTTGCACTGTCTTAAGGCTCAGTGACTTTTTTGCCATTTCCATTGGTCTGCTTTGATTTTCTGAATTATAGAATTACATTGGGTCACGTTGGGTCATTTTTGTGTTTGTATGATTTTGTTTGCATGTATATACTGCTCTGGAAATAATAAGAGACCACTGCAAATATGTTCAGCTTCTCAGATTTTTTTCTTTTGTAGGTGCAAGTACTGAACTGAACAGTTTCGCCTTAGTTTCTAAGATCTGCTGGCAGATTTTCTCCTAATTTTCAAATAAAAAATATTGTTCTTTAAAGCGTGATAATATATATATTTTCTGGCGCTGTGTGTTCATAATATATTTATATTATATACACACAGCGCCAGAAACATGAAGACCTCTGCAATTCATTTTTAAATCAGCATCTCTATGAGTATGACACATTTGTTTTCTTTAAATCACTCTTTTGTTCTTTAAATGTTTTTAGGTATATGTAAAGATATATATTATTGCAATTTCTAAGGTATGCATATGAAATGTTTTGCATATGTATTTTATGAGATATAAAATCTGTGTTCTATATATAATAATATATAATCACGGCCAAAAGAAGGCCTCTTATTTCCATTTAGGTTTTTCTTTTGTTTGTTTATAGACAGTAATGTTCAACCACAACTGTGTCACTCTGTTATGACACGGCTTGAAAATTTGTGTCAAAATGTCTTAGAGAAATGGCTTAGTAACAAACCAAACTAATTGATTTATCTCTATCTTTTATGTAAACAAACACACAGCCTACCTGTTGTGGTTTTTCCTGCCAGGTGTACAGGGGAGCAGCTGGTCAGTGATGAAGAGCAGCCGCTTGGGCGTTACTCTGGCTGGGGAGTGTCCAGAATGTCTGGGGAGAGACTGGGTCATCAGGGTTGGCTCCAGCGTAGCAGGTCAGATGGTTATGAGGTTTAGCGAGCTGGCCTAAGCTTTACACTGAATGTATTATTTATGTTCAAAATGTAGCGCATAGAGATTGTATTTTAAGCTAATATATAGACAAAAGCAGTATGTAACAACATACATGAAATTAAAGGTTGATCATGATCTCCCTGTGAGAGACAGACTTTTTCCGGATAATGTGGAAAGGCAGGCCTGTGGACCAAGCCCCAGGGTGGGCATCGGCTCCGCTTGGGAAGAAGAAGCCCCAGCCTGGGTGGAAGCTCCAGCTTGCGTGACTAGTGCAATTAGTACATGCTGTATATAATGGTGTTTATAATAAAAGATACATTAAATGAACTGGTTAGTGTTTGGGTTAGCTAGCCAGCTAACTAGCCAGGCCTTCTATTTTAAAATAGCTACTAGCTAATCTTATTTATTGAAGTACTTAACTCTAAACATTCATTGTTCTATTAGAAGATATTTACACTAAAGCTAACCCTCAGCCTAACTTTAGCCCATTTATTTTGGACAATTAATTTACATCTGCCCAATCAGGACAGCTCCTCCATCCTGCCTGGGGCTTCACATCATTAACCGGCGAAGATGAAGCTAATCTTACTCTCACTCTTACCAATTTCAGTCTAAATACTATTCAAGTTTGAGCCTGTGGTGTCTAGTGGTGTCCAGTTATGGCATGTTAGTGTTTTGATACTCCGTAAATTCACACTAAATTTAATCTCTCTCCATCTGTAGAGTGCTGTGACACTTTTGGACACTGCCCTTTATATCTGTTTCACATAGCTACCTAAGTTAGAGATTTATGTCATGTGGAATCATAAACAAGTTTTAATAATGTGAGAACTGAATGCTTCACATGTCACCAATGTTTAGATTTTAGCTGTTTGAATGTACTGGAAAGACATACATAACACAGTCATCTATGTAATGGAAAGGATGAGGGGTCTCATTTATAACTGTTGCGTACGTACAAAACGGACCTAAAATATGCGCATGCCTCTTTCTACACACAAGTTCCGAACTATAGCAAAAAACTTGACGGCAGAATGTGCATATATGTGCGCAAACTCATGCGAACATTTTGGACGAAAGAAATGTGACCCTGTGTGAAGAAATTCAAAGAATAACATTTTTTTTTGTCATGTGTACACTACACTACATTTCTTTGTGCAATTCTTTCTTTGCTTTCCACACACAAATGCCAAGGTTAGGTTAAGCAATTTCATTTTTAAATAAAACTAAATAAGAACAATAGTATATAAAATAAAATAGTAAAATTAATAAGTGTGACATGCAGATTTGGACAATATTGTGCATTTGCAAATGAAGGAATGTTTTTTCAACGAGCAATAATTACAGTATGAGCAAAAATTACAGTATGAGGGTGAATATATTAGTACATTAATAATAATTCCTTGTGTTAGTGAGTACTACACCATACATTCAGTCTCACACATTCAGTCACTTATTTATAATAATGAATAAATATATAAGTAAAATACATAATTTGACTCGATTCTTAATTTAATCTTCACTATGCGCAACAGCTGTTTAAATGTAAATGGATAAGTGGTGGCTGTGATAATCACAATCATTGGGCTGATTGCTGAAAACACATAAATACTGTGATCACATTCGTGCGTAATGTAGAATAATGGATGGGCTTGCATTGTTAGAGAGGATTATGCCAACGGCAGAATTAGAACGGAACGGGTGTTCAGGGACCATGAGTATTTTTTTGGCCCATGATGATGACTGGCTCATAAGCCGATTTAGATTACCTTGATGTGTGCTTTTGGAGCTTTGTGCTGAACTGGGTCCAATGACGGACCAAACGGAACCGCACAATCCCGGTACAAATGCAGGTACAGACGTCTCTGGGGTTCCTTGCATCTGGCTGTTACTAGCGGGAATTAGCCGACAAGTATGTTATAATTAACCATAAAATAGCTCATTTATTCTAAAGCTTGTTTAGGATATACAAAAGTAATTGTTTAATTTTATTCTACATCTGGGATATCACAGCCATTGATAAGCTCAATAATACCTGTTGTTCTGGATGGCTACAAGATTTATTAAGTTCCCTTGTACTGCAATTTTTTTTTTTTGGATTACTTTTAAATCTGACCTTTTTTTTGTTCGCAAAATTACGTGCGAACAATCCCAGATAGGGTGCGATATATAAAGCTAAATTTACTTGGAGGTGTGTGTGCGCACGGTTTCATAAATCTGACTTTTCCTCTGCATGCGCCATTTTCATCTTTTTGTCGTACGTATACGTTCAGTATGAGTTCTACGCAAAGTTTTATAAATGAGACCCTTGATCTGTAGTACTTTGAGCTTGCAGTTAATTTGTTTGTGTTTATGTGTTAGTAACAACAATGTTTTCCTTGAAAAAATGTATTATTTGAATAGTTAATTTGTCTGTAGGTCTCCAGTATTTACATTGGTCTCTTTTGAAGGTGCTGTTGCACTATGAATGTCTATTATAATATTTGAGCGCAATGACGCACATAACTTATATTTTACTGGTGCTAAATCCTGGGGGATGAATATAAACACCCTAAACATTGTAGTCAATGTTCTGTGATTTGAACAGCCTTTCATTTTAGGGTTAAATATATATTTGATTGGCAATATTAGCCCAGCCCACTTTTTATATTAGAAGACGCTTTTGGGTTGAATGTTCAGTTACGTTTGGCTGGGATTTGTCTCCCAAAGCCTGACGATCATTAATTTTACTGAGAAGTTTGAGATGAGTGGATGCCAGGGTTAAAATCCTCATAGGTGAGTGTAACTAGAGCAATAGCACATATTGTCTTAAGCACCATTGTGGCAAATTTGTGTAGCAGTTGCAAATATGTTTTAGTGGCCTGAATTTACAATGGTTCAGTTTGAGGTTTACAGACTTCAAGAGGACATTGTTTTTATTTACCATTTTCCAAATTATGCATATTTTTACTGCATGCTTCCTAATTGTCACGCAAGATGTTCTACATTTGTTGTTAGGTTATGTTAGATTTGGAACATTATCATGGCACTCAAAAAATAGGAAAAGTTCTAATCTTTTCCAGGTTATCAAGTTTGTGTGTTTACTATCTGTTTTGTCAAATAGAAGTCTAAGTTGTGTGGTTTATGGTTTAGAAGGTGGTGCAGTGCAGACAATTTTCTCACCATAAACCGAACATTGGTGTAATTTAAACTAAGGCTGCACTTCAGCGATTAAATAATTGATCTCTAAGAACACAGAGACACTGAGCTTGTAACAGTATTTTAGATTGGACTTTACATACAATAAATGTTGTGATTCAAACAATCAGATGAGGATCACTGATCATATATAATAAGTACTGCAAAGACAAAAATAGATGATTGTGCAGCTTCAGTCTTGCAATTAATAGCAGTAGTTGTCTGAGGCAGTAGTAGAGAGGGATGTCGGTAATCAAGATATTATTTAAAATGATAGTGACGGCCCTAGTTAAATCTTGCACACTTGATTCATATTGCGGCAATGTAATATGAATAAAAGTATTCATGCTTTTATGCTGTGGTATGTCTTACTCTTCTGAATCTGTAATGTGATGTAGTTTAGAACTGGCCTACATTTTTCTGACCCAATTCATTTCACTTTCTTGGAATGCCTTGCTTTATTAAAACACACTCTTTTGAAACTGTGTGCTCACACCGTTAGCTTAATTGGCTACAGGCTTGTTTGTATGTTATCATCTTAGAGCTGCAAAGACCAATATCATGATAAGGATGAACAGATATTTGGGAGCCCTGATTCAAGTTGAGGAAAGACGGACAATCCGATTTTGTTTACCCTACTAACACCGATGCAAAAATACTGCAAATTAAATAAATGTGGAACTCTAAAATTGCTGGCAAGCATAAAGGGACAGTGTGTTTTCTTAGGAATAAAGTGACATTTTCATGCTTACACGTTACTAAAGACTGAATGATGAATGATATATCGGTAGGTCTGTGGTGTTACGTGTTGTGGTTTAACTACAGCAGCACTATTCTGACACTGTTTTTTTAGAAATATTGTTCTAGATTGTTTTGTTTTTTTCATGTAACTCACATAAACGATTGGCCAATGACTAACGGAGTATAGACCTGACATAGGAGAGCATGAGGTTAGTCCATTGTATATTGTGAGTGAGCATGCTGTAGATGTTCTGTAACCAGTGCAATATGTGAAAATATATTTTTGAAAGAAATCCTATTTAGATTGATCTGTGTTTTGAAATGGAGGTCCAGGATGTCTGGAATACATTGTGCAATCATTCATGGATAGTACAAATAAATGTACACAATGAAGGACAATCAAATAGTTTGACAAATCTGAATATGTTATCGTTTTATTTATAGATTATTGTTTGACGTGCCCTGATATAAGTCTTTTTTTTGCTTTTAACTGTGCCATGCTTGTCTCTGTTATAAAATGTCATGCTTTCTGTTTGTTAGCCAATTTGTGCGTGCCTTTCTCTTTCAATCTGGTCGTCGTTATTACACTGTGAGGTCTTGCAGGATCCGTGCTGCTCTGTGTGACCGTCTGACAAATAAAAATGTGACTATTATTGTTATTTAAAAGTATTGACTTGTTATTGCTATGTATGCATATTACCCAGCACTGTAGCAATTACAGCTGGTTTATTAAAACTGGAATATCATGCAACCAGATCGTCTCTTTCTCTTTTTAAAATTCTTTTTGTCTTAGTTTTAGCAGAGTAAACTTACAGGGCTGATTTTTTTTCATCTGTGATTCAGTGCATTTTAGAAAATTCCACTAGAGGGTGACATAGCTCATGTTGTGTGCAGCTCTGATTTTACATTTCTTCATTATGAGGCAGCAATGACTAGCAGACTGCGGCCAGGACTGAAGCCTACTGGTTTAGGCGTTTTCTGAGTTAGAATGACATCTTCTGTTTAAGTCTTGCTTCCTAAAAAAAGGATGTAGAATATTTCATCGAGGAAAATGCCATGACCTGTAAGCCACTTGAGTCAGTCCACCAAATGGTTTATGAGGAGGGTTATTTTAGGATATGGAGAAATAAAAGTCATGCTTTAAGGAAGTTCAAAATGTGACAGATGTTAGGGGATTTGTTCATGGTTCTAACTAATAAAAAATATAAATAGTTACATAGTGCATATATGTCATTTGCAGTTGTTTACAAATTCCAGACTAGGTCAGTTTATCATATTAAGACAAGTCAATATAAACTAATTTGAAAACACCAGCTGCTCTTATCACTGCACCCTTAAAAATAAAGGCATCAACAACAATTCTTTGTTGGATTTTGGCTCTCTAAAGCTTGGGTTTTTGGTGCAGGTTGTGAAGCTCCCCTGGTCTGCATGTTGCACATTGTTTTCCTATTCTAATACCCACTTCAGACCAGCCAAGGCTTAATAATTAGCTGATTAGTTGCATCAGGTTTATTTAAATATGTCCTTGGAAATCCGATTAAAAAAAAAAATCGATTTAATGTAAAGGCTAAGAGTTATGTATAATTGAAAGTTATGTGAAACTTTTTCAGACATTTTTCCATCTGCTATAAAGTTACAACTTCTTATATTTCCTTATAATAGTGATGCTCTCTATCAATTTTATCCTAGAGCCACCAGTGCCTTCCGATGGGGGACTTCCAACCCTGCAACCTACAAGAATATCTCTTAGTATACAGGCTCAGTTTAACCAGGTTAATTGGGGACAGCTCGATGACAGGCAGGATACCTGTTCAGACTGGAGGCCCTGAGCCAGGAACAATTAGACCGATGAAAAGGGAGAACACATTAACCAAAGAGCAGAACACTGTCTTCCTCATTAAGCAAGCAAAGATGATAGAGGGGTACCTAAAAAGTGACAAAGAAGGATTGGAATAAGGGACTATAATTGGCAACAACTGAAAAGGAGCAGCAGCAGCCAGGTTCACTATGGAAAGGCTTCAGAACTCAGATGCTCTCTGTGTGCATCTGTGTAGAGCTCTTGAAGATCAGAGAATCTTTTGCCTGGGCTTTGGAGTGGTCCGCTCTCATTGTTTTCTTTGTTGTTTTTGCTGTAAGACCATTTGGAGCCATAGCTGGGCGCGGGGAGCAGCATCTGAGGCCCAGGCTGACGTCACACATCACATTAAGCATGCCAAGACCATGACCTCTCATATTTACATTTTTCAGATGTTTACTCCATGACAGAGTCTGTTAGAATGATCATTTAAATCCAGCACAACAAAGAATATGATTTTACATGTTGGTTCACTTTTCATACAAAGTTACATTCAGTGCAAATCAGTCATGCACAGTCTGCATGCAGTCTTATTAAACTTCGCTGCCACTGGCCAGTTGTGTGCCAGTGGTCCACAACTGCAGCTTTCTAACAACTTCTTTGAGTTTTCAGGGTCATCCAGCATCCAGAGCCGTCCCTGCAAATAAACAGTAGCTCACTTGGAGGGCTTTGTTTGTTTTTACTGGCTGTGAAGAAAGTAACAGGAGCTGTATTGGGATTATCAAGTAGAAAGATGGACAGTTTTAGCCTGAAGGGCTGAAATTCAGAACCATTATTCCATAAATAGCAGAATTTTGGCAGCTTAAAACATTAGTCACCAATTATAACTGCGGTTCACCATTTATTATTAATTCACTGTTTATTCCTCCTAGACACTTAATCTAAAAGCCAACACAGTGACGTTAGGGTGCACCATTCACTGACACAGGTGTTCAATTGAGTGCACAATGAATCAGAATCAGAAAACTTTATTGATCCTGGATGAAATTGCCCATGCTAAGACTTTTAAATTAAAAGTTAAAATGAAAATCTTCAGAATTAAAAAAAAAAAAATACACTGTATCATGTACAAAAAAATCTGTGGTCAGTAAAAGAGGTGGATATAAATACCAAAGATAAAAAAATACTGCAGAAGTTGTTCACTAGTTAACTAATGGTTTGGAGTTTCACTCCATAACATGTCTGCTATTGCATATAATAGTGACATAAGTACTGATATTGCACATGAGTAGAGAATTGCACAAAACAGTAGCACATAAGCAGTGATCTCATATTGTATGGCTAGTATCATTTTCAAATAAACGCACCAAGCTCTGTTCCAGAACTACTCAGCCATTTAGTACCTGACCTCATTAAAGCTCTTGTGGCTGAATGATGTCAAATCCTAACAATGTTTTAGCCTATAGTGTAAAGCTTTCCCAGTAGCAGCAAAGCATGAAATCCCTATTAATACCTTTCAGTACCTATTAATTTCATAAGAACTGCTGGTTTACTAGTTGTCAAAAACCTTTTTGAAAGAAATTGTGAATGTACCATTAAAAGACAATGAATATAACAAACTTGAAGTGAGTTTGATTCAGATGGCAAGACAAATTTATTTTCATTTTTCAAGTTCAAAAAGTATGAAATGTTAAAAGCTGTAAGAATATTGCATATAAATATGATAAGTAAATGAGACCTGGTACCGATTCAACTATCTAAGGAAACCATAACAGTCTCAACTACAATACATCAACAAATAATAAAACTCACTTAGAGGCAAAAAAAAATTCCCTGAGAGGTTTTTAACATGTGAAGTTCTCACTGCTTGAAATGCTTCTTGTATCTTGTGTTTGCGCGCGTGCGAAAATGACAACTTGCAACTGCTGCTTCCTGTCACACAGCTGTGCATTTTTATGGATGCTGTGTGTATGTGTTTGTGTAAATAATGCTGGTGGATGGAAAGAAGCATACGATAATGACCTCATGAACTGAGATGACTAAACTGTAAACATTTCTTTGCTATTAATAGGGCAGATTGGCTTGATGCTCTCATGCAAACATGAGTCATTATTGCATTGCAGAATGACACTATTTCTCTAAATATCAATAAAAAAAACATCTGTTCATGACCAGCACATAGTCAATCCATTTCTGTGTTTGCTTACAGTAAATACTTTGGTATATATCTTTAGGTGTTTTGCTTCAAGAATATCATTAAATAAAACTTCACTTACAAAACCACATTGGACAGGACAAGCCATCTCATGATGACAATGTATTCTGAACTTTAGGCTACATTACACTTGACAAATGTTCCCATACATAATTGTGAAATGGGTATGAGCTACTTTAAGTCGGCCTTCTGGACACATATGACTGAACTCAAATCATTCAAATGAATGTCCTTTATTTTTCTTGATCTTTATTCTTCTGTATATGATTTTGCTTAAAATTAAACAGACATTTATCACTGTGCTTTTAATCCTGATATGTTTGAACAGTCTCTGTTCTGAATGGCTGCCATGCACAATGTCCTATTAAAGAAAGTGTGCTAAAACGTATACATTTAAAATGAATATAAAATAATTAAATCACCTATAAGCTGAGTAGGCATGGATTGAAAATGAGTTTGTGTATTTAGGTTTGTGATATAATTAATTTAAAACAGACAGTTTGTGCACCTTAGTTTCTGTACTTGAACTATAAATGGAAATCATGTACATCTGTACTGGGGAGTGAAAAGTACATTTTGAGGTGGTTTGTTGTATGGGCCCATTAAAATTAAATACACTTTTTTGGAAACCTGCATTGTTAGGACAGAGAGTGGACAGTGCAAAGGTAAGAGTAGCAAAAGCAATAGAATAAAAGCTATGAAAAAGCTTTAGTTCATAGTCTGTGACAGAATATCTAGCTGTGTATGCATTGTGTTTGTGGGAAGGCCATTTGCAGTAATTCTTTTACCCCAGGGGACCGTACCCTGAGCCCTGTGCGTGAGAAGTCTAAATATGTGTTCTTCTCTGTACTTGTGTTCTCACAAGTTTTTCACAAAGTGAAAACTCATCAGTTACGGCCAAAGTATAGCTCCAAATCGAAATTTGAAATTGGCCAACTACGGACTTGTGTAGTAATGTAATAGTTTTCCATATATAAAAATAAACA
>JBBKCR010000001.1:23722189-23734334 GCA_037577295.1 Ladigesia roloffi
ATGTGTGGACCTGCCTTCCTTCCCCACACCCGAGGCAGTGAACGGCGCGCGGCTCACAGCCACCGTCGTTTCACCTACTGTGTGCCTGTTATGTGGTTATGTAGGATTTATCCATGCTCTCAATTCCAGCATTGCTGGGGACCGCTTCAAACCTACTCCAAATGTCCTTGTCCTTTGTTTTACACCCACAGGCACAAAAATGTATTCCCATTGTGTTAGTATTGGCAGCTTCTCTTTTGAATTTCTATTTTAATCTGTTCAAATAGAATGTGCACAAGTTAATAGCTGTAAAAGATAAAGCCTGCTAAATTATGGGTCATAGAAGTCTAGTCATGTAGGTAATGTCTATAGTATGGGTAATATAAATAACATCAGTAAAAGCATGTTTTGCTGTATTTGTGGAGATATAACAAGAAAAGACCACTATAAACAAAAATAAAGACATTGTTTATCTGAATGTAGTGGAAGTGAATTTATGGGCTGGAACTGAATGGGAGTAATGGTATTAGCATATTTTTTAATGTGATTTTTAAAATGCTACTTCTGTAGCCCCTCCCATGCCCCCTGTGCCCTGTACACCCACGCCATGCCATGTTGAGTTGAGTTCAGCGACCGTTTTGTTTTGCGTACGCTTTGGTGCTGCATGGGGGCCTGGTGACCCCTGCACACGACGATTAATCAAACGTCACAGAGCGATTTCTCTAAACTACATTATGCATTTTTTCTATCACAACAGACCGCTATTAGATTCAGTCTTATGATTTTGTGCACCACCAGATTCAGAGCAGAATTAGTCCCAAAAATCCAATTGGAATCTCTTAGTTCTTCAGAAAACTATATTTAAAGTGCTACAACTTAAAATCCAATCCATATTACTAAAAATGAATGTGATTCCTGCAGTACTTCATTGATTATCTGTATACATGATATGCTCACGCCTAATATAATAAGTGTTAAATTTTTTACATCTTTGCACATTTCTAAGCACATTTAATTCTCTTACATTTTTCTTTTTCCATTACTTTGCCAAAATTAGACTTATATCAAAACTATAGACTTAAACCATCAACAAACATTCAATCATTAAAAATGTAGGCCCTCAAATTACGTTTTGTTCAGTTTCAAATTAAATATAAGTACACAACCTCTAGAGAGTGTTAAAATGTCCACACATTTTAACGCATTCACTGTTTAATGAGGAACTGCTGAATTTCTCATATTGAAAAAAAAAATATGTACATGAAACTTTACACAAAAAAGCAGTGAATTCCCAGTAGAATTCCCTGTGTTCCCTGTAGAACTTGTGTGCTTATTTTCACTTGGAAAAGCAACAAAGCATGTTTGAACTGGGCTACATTTTATAAAGCTGTAGTATTTTTATTATATTTGGAGAAATACATAAAAAATTAACTTTTTACTGATAATACAAGGAATTTGTACCAATAGGCTTCTATCAAAACATTAGTTTGACACTTACCAGAATTGCCACGTGTTTTAAAGTCTTTAAGGCCTCCTTCAGTCCTCCTGTGAATCTTTGGTTTATGTAGGTAAAGCTAAGCTCTTCTACAGTTCAGGCCTCCAATACACAGTTCCTCGACCAGCACTCAGGACATCTAATCACACACACACTTTTGTGGACCTCTAAGACCAGGGTGACGTATGTTTCCTGCTCCTAAAATGTCAGACAATGGGCTCATTCCCACCTCCACACACCCTCAGAACTGAAATTGTTATGATAATGAATAAGGTTTGGGAGAGCCGCTAGAGTGGGTACGAGAGTGGTTCGTTGTCGATGGGAGGGGTTGTCCGTAGGTGTTTGGGTCACATATGCGCACCATGCTCAGGGCGTGGTTTCCAAACAGCTGGCCCCTGGGCCACAGGGCTCCACAGTGGCCCAAAAGAATTAGGCCCTATGAGCACTGATCCTTAAGTGAGTCTGATTTTCCCCCCAGGATTAGACTTGCATGTATTTACTTTTTTCCGTATGTATTTTTCTGCTTCTCTCATCCAGCATTTTTTCTCTTGAACAGCTCTAGATTTGCTGTGAATCTACGGCCTGGCATGAGAGTAAATCATATTTCATCCTCATGTGAGCAAAATTAGTCTGCGAAAAACAGAATCAGCAATACTGACAACATTTTTTTTTCATTTATGGTGTTTTTTGACCATTTCTTTACAGCAGTATATATCTAAGCTAAAAAAAAACACAATTTCAGGTATGGCACTTGAAGACTCACAAGCAGTTCCAGTTTAGTGTTTTCTACTTCGCAAGCTAAACTTCAGTGCACATTCTGTTTGACTACCATGGTCTTAAAGGAGTAATGTAGGAGGAGATGATGCAAACGAATCAGTCAATGTAGTAAGAACAAGCTTTTTTATTGTCGAAGGTTCACTTGCATTTATTCAGTCATTAAAGCAGGAGGCCTTTCTTTCTTTGATACTAATATAAAAGATTTTACATATTCAAACATTGATAATGATATTATGCTCATGTATTATAACAAGAAAACCTAAAATCTTTCAAGTCGGTATCAAAGAAAGAAAGGCCTCTTGTTTCATTGTCTGAATTCATGTACTGTCAAGTCAGTACATGAATTCAAAGAATGGTAACAGCCCCCAAAATTTGTGGGTCAGTTGGTTTTATGGAAATCCTCTCTAATAAATTAGCAAAAAATTACCACATATCCTCACTGTCCATTTATTAAATTATTTTACTACATCATTTGATCAAAGCAACCACTCTTTACATTGGGAGAAACCCTATGATGAGGGAACAAAGAAAACCCTCTAATAAATACATTTGGCCAGCTGCTGTATGTTTTTTAACAGCAGCAATACATTAGTTTATCAGCTTTTTAAGGGAAAAATGGTGTGACTTTTGGCAGTCTAACATTTTTCTAACCTTTTCACTGTCAGTAAATGTCCAAATACCAAAAAGACGTCATACACCATAGTTAAGCATCCAAATGTAACACAAGGATGGTTTCATTTTGTTTAAGAGTGAAAAATATGGGGCTGGTAGAACATATTGAAAAAGTGCTTGTGTTATATTGTAATGAGGCAGTGAAGCTCTGGTTTGGAGGCCGGCGTGCCCCCGTCACCCTGGGTCCACGTTGCGTGGGTGGAGAGTGCAGGAAGATGGATGGCCAAGCCCCCAGTGCGTGATGGGTATTGCCCATGTCATCACCAAGAAACAAAGACATAAAGCAGCAGGATGGATTGCATGGGGGTGTTGATCATTAAGTGTAAAATCGACACCGGCCCACGAAAAAATCAAGATTGCTGCTCTAATGTTCTGCCGCTCCTTCTTTGTATCATTCTTTATTCCCCTCATCCCACCAGTTTCTGTTTGCAGCTGATGGACTCGTCCCCTCTTGCATGGTTTCTCCCATCATTTAGTGTTATAGATTTGGAGTGAGAGTTGATGATCCCTGTTTCTTCACAAAAGACAAAACAAAACAGAACCCTGTTACATTATTGTCTGATCATTATTACTCTCAGTGCTATAAAGTGATTAATTTGCTATATTAGTTTGCACGTGCCAAAGTTTCTTTTTTAAGTTATAACAGCTATATAAATGGTGTTATAACGCAGTTACTCTTAGTGTTGGGTGCTGCAGAATCCACATCTTTGCAAATGAACAGAAATGATCAGAACCAGTCATTTGGTCAGAATTGCAGCATTCTGAGTTTTCTATTAGATGAACAAATGGAAATAAAATACTTCTCTAACAACTTCTTACTAATTAATTTTTTTTAACAAGTTATTATCATTCACATTTTGTCTGTCATTTTTTGTCTAATTTCATTATGTTCTGTGACAGCCACCGGACGGCTTTCACTACCACGCACTTTGCAGGATTTGCATTGTACTCCAGACCTATAGTTCTTAAAGTGGGGGCTGAAGAACCCTGGGTATCTGTTACATAGTGCTTGACGTCATCTTCTGGGGTTTGATGAGTTGGTAAAAGGGAACAAGTAGGGCCATGGAAAAAAATTTGATTCAGCTTTTTATAATCTGTGCTATGCTGGATTCATTTAAACAGGATGAATTACACTCCCTTCCTAATAACACCTGAGACTGGTCAATGTACTTTAGGCACTGACAATATTCATGATATGCTCAGAAAAGCAGAAAAACGAGGGGTAACACAGCATCATGTTGCTAACCCCTAACTGACTTAAATGTTAAATCATGTGCTTATACAAACTAGGTATTCACCACAGAAACATGTTTGAAATGCTCCATATTTGACAGGCGTTTGAATTGTGGGGTCTAAATCTATCTATCCATATATCTATCTGTCTACGTTCGCGTTTCGTTTACGGCATTTAGAAGACTCTCATCCAGAGCGACGTACATCAGTGCCGAAGTCTACGTCTGTGCTTCAACCTGTAAAGCTACACTAAGATCAACAAATGCTTTTAACCAAGACACAGCCAACTCTGCTGGTTAGTCACCAAGGTGCTCCTCTTCTCCGCAGATCTAATTGCAAGAGGGAGTTATTTCCACTACTGGATAGCCAAAACTGAAAAAAGTCTTGATGCATGCCTCCCTCTTTTTTCTATGTATCTAGCTATCTAGCTAGTTATTTATATCTGTTTATATCTGTTTATCTATCTATACACTGCTTGGACTCCCGGTCTAAAATGTTTTGGGGCCCCAGAAAGCAAAAAAAAATATGCCAGGAAGAAAAAATATTTCGTTTAACGTCTTTACTTTACTGAAGTTACAATGCCTCAATCGAACTCAGATGTAGAACTCTAGCTGTCATACATGTAAGTGTCCAGCATGTGGCGCCACTCGACAATAGTCATTTATCTTAGCGAGACAACTCTAAGTGGTTGCGCAAACAGTGGTGTCCTAACTGTTCTTTCAAGTGCCTTCTGGTCCAGACCAGTTCCGGATCAGCTCTAGATCAGTCCCAGATCTTTGACAATCGAAGAGATATCGTGTGAGCCCCCACCTTGTGTGTGGTCGTTTACATGGAGCTAATGAAGAGTCCTTTAAATCGCGTAAGTTCATGGTCATCCGAGTGTCCTTCACTGTCCTGTTCACAAATGTATACCTGTCCGACCAGCATGCCATTTACATGACGTGAAGGTTTAACTGAATCGTTGAGTTAACGGTCACACCCTTGGTGGCATCATTTGATCTGCTTGTTTCTTGTTTGTTGATGGCCAGTGTTTTGCCAGCTTCAGTCCTGTCTTCCATCTGATTGCAGGATAGGACCTTGAAAACACTGTGGAAATAGAAATCGTACCACAACAGCGAGCACATCATAACATCTGGTGCTTTTGTAGACCCACCAGTGTGGGTGAAGGGCAGAGCGGCTGCTGGCACAGGAGAGTTACGTGGAGGCGTTTTCATGTCATGGTGAGGAAGCAGGTGTGCCACCCCTCTGCTGCCCCAACACCGGCAAAAAACAAACAAAGCTCAATAAAATGAAATACAGAATTCAAGTGAAACCATTTCACCCATGGGTTTTTCTCCATGCGGATATCTGCTATCAGAGGCCTTGTCAATGACACAAAATGAAAAGGTAAACTATTACACAAGTTGTAACCCTGAAATAATGGTGTAATATTGTTACAACAGATTAAATGAGCAGAGAAACCTACTGAGTGCAGATATTTCCAGTTTTGCATCTGGAGGGTGGGAGGGAAAGATGGGGCTTTGCTATTGGGGCTCAGATGACAGGAGATTCTCTAAAAAATACTGTTCAACTGGTCGGTGTTTCAGTAGAAAAGTGACTACTTTATTTTCAGTCTGTGAGAAAGTAATTGTTATACTGGCCTGGAAATGGTGGCATTATAGCACACTGTTGCTCTTGCAGCTGTGTGAGATGTGAGAAGGTAAATGGTTCTCAGGACAGGATATGGTCAGATTGTGTCAGCTAGAATAATCCTTCCCCAACGACATCAGTGACAGCAAGTCTTAATGTTGACATCAGTCCCTCACACACTAGAGCACCACATTTGAAAGCCCCTCCAAGTCATTAGTGTAGGACTCAAAGGAATACAAAGACTTTTTTATCTGAATGTCCATCACAGTGGGCGACTCATCAAAGGTGAATCAACATTTTTAGTGTGTGTGTTTGTGTGTGTGTGTGTGTAGGGAGATTGAGTTTGAGGGGTTTTCTTAGAGAGAAAAGTGAGTAATTTCCCCATGAAATTTCCCTAGCATTTTCATCATTTCATCAGAACGTAAATTCTATCAGGTTTTAAAGTTCACTGTGGTGCCTGTGATATGTGTCCTTGTGTCCTCATCTGTCTGTTATTGTTTATGTCTGCCATGTTTTTCCATGATCTTGACATTAAAGATGCCCTTGTGTGTGTCCGCCTTTATTGCTTTTCTCTTAGTTATTTTTGGTTGTTCATGTCACACCCTTGTTTTGATTTCTCAGTTCTGTGATAAATTGGACTTTGCACACACATTCTGCTCCAAACCTTGAATGTCCCAATAATAAATATTGACTAACACACCACATTCACCAACATGTCCTGTGATGAAGTAATGATTAAATTCTAAATTTGTCAGGTATTCTCCTTAGTAAGTACTGATTAACACACTATAATCAACAGAATGGCCTGTTTTAACTGTCAACGTTAGACTTTTTATTTGTTTGAGGAGGTCAGACTTCCTTTACTGTTTCTGCATCCTAATATGTGAATCTAGGGCTGGTGGTGAACCATTCCCATCTTAATCATATCCTATTTTTCTCACAGCCTGTTGGTTGTGCTGTTGTTTGAAGGTTAACAATTCCAAAGAATTAAATTTTTTATTCACCAGTAAATAAAGTCATGTGGATGCCAAAAATATATATTTTAAATTTTTCTATTTAATTTCCAGAAGTTTTTTTTTATTATGTGCAATAGTTTTACCACATGCATCATCACTACATGTGTTACTATTACATTAAATAACAGACTAGATATAAATTGAACCCTCCCCACACACACATACACACACACACACACACCGCTGAACTAAACTTCCTTCTCTATACACAATACACCATACACTAAACTGTTGTATACGTAAATGTGAACAGGTGAACAGCTCTGTCTGAAACAAACAGCTTACACCCTGGCTGCCACAGTTATTACTGTTTGCTTATTATATACTGCATGTTCTATGTCCTGCCATTATTTATTGTGAATTTATTTTAACTTTTAAATTTGCACAAAATTTGCACAAAATTGCACACACATGTCTGCCACTAGAATACAGTATCTTTGCTAATACTGTCTATTTGCACTCTGTGTATTGTGTCTGCACTTGTGTAGGCTTGTGTTGTTTGTGTTGCTCCATGGTTCTGGAGGAACGTTGTTTTATTTCACTGTGTAAAAAAACTCTAATAAGGGTTTTGTTTATTTAGCATAGTGAGTTTGGTTATGAGGGTCTTATTTTAACTTTATATCTTATACTGTCCTTGTCTTTGTGTCTTTTTTTCTCAACTTTACTCGAGATCAGTTAAGTTCTTTGATCATGAAGTGGCGGGATGTAAAAGGCAGCAAGCAAACAGTCAGGTCTTTAAGTTGATGTGTTGGAAACAGGAATAATTAGCAAGCTAAGGATTTGAGCAGCTTTGACATGATAGCTAGAGGACTGGGTCAGAGCATCTTTAAAACAGGTCTTGTGAGGTGTTCCTGGGGTGCAGTATGTTAGTGCCTACAAAAGTGGTCCAAAAAATGACAGAGTCAACAGTGTTGGATCAGCCTCCGAATTCCCTAGATCTCAGTCTGATCGAGCATCTCTGGGATGTGTTGGACCTACAAATCCAATCCACAGCATCACCATCATGCAGTTTAGAGGATTTAGAGGATCTGCTGCCAGGAACCACAGGACACCTTCAGAGGTCTTAGGGAATCAGTGTCTCAGAATCACAGCTGTTTAGGACCTACACAGTATTAGGCAAGTTTTATGGCTAATTCGTGTACATGCAGATAACATCGATTTTTAAACATATTGACCAGAACGGCACATTTTGTATTGAGAAGTGTGTTGTGTGGATGGTATATGTTTAGGGTTTTGCCTTTTCATGTAGCAGAATATATTTTTTCCCAAAGGTCAAGCTCTCTCTTGAGCGGCAGAGATGAAGACATCTTCAGCAGCAGCGTCTGATCAAGGATAGCTGGAAAAGGATGAAACCCATGAGAAAGCTGTCGACCCGTTCCTCCAAGCAGACACCACCATGCCAATTTCTCCCAGCCTTCAATCCAACAGCAAACCTGACAGTCCCTCAATGTATCCCTCAAGAACCTCCATGAGGGTGGAAAGCAGCCAAAGACCCCAGGACTCGGCTGGAGGAGCAGAGCATGACCATCGCTGGCCTCAGAAAGATTGTGGCTGTCCTGATACTGTAGAATAAGAAGTTGTTGGAGGAAAATTAGATTCTGAAAGTGGAGAATGCTTGGCTGAACAGAGTTCCCTACATGGACCAGCAGAGTCATTTAGCCCCACTGCTGCACTTGGCTAAGGCCACTCAGGGAGCGATGGCCAACTCTGCTGGACCTGCCACTTTTACACCTGCCCCCTGACCTCCAGGAGGAAATTGGCCTGTTGTTGGAGAGAGAGTAGAGGGCAGCCGGCGGCTCAACACAGTGAGGTTTCCACCTGAAGTAGGATCTGCTCTCTAAAAACAGATGTCTGTGGTTTGTTTGCAGTCGTGTGTATGTCCTTGAGGAGTAAAAATTTATAGATCGAATGGAATGTGAAGAGAACCACATACATTTTTTAAAGCTATATTAATATTCAATATGCACTTTATTCAAACATGTGGAGTATATAAAATAGCAATACAAATGATTATATCACCTAACAAAACTTTATTTACAAAGTAATAGAATAATAACAGGGTCATCAGCCCTCTTTCAGCTACTCAGGTGCACAGTGAGCCAATCTGTTGGTTTCTTGTTAGTAACACTTAAAACTTACACTGAAAAAAATATAAAATTGGATTATAAAATTAACTGCTGTGGTGAATTATGAAAATCTAGAAAACTTTCTACACAATTAATACTGTGAAATAATAATTAGAATCTATTCAAAATGTGCATACAGGTAGACACAAAACACTTTCATTTTGATTGATCCATTTTTAATGGAAAATGTAAAACATCTCTTTAACTTCAATGTACATACAGTAGCAAACAACACATACAGCAAATAAAGCACACCAAGTTATAGAAAAATCATAAGTAATATATTATATATGTATATTCTGCTATTTACATTTCATATTTCGGCTGAAGTTCTTTTTTTTTAAACAAACACATTATATACTGCAAATTCTTTTGTATTCTCCTTCTGCACAGTGAATACCTGCCAATCTGTTAATAATTTAATATTGGCTTTGAAATGAACAATAAAAGCGAACAGCTTGGCGTCGGCTGACATAAAGGAATGCTGCTATGGTTGTTGGCCTAGCTGCTCTCCCAACTGTCCGAACCAGACAGTGTATCTAAATGGTTAGCAGCACGATAACTACTGATTAAGAATGTCTTAGCATCTTCTTCAGGAAAAGAAAAAACTTCTCAGATGTTCTTTTTCAATGGTTTCCCACAGCTTACTGTACACACAGCATGTGAGTTTGAAAGTGCTGTGCTTAGCAGTTCACCTCTCTTCCTGCCCAGACAGCCTTGCAGCTGCTTTCTCTGGGGAAGGAGGGAGGGAGAGAGAGAGAGAGAGAGAGAGAGAGAGTTCTTCCTCTTAACCCAGTGGTTCAGACATGTCTCAGCCCCTTACCTCGCCTTCCTGTCTAGGCAAGAAGACGTGAGGCCAGGGGTTGGGTATCAGAGAGAGATGACATGAAGTGAATAGAATCAAAAGAGAAGATAGTGACATCATGAAGGAAGTCAGGGTTCCTTGCATGGAAGCAAAAGAGCTTCGTTAGTGTGAAGTCTGTGGCTCCAGCGGCAGTCAAGATGGTCGTGCTCCTCTGGGGTTGGTCTGAGGGATGCTGTCAGGACTCTTCCTCTTTCACCTCCTCCACTGTGATCTGCTGCTTCAAGTGTCTGCTCAGTGTAGCCACAGCATCTTTCACTGAATGGTAGAAGATATTCTTCACCTGAAGAAGCAAGACAGATGTACATACAGTAACTTGCTTTGAATTTAGAGGATATAAGGCCATTAGCATATACTGAATGTATGAAAAACTGCCAGTGAAAGAGAAGCACTGGACCTGTAATTTGTCCTCATAATTGACATGGTCCTTGTGGGGCCGGAGTTCCTGTGTCAGGTAATAGGAGTTGTGAGCATGTTCAGGAGAAACAAAGTCCACATTCACCTGGATGCAACTGTGCAAATTCATGACCTGCAAACAGAGCATACAACACAGTATTTTAAAAGCTTGTCTATGGGATAAAAATCAAATAATAGCTGTTCATCCATGTTTATCTTTTAGACCGGGGATTTTAAACCTGTTGCTAGCAGCCCTCAGTGTGTCAGGGTGTAATTGGGGGACTTTTTGCTTAAAATACTTTAAGAGTGCAATTAACTGTAAAATATTTCCTGCTTCACACAAGCTGTGTGATTAAGTGGAATTCAACACGCTATATTGTTTATCACATTACATTTTTCTGCATGAACTAATGGGTGGTTTACATCTTCCTGTGTGCCATGGAAGCTTTTGTGGTCTATGTTGTGGTCCGTAAGTCAAAAGGTTGGGAGCCCCTGTTTTACACAGCAGTATGTTCAAGAAAAATGGCTGTTTAGGTAAACATTGGATATTCTCATAACTAAGGTCAAATAAATAAGTTTCAAATAAAAGACATCTAACAAACTTGTATTCACACAAAAATCATGTTCACCTACTAAATAGTTGTTTTTCAACTATAAATAAACACATTGTAACCCAGCAATAATAGTTATATCTAAAGATGATAGAAGCTGTAGCAAGAGCCTTTGGCAGGAGTAAATTACCTTCAACCCACGCACACAGCACTGACCACAGAAACAAGATTAAATGTCAGGGACCTGCAGGTTCTAATATCCCTGCCCTTCCACTGTACTCTGTCAGTGTGTCCTTCAATAAAGCATGTCTCTGGGATTGATGAAAAGACAGTGTGACAGAGTGTAGAGGTGACGGCGTGAAGAGGACCTGGTGTAGCGCTCCGGCAGGGATAATAACAGCGTCTCCATAAAACTGGAGCAATGTACGGCTTTCGACGCCATGCTCCTCAAGCAGTTTCTGTCGGAGTTTGGGGCTCAGGTACCAACTGCCCTCTCGCAAGGGATCTGTCCCGCTCTCGCACTCTACTTCAGACTCAATCTCAGTGTCGGCCTCTGCATGGTCTGCTGATAGCTACACACAAGCCACCCAGAGGAAAAAATACACTTGTAATGCTTGTTTTCCATAGTCTAAAACCACTGCTGTGGCATGAATCTGTATAAAAATAATTTAAAAACAAGGCTAGTGTGTAACCAACAACTAGGTTAACTTGCATTAAACTGTAAAACCAAGCAGTGTTCTGAACAGATGGCAATACCTAAGAAGGCTATATAACACAGATTTATAGAAATAAACACACAGAAGGCAGATAGCTTATAAAATTGATATAAATAAATAATTAAAGTATATTATTTATTAGTTAATAACGTCCCATTGTTTACAACCCTTCTGGTGTCTTATCTGCAATATTTCAGTCACTATGCTGTATAATTATTGTTGAATAACATAATTAGACCACAATCCTGAATGACATTGTATGTGTGTGCATTAAGTAAACACCCCCTTGAAGTGCCCAGACAGCACACAGGCTTTTCTATTACACCCACCCAAGTATACAGTGTAGCATCAAATCAGTAGTAATGTAATGCCTCACATAATTGCATGCTGAAGATCTGGCTGATAGAGGAACTCTCTAAAGCCTGACATGGTTTAGCAATTGGCAATGACTTTAATAAGCAGCCTGGTACCTTTTGGAGGAAGTCCTGGATCTTATGATGGTCTTTACTCAAGAAGATGTGCCACAATGCACCAGGAGTTTCACTGGGATCTCGCAGCCTCTTCTTTGCACTCTCATCCAGAGTTTCTCTCTCTAAGAGCTTCAATACTCCTGAATCACACACACACACACACACACACACACACACACACACACACACACACACACACACACACACACACACAGACACACAC
>JBBKCR010000001.1:23741857-23755810 GCA_037577295.1 Ladigesia roloffi
CGGCATTCCGATGCTTTGATTCTATTGGTCGCGCGAATGTGCGTCACGCCGCGCCGCGGTCAAAGTTCAACAAATTTTCCAGATGATCAGGCAGTGATCAGTATACTTTCGGTGCTGAACGCTGAGTGAGTGGAACTCCTTAATCTAGGCTTCTTGTTTTTAGTCTCTTTGCTCTACAACATTTGTTTACATTGTTTACATCTACTCCTCAAGACTCCTCAATCAGAACTGAAACATAAACTGCCCCCTCCCAAACACACACTTACACTCACTCACACACCACAATCACAACCTACAATCCATATAGTTATAATAAACCTAACTGACTTTGCTAAAGACAGATTGACAGACATAATATAGTTGCGCTAACAAGGTATTTCAAAGCAAATATATACATACATATTCTTGCAAATTTTAAATCTGAAAAAAAAGTTTAATAAAACTACAACTCCCACAATTCTCAGCAACACAGCTGGCGAGACCCAAATCCCCAAAACCACAAATCCTTCAGCATCCAATCCTCATCCGGGTGGGCGGGGCTTGCTAGAATACCGGTGGGCAAATAACAACACACTGTGTTACAAAGTAATTCTGTATTGAAGTCTCATATTATATATTGTTTTTCCTAATTGTTTATATATGTCGCCTATGATTTAAGATGTGTACACGAATGGTGCAGAAGAATATCAAATTAAAAATAATATGTATTGCCAATCACAGTTCAATGAGAAGAGGGGGTACCTTGCCTGAATTTAGGTGGGGTTAAAAAAAACAGCTCGTCCTCGTGGTGAACAAGTGGGACTCCGCCTCTACTCCAGAGCCAATCAGCGAGGAGGATAGAGACCATGAGGTAATCCCTGGGCTTTTGATTGGAGGGCTATATTAAGAAAGCGGCGAGGCACTTTATAAAGAAGTTTGAGCTGTAAAGAGTCGGTGAGATTGCATGGTGGAGAGAGAAGAGAGGAGAAAGAGGAGCGCTGAGAGGAAATCACAGTTGCTGTTTAGAGATATTTCCTTTTGCTTTCATTCATTAGTTTATTAATTTTATATACAGTTTTATTTTTATTTGTTGTTGTTGTTGACCACATGGCGGCCATCCGTAAGAAGCTGGTGGTGGTGGGGGACGGCGCGTGCGGGAAGACGTGTCTCCTGATCGTGTTCAGCAAGGACGAGTTCCCGGAGGTCTACGTGCCCACGGTGTTCGAGAACTACGTGGCAGACATCGAGGTGGACAGCAAGCAGGTGGAGCTGGCGCTGTGGGACACGGCCGGCCAGGAGGACTACGACCGGCTGCGGCCCCTCTCCTACCCGGACACAGACGTGATCCTCATGTGCTTCTCCGTGGACAGCCCGGACTCCCTGGAGAACATCCCGGAGAAGTGGGTGCCCGAGGTCAAGCACTTCTGCCCGAACGTGCCCATCATCCTAGTGGCCAACAAGAAGGACCTGCGCAACGACGAGAGCGTGCGCGGCGAGCTGGCGCGCATGAAGCAGGAACCGGTACGCGCCGAGGACGGCCGCGCCATGGCCGTGCGCATCGGAGCCTACGACTACCTGGAGTGCTCGGCCAAGACCAAGGACGGCGTGCGGGAGGTCTTCGAGACGGCCACCCGCGCCGCGCTCCAGAAGAGGTCCCGGCCGTCCGGGGGCTGCGCGAATTGCTGCAAACTCCTGTGAAGGGAGGAGTGCTGTTCGGGCCTGGGAACGATTTGAGCCACCCCTGCGCTACGGAGCACGGACACAGGAGACAGGAGGGACACTCATGCGCCCCCCACCTCTTCCCCATTCCTGTCTCTCCGTGTTGCTTTTAACTCTTGTGAAAAGTGGGGGGAGGGGGAGGACCACACGGGCCGTGGTCGCGAGCCTGGGAACGATGATGACTGCGCCACGGACATGGAGAGAAGAGTGACACACTCGTGCACCCCCAACCTCCTCTCTCAGTCTGTCTCTTTTTTTTCTCTGTATTTCTTTTAACTCCTGTGAATGCGGGGGAGGGGGATGCCTACACGGGCCTGGGAACCATTTAAGCTGCTCTGCGCCACGGACACGAAGAGAAGAGGGACACTCGTGCACCCCCACCCGTCTCCATATCTCCCTATCTCTCTCTCTCTGTATCTCGTGTGTTGTTGGCGCTGAGACGGACGGACTCTCCATGCTGCGTGTGAATGGGTGGCTCCCACAAAGTGTGCAGAACAAAAGGCTTAAGACTGTAAACAGCCTCCTTTATCAATCACGACGACTAGGGCTTTTTCTCACGCGTCCAGAAACGCCATGCCATTGCAATGAGGCGAGCCTGCGATGGAGAATGTGTGTGTGTGTGTGTGTGTGTGTGTGTATGTGTGATGCACGAGGAGGCTTGTGCAAATTGGCTAACAGCCCCTCGTTGCTCCAGCTGCAGCAGCTGTGCTTTTTGTTGGATGCAGCATGAGGAGGAGCAGGGTGGGGGAGGGGGAGAGTGGTCAGTGGGACTGTGTATTGTGTGGCAAAAAAGTCACCACCCTTCATTATACACACACAAACACACAAACTGTTCAAGTGCATTATTTTTTGGGGGGAAGAATCTGCATGCCACCCCAGCATCCTTTGTCTAATTTCTTTTTTGGTTTGTTTGTTTTATTTATTGCCACTTTTTAATTATTTTTTGCACTGGGTGTCCATGCAGTCTGGTTCCCCTCCCGAGAAAACTTCCTCTGCTTGAGTACCACAAGTGAAGCTGCGTTGCTCTACGATTGCACTGAAGGGATCTATTTTGAAAATAAAAATAAAAAAGACGGATTCGGGGAGGTGTGTGTTTGAGGGGGGGTTGTGTGTGTCCCCCCCCCCCCCCCCTTTAAAGAGCCACTAGCCCTTTAGCTTTGCTTTAGAGAACTACACACACGGCCCTCTGTCCCAGAGAAGCAGAGTGAGGTTAAGGTCTGTACAGTTATTCTTTTTGTTTCTTTTTAAAGAAAGGACTTTTATATCTCTCGATGCCTGTGGTACCATTATGTTCAGTTAAAAAAAAAACTGCTCTGAGTTCTTGGCTGTCATGTTTACAGAAATGAAGCAAGGAACATTTTCTGTTTTTCAAAAAAAAAAGAAAAGAAATAATAAAACTCTTACACGTTGAATTGCAATACAAGCATGTGTCCTGTGTTTATATCTACACGTCTGTGCACATAAACCTGAGGTTTTTAATTACTGAGACGATCAAAACTGAGAAGGGCGTGGCAGGGTGCGGTGGGCTCCACACAAAGCTGCTCCACCAGCCACTGTTCATCTCTGAAGTTCTCTTCTGTTTATCTGCGCCAGTCACTTATTCCTGTTTTCTATCATTTATTTCTGTAGCCTTTGCAAAAAAAGACAAGCAAGCCTTTGATACAGCCGCCTGGTACCATCAGTGCCATCCCCGCCCTGATCTTAACTGTCTGCAGTCCTGCCTGAACCAGAGACTCCTGGTTTTTTTTGGTCTAAAAGCTTCCTGGTCACCTGTAGAAGCTCTTCACAGTTACTCAACCAAACACTGGAATGAGCTTCAAGGTCATAAACACTGGAAACCCGGATTCAAATTATAAAAGTAAATAAATCTCCAGAAGTGTCACAGGCAACATGTGCATTGCTTGTCAGATTAAAGTTGGAAGGAAAAGTTTTGTCAGTTTTTAAAGGTGTAAATACACACACCTCTGCTGTTAAGGACGTTATAATGTCATTTTAATGCGCAACACATTTCGACATCCTGAGATGGGAGAATTTGATGCAACCATGCAAAAGTTATTGTATATTATGTGTTTTCTTCCAGTTATAGGTGGTTCTATATGGGGGCCAGGGGGGGCCAGGACCCCCTAGAATTGCTCTTGCCCCCCCCTAATGGCCCCCCTGCACTGAACCGCCAAATATTTAAATATAAATGTTATTGTGACATGTACTGAAAAACTAAACTAACACTACTTGTGATGTAGACCACGGGCACTGACACACATGCCCAACACTCCACCCCCAACACATGCGCAACAACCCCTGCGCCCACAAACACACACAGGTTATATGTGCCCCCCTAAAAACACATAGGCACATTTTGGTCTACAACTGCCCCAGCTTCCAGTGTTTGTATTGAACTCAGTAGATGAATATGAATTGTACACTATTTTTGTCATATTTAAATCTTCTATGGAGGATGTGCATATCTTCTTCCTGTGTAATTTGTATCCAGTCTGGCTGTTATACTGTAAAGGAGCCTAATTCCTTTGATAGAACCATAGTGGTTCAGCTTTGCCTGTATTTTCTGTAGGGTAATATCAGATTCATTACTACATGAACCATGGGTTTCACAGTTTATCCCATTTGGTTGAGATGACAGTTTTGCAGTTTTAATGCTCTCTGCAACAGAAGGTGGCTGGAGTTTAGACTGATTAATGTTTGGTCAAGGCAGCTTCTGCTGTGTGACCAGCAATTACTGCCAACAGTTGCTGCGACACATGGTTTGGTAATGTGTTGATCTGGCTGACATCGGAGAAGAAGCTTCGCTTAATCATTTCAAGTGAAATTTCCCAGTTACTTCAGTTTCTCCTATGAACTGAGCAAGCGCAGTTACAGATTATTTAGGATTAAGACAATCAGACATGCAAGTTTTCCACCCAATACACGTTTTTAAACCTACATAAAACATCCTGTAGACCACAGCTTAACGCATGTAGTAAACATTTGAGGGGTGATGGTGGCTTTATTCATTGTTATTCTGGTGAGTAGTCGTCCTCATTACCACATGAAAGTGCAGTGGTCTGGACTGACATGGGCTGACATGCCCAGACAAGTTAGAGTCAAGCCTGGGGCCAAATCACTCCCGTTAGAAATGTGGGCAACATTCTTGTAGAGGTTATTAAGGTAGCAATTCCAAAAATGTGTCTTAAATCAATACAGACGACAATTTACGGTCGTCCGCAAAAGTCTGTGCACCCTTGGTCAGTTCATCCAAAACGTTTGCTGCAGATATTTTAAAATCCTGAAAGACGCCAGATGTGCCTTCATGGACTATTTGTCCTACACATCATACAGGTCCTTGATCAGATCGAGATCTGGAGAATTTGGAAGACAAATTGACGCCTTTTGTCATTTTCGTCAATGTGTTCCTGAACAATTTTTACAGGATTGAAACCAGTGCCTGTCATCGCCATAAAGCCATAAACCATAATACCATCATCATAAAGGGGTACTTTCTTGTACAACAATATTTTGGAAGGTTGTTTGTGTCAAAGCATCATCCACAATGCCAAGACCCAGGTTTCCCAGCAGAACCCTGCCCAGAGCATCACACTGCCACTCCAGGGTATAAAAGGTAATCAAGACACATTCACCCGTCCGTATATATATATAAAAAAACTTGACTACTTAGACCAAGCCACCTTTTCCCATCGCTCCATGGTCCAGTTCTGATGCTCACTTGCTCACTGTATGATATTTAACAGCAGACAGGGCTCAGCATGGGCACTCTGACCAGTCTGCAGCAACATGCATTGTGTGTTCTGGCACATTCGTATCATAAACATAACCTATCATTACCTTTTTCAGCAATTCAGGCTACAGTAGCTCTTCTGTGAGATCAGACCAGATGAGCTTTCACCCTCCACATGCACTGGTGAGCTTTGGGCAACAATTAACCTGTAACCGGTTAACTGGCTGTTGCTTCCTTGGGCCTAATCTAATAAGTACTAGCCACTACATATCAGGAACACTCCAAAAGACCTGCTGTTCTGATGATACTCCTAACCAGTTGTCTAATAATCCCAATATGGTACACGCTAAAGTCCAGGAAAACATGAGAACACTATCAGTTCCTTACACTCACTACCCCATGATATCTTATGTAACTACATGATAACATAGGATACTATGAACCTTTTTTATATACTTGATTGACATTTCTTCTATTTTCTGCTAATGAATTTAATGTAAAATTGATCTCTAGCTCGAATGTAAATAGTTCATCATGAAAAAAAAGATTAATAATATATAGAATTACAATTAAATAAAGGCTTCAATAAGTACAGAGTGCTTTGCTCACATCCCTCGTTAAAGAACTGTTACATGGCTGAAAATTGTTCTAACCATAGCAAGTCCAATCCTGTATCAATCTGCTCGTCCTTTTGCTGTGCACTTTGATTTCATGTTTATTTGCCATCTATGACGCTCTTCCCTCGGTACCATGGTGCAAAATGGCTTGTTGCTGGGCAAAATCTTCAGGGTTGAAAGGAAAAAAAGAAAGAAATAATAATAGTTGACCTACTTAATGTTGCTGAGTGCCAGTTGACTGATCTATTATGCATCCTCCTATCTAGATTCTGCCAAGGCTTTTAGAAACACGAGGGGCTGCATCCTCGCAAATCTGAGCCTGATGATAGAGGCCTTTCACCTGAACAGGAAAGAGGGAAACATTCTCCTCTGCCTTCTCCTGATCCAACCAGGGCTGGAATATAGGCCAGAAGAGGTGCGCACTCAGTAGTGAATGATGGGATGGCTCAAGGGGGACAAGGGGAAATGTGTGGGTTGACCAGTTAAGTTGGGGGATGGGTGGTTTATATTTATTTATTTATTTTATCTGTCTTTCTGTCCTCCATTCCCAGACCCCATGCCGCTGTGGTAGTCACAGAAGCAAAACATAAACGTCTTCTTAGATACAACCAAGAAGATATAAATCCCACAAACCACCACCCTACGGATTCACCACTTTAACATAACCGAATAATGAATTTTGGAAAAATGTGGAAAAATGGCTTAGTTGTGCTCTATGCAGTTCACTTGACATATATTAGCTGTATATAATAGCCAATATGGATTTAATCATATGTAAAAATAAAAAGCAACAAATAAGTAGAGCAATTGGTAACAAAAGCAGATCGGTAAGTTAGAGACCTGCTCGTACGAGGCACTAAAAGCTGTTTGAAAACTAGTGATGACTCGGGCTGGGTTTTGTTGCCGAATTCCTGAATCGATCCAATTCTGATTCCAGGGTCATGATCCGATTCGATTCTTGATCCAATTTGATTAGATTCAAAATAAATTTATTTACAGATTATATTGTGTTAATACTAGTTTGTGTTTGTTATAAATTGACTTGAGTGTAGGATATCCCTATGTTGATGGACTGTACTGCAATATTACCTGTGGACAATAAACTTTACAATGTTTATTTTATAATTCATCCAATCCAACATTATAGTATAGTTTGTTTACATTAAAACAACTGCTGCACAGGAATAACATGAATAACTAAAAGGAACAGTGTGTGTGTGTGTTTGTGTGTGTGTGTGTGTGTGTGTGTGTGTATGTGTATGAGGAACAGAGAGAGAGGGAGAGTCACGAATTAAAAGAATTTAGGAGGAAAAGAACTTCCAGGGTTTATTTAATTTCTTACATGTAAAACAATGACAGAGTTAGTCGCCCTGTTTTGAAAACGTCTATTTGACAATGAAATGAAAACCACAAAAATGGCTGAACAACTGTAACCATAAATTTGGTTGAATAAAAAAAAAAAAAGACCACAGCTGGTTAAAATGATCCACACTTGCTCAGCAGCCGCGGCAAACACAGTCTGGGAGATTCTGCTGGACTGATCAGACTCTCTTACTCTTCAGGTATTAAGAGAAGTTCTGGAGGAAAAGTGGAAGTGATCCTACAAGAACGCACCACCGTACACAGTGTGAACAGCGTGCGATTTATCCTCAGCATTTTACCCCTTCACTGAGTGAAGCGGCGGAGCGTCACTCAGCGCCCGGGGAGCAGTGTGTGAGGACGGTACCGCACTCAGTACCTCAGAGGTTTCTGTTGGGCTCGAGGATCGAACCCACACTCTCTGATCGCAGGGCGAGTGCTCTACAACTGAGCCGCTTCCCGCCCGGCTGCTCTATGTGAGCAGAGTGTTTTATAGCTTTCCTTGCGTGGTCGTGAGCATTAGTGGCGACAGGAAAAGATCGATCCGCGAATTTGTGAATCGATATCGTCATTTTTGAACGAGACTCGATATTGATCGGTGAATGAACCCAGCCCTAGTGATGGCCCAGTAGAGCAGTTATCCACCTGCCAAACATGAGCTACAAGCCAGGTTGGTCAGGTGAATCAAATATAAAACACCACTAAACTGAAATACACAATCATTTTTTTCAAATAGAAACTTAGTGTGTTAAAGCTGTGACTTTGAAACTGCAGTCATAAATAATCTCCTCTCATACATCTCATCCATTTTATTCCCTGATGGATCTCAGGCTCTACTGTCATTTTTGTCATGAGCTGATTCATACATTTCTTTAAATACACCCAGTACAATTCGGCAGAAATAGTGTTATCCATTGTCGTTTAGCACTATCAGTGCAACAGCTGTGTATTTTTCCAAATGAGCAAAAGTCCCTCTTAACACAATGACCGGATATGAGCAATTGGGTTTAAAGTGTCACGAAAAGCAACAAAGCCCAGCATCACTCATCACCTAATATTGGACAGGAAATCTGCAGGAAGCCCTGCAACATGAACCCTAAAATAAAAATCTGAAATAATTTCAGTCAGCCGGGGCACTGATGTGTTCATGTGGTGATTCTGTTCCACGAAGGGTGATGTAGGGTTGTGGACATTTAAAATAAGCGATTTATAGTCGATATGAATTGGTTGCCTGTTTGCACACATTAAAAAAATAGTGACAGACAATGTCCCAAGTATCTTCTCCAGCCCTACTTTTATGTATAACTTCCACTTCCTGATCTGAATCGAGTGTTATGACACTCATTTGTTTTATGACAATAATATATGTAACATAATCTCTTCCCTGAATGGGAAAACATCATTTGTGATTGTGTTTTCCCGTTTATCTAAACCTGTGATATACTGGTGTGACTCATCTATTACATTCAATTACCAAGAAATATCTACAGGTCCAGGTTTTCACTGCTTAGTCCTCCATGTTATTACTGAATGAACAGCCTTAGGATATAATAGGAAATAAAGGGTAAGAGTTTAAGGTTGTAAATTTAGGTTTGGAGGGATTTACAGGCATGGCTGTCGGTGTCAGGTCAAACCTTGTGAATGGTAGCACCTGCATTTTGTATTTCATTTAGTTTTCATCACATTAGAAGTCTATAGAAGTCTTTCATCACATTAGAAGTCTATAGAAGTCTTTCATCACATTAGAAGTCTATAGAAGCTGATATAAGCTGATACAAATATTAAATTATCTCTAGCCAAGTTTTAAAGTGAGTTCAAATAACAATAATCACACATAAATATGGCATTTTTCTGCACATTCTGGTACAATTGTATTTATATAAATACTGAGATACTAACCTACATGGAAAAGATAATAAATACATAAAATATATTTCCCAATGTATTGAATTCAGCAGTTAAACAACAATGCACATGTACTCTTTTTTTAAAATCAGCTAAAACCATTGAGATGCCCAAACACACTGCATTCAGCTGTATGTATCAAAGCAGGGTGGAGTAGGTGGGAGCGGATTATGGGGATTAATCATGATTCAATGAGTCAGATAGTACCTTTCTGTAACAAGAAATCAGTTCCTTAAATCTCAGCCCTGACAGTTATATATATCATCACTGTCATCCCCCAGACTTTTATTAAATCATTTAAAAAACACCCGCTGTCCTTTTCATGGTGTCAGATTATTATGAAGGACGGACCAAGAGAAAATAGATTTTATGTAAATGTGTTCTCCTGTTAAGTTGCCATGTCAGAGATACGAGAATTACACGTTTTAAAGCCCATCCGATTTCTGAGCTGCCCTTGCCAGGCCTATCTCAGCGTTAAGAGGGCAAAAGGCAGATAATCTCCTGAACAGGTCACCAGTACCAACACAGTCACACCTAGGGGCAATTTAGCTTCACCAGTCCACCTGTGGGAGGAAACCGGAGCTTCCTATAAAAAAGCCCGGAAGCACAACAAATGGGAAATTGTCCTCCTGCAGAAAAACAACTGCTCACATGGAAGTTCCTCCGGTTTGTGTTGATGCTCGAGGTGTCAGACATCATGCTGAGGATTGTTTGAAGTTCCTGTGTCACGTAGAACCAAAGTTATTGTAATTTAAACACAAGTAATAATAAAAAACGCTACTGGGGTTTTATCATCCAGTAAAAGACCACAGACCATACAGAGCCGTTCCAATGGAACTGACCCCATTTCTGAGCTGCTTATGTTCTCTAAATTGCCTTCTGGCATTATCACTATGCCCCCAAATCGCTGTAACCATGCAAGTCACCAAGAGGACAACCTGAACAGCCTACAGGCATTAAAGATAGGAATGTTTCACTAATGGACAGTGATAACACAGTCATATTTATTTGCCTTCTCAGGCATGTCCATTAGGAAGCAGGCTGTTGAGGAGGTGGATCTTCATTCCAGGCTGAGAGGTTGAGAAACACAAACACCCAAATCTCCCGCAGCTTATCTCACGCTAAAAAACACTGAATGTTTAAACCAGTGTCAGTTCCAACCAGTTCGAGCCAGAACATCCCATTAGTCACACTTACACATCAGTAGCGCTGATAAAAGTGAGACTCATGAAGCATGTCTAGATTCGGAGGTGATTGCAACATGTTTCAGACGGTGCTGAGCACGAGCTAGAAAATCTGAAGGGTCTCCTCAGCTCAGGCCCCGTCCTCTTCTCAGCAGTGGGTGGTGGTTCGGGGCAGTATTCTGCAGTGCTCTGCTCCGTCAGGCTGCTGTGAATAAACACTTCCCCCAGCCAAGTCCTCACACTGAGGTCACCAGTCTAATGAATGAGTCACAGGGGAAGGGCTTCAGGCCTGTTTGTTTTCAGAGCCGGTACGAACAGAGCACTACCACCACTGTGTAATCTTTGAGACGAGTCTGTGTGTGTGTATTGTATTCTGTATATCTGTTAGCAACATGGATGAGAGGAAGAATAAGGTACACCAAACCCTTGGTGCATTTTTTTAGTGAAGAGTTTATAACACTTTAAATAGAAAGGTTCCATTACAGCTGAGTGTAGAGCGACCTCCCAGTGTAGAAGTAGGACTTCTCTGCTCTTTAGAATGTGTTGTAGGTCAGAGGATGGTTCTGTGACTGTCTATATACAGAGAGAAGGCAGCATCTGTGTGTAAACACATGTATATCACATTTATTTTGTTAAGTCATTAACATATGTCACACATATATAATAAAAGTACCCACTTACTCCAGTAAAACTTTGTTTACTCAATGTGTTTACGGTTTTGTACATAGCTTAAAGTGCCAGCTATATTTTACACTGGTCAAAACCTTATGACAAACCGTCCAGAATTACTTATAATAAATCAGCATAGAGAAAGTAAAGGATGCTTTCTCCTTTTATTTAATGTGTTTTTTGTGTCAGTGGCATGATGAATGGTCCCAGGGTCGATTCCTGACCAGTGATTCTGTCTGCGTGGGGTTTAAATGTACTCCCTGTGTCTGCGTGGGCTTCCGCCAGGATCTCCGGGTTTCTCCCACAGTCCAAAGACAGTCAGATAAATGTTAACTTGCTATTTGTGGGGAAAGACCAATAGACACACACTCAGACTGTGTGTTTGTGTAACGGCCCTGCAATGGACGGGAAATCTGTTTGGGGTGTTTCTCTGCCTTTCTCTCTATGATCACTGGGATAGACTCCTGCAACCCCCATGACCCTGGCTGGGATTAGTGGCTCAGGAAATGGCTGAAAGAACAGCTCGATTGTGTTACAATATCAGGAAGAATGGACCAGGGGAAATAGGCACGAACATTTGTAAATTATTTGTGTTCCATAAACCTCCATTCAAAGTTCTGAATGTGTTTTTTCCGAACATTTTGACCCAATAGCTGTGATATATACATGAATATAAAAGAGAATTTTAAAAGGGAAGGAAATACGTTTTGTGATTTGTGATGTAAAAAAAAAAAAATGTAGAAGTCTAAAATAATGATCTGTCTGAAAAGTCTGACATGGTGTTAAGTCCAGTTAGACTGCAGAGAGAAAAAAAAACTAAAACTAAAAAAGACAGTGACTATGTGTGTGTATATTTATGTATGTATCTATTATTCATATACATGTACGCTTTTTGTCTTTTCCCTTCAACTTTTATATGCCTTTTATTATGAATGGCCTCTCTCTCTCTCTGCCTCTCTCTCTCTCTCTCTCTCTCTCTCTCACTGCGGTTCATAGCTTGGGTCACGTCTTGTTTCACTAAAAGGAGCAGTAATTGTAGCCTCAGAGTGGAAAACCTTTGCTGTACAGACAAGAGGCTCTTTGGTGCAGCTGCTGCTGCACTGCTGAGGACAACGCGCCCATAAAGACAGGTTTATGGGATTGACTTATAGAGAGCTCAACATTCCACGGATCTATACATGGCAACTTCACAGTGGAGAAATCAAACCTCCCTTTTCTCAGACTGAGCGCCCGGGCACAGCGCTGCTGATTCAAACTTACATAAGCCGGCGAACGCATGACTGAACCCGTGTTTCCATGGCCCAAAACCTTAACGATGTTCTTTAACAACCTTCTGTCTGAGTGAAGGTGGCATGAGCTTTATCTGATCCTGGAGAAAGCCCAAAATGGCCACAGAGAAGCTATTGTGGCCAGGAAACTGCTGAATGAAGAAACTCAACAAAAACTCACATTTAAATGTCAAAATGACTGGTCTACTATGAAAAGCATTTTAAAAATCGAGCCTAAATGCATGTTATTGTTACAGGAATTGCTGAGATCTCTACAGCATCACTCAGGAGAGCAGGAACTGAGAAGAATGCCTGGCATCTGGCTGAGAGGAGCCTCCGCTGGGTCTGACTATGTGCAGTCATTCAACCTGGAACAGATTCTGGCATTGTTGAATTCACTGAAAACACGCGTCTACATTTCACCAGCCTGTTAGAAACTAGCAGGTCTCGCTAACTTGCACCAACAGAATAGAATCAGTCTTCATTTTGAGGGAAAAGAGAGAGCTCAGTTTTGTCAGTTTAGTTGGAGAATCCCTAAACCATCCAAAGTTATAAACCATTGCTTTTTTGAGGAGAACGTTTGAAGACAGAATGAGAGTCCTCAAAAATTCATGAAGTCAGACTTTGCTGTGGTCAGTCAAACAGCCTATTAAGTCCATAACCAGCGCTAACTGCATAACTGTTCCTTCTGAAACCAGTCCAGCTAATGTATCGAAACAGATTGGCCTGGAATCCTCAACCACAAATGTCTATATTGCAATAATGTACTCTTCAGATATTCATTCGTGTTTAGAAGTTTGTTGATTGGAAGAACATCACAAATTCACAGTCGCAACTACAGGAATATTGAAACGCTGTGATTAAACCAGGAGTGGATGCTCCTCAGGCATGGCACAGGCTCCATCTCAGCTGGTGAAGGCTTGGCCTAAATTTGCCCATTACTCATGGATGAGCTTGCTCCCATGCTTCATGGCTTATTTGTCACGCAGCCATTCAGATCCATTCACATCTCAGCCACTGCTTCCCTAGAATACAAAAAAAATCCCATTACACAAAAACACTCAGTGAGCGTTTTGGGCCCAGTTCTCCACGTTTCTGGTGCTTTAAAGGTGAATACAATGTCTCTTTTTGCTAAGAAAATGTCCAATTCGTTTAATTAATCTCATTTTACGCAGCACAACTTCTTTGCATTTCCAGAAATGAGAGACTGACATGAAGTTGTCTGTGTCAATGAAAACAGTTTTAAAACATCCTGCGGTTCACTGCATGTTTATTATATTAGCGATGGGGAGAAAATCTGGTCAATCGCAATCTTCTTTAAGCATGTACACATTGACACAAAAACATACACACCAGTTAAAGGGATAGTTCACCCCCAAATGACATTTTTTCATTTTTTATATCATTTTTTTATATCATTTTTTATATCATCATCAGTATTTATATAATATTTTACCTCTGAAAGACGACCGTCTCGAGCTAGGATACGCAAACGCCGGAATCTCTGTGCTCTGTGTAAACGA
>JBBKCR010000001.1:23806765-23819432 GCA_037577295.1 Ladigesia roloffi
GTCACCTTCGACTTGGATGCCTTGGGGGTAAGCAAATAAACATCAGATTTTCATTTTGGGGTGAACTATCCCTTTAATAGAACTCACGATCTTCTGAAGCCGAAGTTATGTAGAGCAAAACGTTTTTTCATTCGCTTTCAGGAAGAGTTTGAAGGGGATGGGATGTGAGAAAAAGGCAAGAACTACATCAGATGTCTGATGATCTAAATTCTTGTCCTCGATTTCACTGGAGCCCAGACTGCTGATGTTGATAGCGGTCATTAACAAGTGCTCAACGTTTGATCTGGTCTCATAAAAGCACACTAAGCGTGTGTGTTTGGCCTCAATTAATAGCAGATTAAACATGATGCAGATTGAGGGAAAAGCATGATCTCATGTGGCAGGACGTGGAGCTCGGCTTGGCCGCTCCACCCTGTCAGATTTTATTGATCCTGATACTCGTGAAAAAAAAAAAACATCTCTAAGAGAGAATGGAGAAAAGGGTTGAAACAGGGAAGAGCTGGGGCGGTTGGGTCATTCGGGTGGGCAGCCGTGACTCCGCTGTCCCCGGGGAGGGAGCAGCGTTTGGGCCAGCGCTCCTGTAGGTCTGTAAGAGGGTGGGTACGGCTCTGTGGAAAGTGTCCTAATTCCCAGAGAGAGGCCCTGAGAGCCGAGTGACACTGTCAGCCACAGGGGGAGGCGTCCAAATGGTTTAACCTTCCATACTTTAATGTGATTAAAGTGATCTTAGTGTTAAGATCAGCTTAACACAGAGCGAGAGAGCTCAGGGTGATGCACGCTGCACACTTTCAGAATCATTTTCACGCTAAGATGTTGTTTGTAAATGCCAAATCTGTGATTTAAACCCAGGAAAAGTCTGCAATGCACATCGTCTACAAGTAATCATCCTAAATGATCTCCTGTAAGTCGCATGATCTGGAGATCAGGACAGTAATCCTGGTCAATATGGTTTCACAGTGGAACAAGAACAAATTCTGGTCATAGTAAACATAGTAAAAATAGTAAACAGAATCAGAAGTCTGAACATTTAAGAGTCTTTCCCAAGGATTTTATCAGTGTGTGGTGTTTTATTCTGGCCTGGCAAACCCTGCTGCCTTAGCATTAAAGGTATAAATATATGTAATGTAAATATACACACACACAGACTCCTAAATGCTCCTAAATGCTCAGTCTTCTGTCCACTAAGTGGTGTTAAATATGCCCAAAAGGCTCTGTCTAAACATGAAATTTTATGTTTGTCATATAAAAATGAGTTTGAATTTGGTTTGATTAAATGTCAGTCTGTTTTAATAAAGTTTGGTGAACAGCGGCCTAGCAGTACCCCCTCGGGTACACAGCCCACAGAGTGAAAACTGAAGTTTTGGGTTATTTATGTTTGAATAAGTTTCATTTTAATCTTAAAACTGACCCAAAAAGCTAATATCTCATTAAAATGACATTTACTCTGGACTATCTCTGGTCATTTTTGGATAAATTACACACAGATTTGTTATAATCGGCCAAACAAATCTCTCAAATAATGCAGTTTAGAACCTCTGTTGGTAAAATGGCTAATGTTGGTAAATTAATCAATTCTAATCTTATAGTGGTCCTGCTCTATTTGCATTGAGTCAGGCTGATAGATTAATCCGCCCCATCTCAACAGAATTGACCCGGCGATGTTGTTCTAAGACGGAAATAAAGTAAAATTATTTTTAACGCGGGTTACAAAACGTCTGGAACCGTGTCACTCTCCTCAGACCTCATATTAGATTTTTCTGATTCTGTTTGGTCTGTCGGTTTTGGCGAACCGCCCCTGCTTTGGAAACGATTAAGAGCCGTGACAGTTTGTGCCGACCCCTTGGAGCGGCTTTAGACCGGCCAGTCCACTCTGGCTCCTCTCCTCCACCACATCTTTCACTCCTAAAACTGAGTCTGAATGTTCTCTTGCTGTCCTCATGTGGCTCTGTGTGTCTCTGCCTGGTGATCCTGCGGCTCCATGAAGAAACGCAGGCCCTCGTCCAGACACCTGTTTCTGGACATGCACACACGGCAGCCAGGACTTACAACACTGTAACACATTGGCTAAGACACCGCAAACAGGACTGCACACGGACAACGGTGAGGCTAATCAATTAGCTTTGACCTCAGACCCACTGGCATGGCTCTCTGGCCACTTGATAGCTCAGTGAAACCAGTTGGGATCACAGTAGAGCTGGACAGGGCTTCAGTTCCCATGGCCTGTGTAACACTAGAACCCAAAACATGGATATGAACCCTTTCGCTTTCTCTCTGTCTCAATTAGCGTCCACTGTAAACCCCTTTTACTGATAAAACACCTCCTTACAATCATGGTCATGAAACTGAGGACTTCCAACTACTGAGCCCAAATTCTGAACGGCGTTTGATTACTTATGAAGAAATCTGAGATGTGGCGAAAGCATTTATCTGTGCCCTGATTGTCATCAGAATCCAAGGACATTTGTTCTTGATTCTTTAGTGAAGCCTTGCAACTAAAGTTGTAACTAAAGTAAAATCTAATTATCCCAAATGTAATAAATAATGTATGGCCTCCACTGTCCAGAGTTTCCTTTCCTTAGCAAGGTCCCCCAACTTCTACTGACTTATTTCACATAAAACATAAAATAAAAATATAAAAATATACTTTTAGCCGGGCTACATTTTTAAGGTTACTAAACATTAATTCAATGATTTATTCATTTTCTGTAACCGCTCATTCCTGACTAGGGTTGCAGGTACCCGGAGTCTGTCCCGGGTCTCACCCTTGCTGGGGCACCAGCCTACCCCACACTAAAGAGTAATTTTACACTAAAATGTAAAATGAGTGTCCTCGATCCAGGATTTTCACGAAGAAAATAGACAGTAAATGCGCCAGGCCATTCAAACTTTGCAGGCAACTGTAGCATTGTGAACATGAGATGCTTGAATCATCACACACTCACCTCAGACCGCATCTCAGAACCATTGTGGTTCCCCGTTACATTCTGGATTTATGAGTAAGAATAAGCAAAAGTACAGGGCACGGCTAAAACTTCATCTCCAAACCTGAATCCTCCCTGTTCATTTCTCAGTTTTTATACACATTATGTCATTCATTATGTCATGTAACGTCTAAGCGTGCTGATTTATGATACAGTCTTCCTGATGCTAATTAGTGGTTTTAGGCTTCCAGTGCTCATTAGCTGCATTAGCGCCAGAGCGAAGCGAATTCAGTAACCGCACATCTATATTTTGTGCAAGGAACGAAAAAATTGTGCAAATTAGCTTTATACGCCAAACTTGCTTTTTTTTAAGCCTAATGGAGTCATTTTTATTTTCCCTGGTTTTCATTACTGACCAAACTTTGCAACATCTGAGATGTTAACGAACTGCACCCATCAGGGCTCCTGCGTAAGGTTCTCGCCACCATTATCAGCTTTCTTTTCCTCACAGAAAGATACAACAGACAAACATTAATCACACAAGCTGAAATTAATATGATTTGGCAGTAGTCCTGACGGGATTAGCTTCAATGATGAAGAAATCAGGCCTGATGGATGCGGTGCATGTAACTGCACGCTGTATTGGTTCAGTTTGAATCTGCAGTAATGGCCGTGCCAGGGCTCTCCAAATAACCATTTATTCAAACTGTAGCTTCAATATTACTTACATAATGCACTAAGCATCCTGAAATCTAACATGACAGCTTCATCTCTTGTACACAATCAGAATTCTGTTTCTGCTCAGAGTGCGATCCAGGGTTTTGACCTCTTACTGTTCTAATCTTTGCTGTTGCATGCATTCAGCACCACAGCCTGCCGAGTTACCCCCAACACTCCCAGAGCGGGCGCTCTCCGAAACTCTCTCAAACAAACTGAAAATGAGAGAACGGATGGAAATTTTTATTAATCCGAGCTTCAAAGGACCGGGAGCGCAGAAACATCTGGCACGCTCATAGATCTTGGTACTTTTTTCTCCTGGCAGGCAGAGAAAAGGGAATCGATGGTCCCATGATTTACAGAATAGCCACAAGTAAGCCGATGTCTGCGTCAGATTAGAGACGATTGCGAATGCGTAACAGGGAATTGTGTGTGACAGTCTTGTATGCCATTCAGTGCAATACAGTATAACGGCGAGTGCACGGTTTCCCCTCATCAAGGAACCAATCAAATGATACGAGGAGAACACTGCTGTCGTTTTACCAACATGTATCCATAGACAGAGTAAGACCTTTCAAATTATACACAATATAGCATTACACCCCATCCACACTTTATACACGATGTAAAGACTCACCACACAGTATGAAGGGCTGCCAGCACTAACAGCAGTCGACTTTTATTTCATAAACACAAACAAACCCACCCGGACGCTACACTGCGGCTTTTTAAAAGAACCACAGATCGGAGAGAATGAGGAGGGGCTCGCTGGTGTTTGCAGTATTGGCTGGGATTTCTACCATAGTGGGTAGATTTTCATTTCTGCCAAGCTTGGGGAAAGTGCTGGCTCGCATCTGTTGCCTTGTTGGGTTCTCTTACAGAGAAATAAATGATCTGTTCCTTCTACTGTATGAAATATTACTCTTCTGTATGTCTGTTACACTAAAAAACTCACATTTACTTGATTCAAAGGAGTACATCAGGAGAAATATATTTACATTGACATAATTCTGGCCAAAAGAAGGTAAACTAATGGACAGGAATGGAATGGATGTACAGAGATTATTTTTCAACTGGTCCAAAAACCAAAACCAAAACTGAAAGGTCTAAGGGAAGGCTAACAAATCATTGGAGCAGAGACAATAACAAAACAAAAAAGATTACGAATTTAAATAATATAAAAGGATACATGCATGATTATGATTAATAATGGAGTTTGTGTGTCATAAGTACAGTATCAGACAGTTTTCTCTTTTAAACTGAGCTCTTCTTGCTCCCAAAACCCAACATAGTTGTGGTAAATTTTGTGATAACAATGTTTTCAGATAAAATGTCATTACCTGGTAAAAAAGTAAAAGTAAAAATAATACCTAAACATTCAAATCTGCTGTTGTATGCTCCCACACACATACCTTTGCAAAATCCTCAGGGCCCCCACAGAGCTATGCATGCAATTTAGAGAACATGATCTGTAGGCTGAGGGGTAAAACAGTACAAATACAGTAATCGGCTGTTAAATGTTTACACTTTTGTTTTCATTATGTCCATTCCTGGAGTAAAAGACATTAAATTGCACCTTTTAATGTGTCTGGTGTTCTGCCCCTCACGTATATGTCCACAGAACCATCAGTTAGAGAACATAGTAGCATATCTGTTACAATTATTGTGAGGTGTAGGTCTCTGTACATCCTGACCTCACTGAAAGATATGTGCCGCTCCTCCTGGGGATACAGCGTACACCTTTGGGTACATAACTGTACCTTAAGCAATGTTTTGCTCTTTTGAAGGTATTTACATTGTTTGGACCTGTACAGCATGTGTTTGGGTGCGGTTTATGGGACTTACCCGGTTTGCTGGGACACTCTGTGCATTTGTTCAGCCCCCATGAAGCCCCCACACTGCCGCAGCAGTCGTCCTGCTTTGTAAGGCCTGGCAGAGGCTTCCCACACTGCAACACAAGCACACAAACACACAATAGCACAACACAGAATTCCACCGACTCCTGTTACAGCGCTGAACAAACACAAGGCCCCTTTTGGAGGGGCTAAATGTTACAAAAGCCCTTGGAACTCTCATTGGAGGTATATTATGAAACCCAGGCCTCTCCTGGCCTCTGAGGAGCTGCGTGAAACACAGGCAGCCAGAATAATCACGGGGGTTATCTCCTCTTTTGGAGTGTCCCGCTTTCCTCCCTCTGATTCAGAGGTATTCTTTTCGCCCTGCATCCAAATAGGAAAGCGTGCTGTGTCTTAAACGACTTACAGACAGAGCGTGCCTCCTCACGCTGAAAAAGTGCTATCTGAGTGGAGGAGCAGCTGAGTCTGGTTAAGGAGGACAAAAACAGCCTCTGCTTCCCCTCTCTCCTCCCCTGGCACGCCGCTCAGGGCTCGGAGCTAATTGTGAGGGCAGATTAGGATCAGCCCCTGCTGAATTCCTGGTAAATCGTGAATTATGGGATGGGCACGCCAGCGCTGTGTCAAATACCTTACTAGGGCACTGGCACCACTCGCTGCCCTCAAAACACTGGCCAGTATTTGAATCCAGCAGACGCGCAGTCTTAAATGGAAACAATGCTGAATCATTATGAGTTGTTAGCATTCTCTTGTCAATGCCACTGACTGGCCCTGCAGAGGCAATTAAGAGACATAACAAGGACAAGCACACTTTACCATCCTCCAGACACTTTCACATTTGTGAGTTCTGTCTCTGCACTACATGGACAAAAGTACTGGGACACCCCTTTTAATTACTGCCTTACTTCCAGTGAAGAGCAATCTTCAGCAGGCATTCTGGACAACACCACGTTTCCAAATTTGTGCACACAGTTGGGGAAAAAACTTTGATATTCTAGCATGGATGGATGATTTCTGTGTGGAAGAACTAGACTGGCCGCCCTGAGCCCTGACCTCAGCCCCATCCAGCATCTTTGGGATGAACTGGAACAGAGATTGTGATCCAGACCTTCTTATCCAACATCAGTGTCTGACCTCATAACTAAATGAATGGGCACACATTCCCACAGAAACTCCCAAACCAGGAAGAGTGGGAGCTGTTTCAGCTGCAGGGGGACAAACCCAATATTAAATTTGATGTATATTAATGTAATGTCATTTAAGTCCCTGTTGGTGTAATAGTCATTGTATTCATATTCGTATTAAGGTATTTTAGACAGCTAGGTATCTAGTTTAGAGTAAACCACGTATATTGACTGTCTAATGGAGCAAGTGAATTTGTTTGATGTAAAGTTCATTATCAATAAACATATTATGATTTACACTGGGCACACAGTGGGAATTTTGTGAAAGATCAGTAATGAAGGCCTTCCACCTCGTCCACAAATACACTGAGTGGTCCCCAGTAATCTCAGAGCTCAGCCGGTGTGCAAGTAAGCCGCAGTCTTTAATGACATGCCGAAGACCAGGAGTAGCCTGTCGGCCATTCAAAGCTCATTATTTTTCCTTAAAACGTGTGAAAAATATGATCAGAATCTCTGGTTCAGTGGAGGCAACTTAGGAAGCTAGTCAATAGCGCTAGCATTTGTTTGCTAAGTAGCATTCTCAACAAACATCATTCAAATAATTAAAAAATAGCAATTAACACATCAGTCTACCCCTCCTAGTTTCAACTATGATGCTCTTAATGTTGATTTAATAGAGACGGGTGACTATCTTCACCTGCAATGATAAAGGTTACCAAAGACAGAGGAGAACACTCTGGAGTTCCTACAGCCCAATAAACCCGGACCCCTCTGTTCTAAATCAATTGCCAGTGGAATTGCACAGTTCCACCTCGGCCATACTGAAGGTCCTGGTACTTTGTGCAGTGGAAAATACATCCGTCCTGCACTGAAGGATCATGTTAGCCACAGTTTGTATCTCTACAACCTCCAGACTGAAATATGGGGTCATGTCTGCTACAACGGATGCCCCCTCTGCCTCATATCAGAGCATCCCTGAGGTTGGTGTAAATTACATTTGGACCAAGCTGGAGATGGTAAACACACAATAACACATATTAGCCATGTCGGGAAGGCAGCTGGAGCTCAGCTGGATCAGAGCTTTAGTGGTAATTCTTTTAGGATGAGCATTCTCTTAGGTGTGCAGTCAGGTAAACAAGACAAATCAGGACCAAATCCCACTTAATGAAACAAGTAAGTGGATGGAGCTGAGAGCAGGAGATTCAGGTCACTTCAAAACTTTGACTGAAACTGGTACCTTACTCAATATGGCCTTTGTTATGTCAAAATCAGGAAATGTATTGATCCTGGAGGAAATTGGTTATTCTATGACTCCACAGACAAAGAGAATATAAAATAGGACAAAACACAAGTCAAAATAAAGCAATATGTGATATAATAATAATAAAGAAAATAAAATATACACTAAACTATATACACGAAATGCTGTGGTCAGTAAGTAATTGAATATACTATTGGTAATATAGATATTATCAAAGATGTTGGCCTTAATACTATAGTACTATGTGGTATACCCACAATGCTGTGGGCTCAAAGCTACACACCCAAAATACAGTGGCCAGTACAAAAGGTGGATATAAATATTATAGATGCTATAGATATTATCCAAGAGATTGGTCTTAAAAGTTATGAAACACAGTTTTAACAAACCTAAATACAGTTCCATGACTTTTAATGCCAAGACATCTCTAATTTATGTAATTTCAGTAATTCCCCCAGAATATATTTTACACACCTGCCCATCAATTGTTTCCTGGAAACACCTTCCCACGTATCCGTTCAGCCTGTTATGAGGCCTGTGGTGACTGTGCCCGGTCCCGCTGCCGCTGGCGTGGCCGTTGCCAGGCTGAGAGCGCTGCTGGACTGAGTGCGCCCCGTCTGCAGCCTGGCCTGGCTTGACCCGAGCGACCTGATGGATCTGGACCTCGGCTTCTGGAGGGTGCTGGACGTGCACGTTCACCAAAGAGGGGAGCAGGGAGGCTGAGGGAGAAAACACAGGAAACACACAAATCGCTTTCCTGACATCAGTGTGACAAAATGACTTTTTGATAGTAGGGTCATTACAGTGATTTTCCCCTCCAATCGTTTGAGCACATTTTATTCAAGATATTTAAGCTGTGGAACAGACCCTGGGCCTGTCAATGTGCAATATGTCATTCTAAATGATGCCTTTCCTCTTTAAACAGGGACGTCAGGACGTGTCTCTCAGACTGTGTCAGTTCTGATCTGACTGGGGGCGATGTTCGAGTCCAGAAAATTTGGGCTCAGATTCCAACTTAATGCAACGGGATTCGGTTCCGAAAAACAGTTCCATTCGTTAATATTGATTTGAAAACATCAGGCAAATATTTAGATTACAATCATACATAAAGTTGTAGAATTTATGACATAAATGAGATACAATTTTGACATTTGTGAGCATCATAATTCTCATATTAAACAAATTCACCGTATGCTCCATTATCAGTATGCTCTAGAACCAAGTTACTGTTCTCTAAAATCCAACACAGTGCTACAAGGAAAGTAAAAGTAGGAGAGTCAGTGCCTGGCTGCTTGTGAGGAGGATTTTACATTTGAAATCTGACGTAATTTTTCGCATTTGTCCGGAGAACAACACATCTGAAGTGTTGATGTGTGTGTTGTAGAAGGACAAACCGTTCGGACAAGCTGTCCAGGCAGTGACAGCAGAGCAGGATCCAGTTTCAAAGCTTTGAAGTAAGCTCCTGAGTGCCAAATGCCAGGAATCAAAAATTGATTCTCTTTTGGGATCAGCTCCCAGGCCTGCACGACTGTGAGCTAGCCCTGCAGCATCTGCAAGCGGTAAAGTAGCGCGTGCTGTACGTACCTTCTCCACCACACCAAACCAAACCTTGACCTGCGCTCAGCAAGCCGCCTGGCTGCTTTGACGCGGGGTCAGAAATTGCGATGCTAGTAATAAAATAAAGCTGACATGGAGCAGACAAAGCACATGCCAAAAGAACCTGGTGAACCAGGAGTGCTGCGGGAGGTGAGCTCGGTGTTTCCCTCCGAATTCTTTGGGGGATTGACCCTAATTAGCCATTTCCATGAGCCTAAACAAATAAAGTCATACTTTAGCTTAGGCTAGTTTAGCGGCTAATCCCTGACAACCACACGGTATCCAACGGGGCTAGCCCTCTGATAAACATTTAAAAAACGACAGAAACATGTGGCTAATACTACACAGGATGTCTCATTGCTAAACAAATCATTACACGCCATTCCACCAACACGCCATTCCACCCCTTCTGCTAGCAAACAGCCAAGTAAAAATGCACCAGAATCTATTTACTTTTTAAATTAAATTAAAGCACTTTAATTAATGAACAGTAGATTATGCAAGCCTCCCTTGATCACCTGATATGTGTAAAAGTCCATCACTGCACACGCCAAGCAAAACTTTACAGAAAATTTGGCTTTGGTAAAGGCCTCCATAAATCACCGGTTCCTGGAGAGTGTGTCTGATAGAACACAGAAAGCATCTCCTCATAAGTGAGATACCACCCCCTGCCACTAAAGGGGCTAGGATGCTTGTACAGTGATGTAACAGCAGCCAGATGTGATCCCTGCCACCGAATTAGTCTTATTAAAACACGGCCCAGGGGTCGCGCTGCTAAAAGAGGGAAGAATGCAGAGGATTGAAGGACATCTGAGGGAGCTTCTGCTTTTACTTAATGCTGCATGAAGAGAAGGAATGACAACGTGCAGGAAAAGCCAAGAAACGAAGAAAATTTAATATTAACAAGGGAAAAAATTGGAAGAAATAGCAAAAGACTTGTTTTCTGTCGAGTTATTTTGGCAATGCCGAGACATATTCTGGTTTTTATTTCAGTGAAGAGGTTGTTGAATAAATGAGCGCTCTGCAAACAATATTAAACCCTCAAAAAAAGAGAGTGAGAATCAAACATTGCTGTTAGCGTTTGTCCATTTTCCCGTGTTCTATTTCTTTAACCAAATGGAAATATATTAGAACTTCATGTACTGGGTGGAAAACATTATGGAATTGTTTTCCTGCCTGCAGTGGCTTTGGGAGTCCAATTTCTATCAGATTCTTTTTTTTGGTGTGACAGATTTTCTATAATCGACGTTTTTGATGAATAGTTATTAGCATAGTCATAAAATAATTAGACTCTGTGATGATTTCTATTTACACACACTGTTCCATAGACATCTACAATTAACCAGATTCATCTGCAGAGTAGAAATTGTGCATTTTCAGTTGAAAGAGCAAAAATATGAGCTAAGAAAATGTGCATGTTCACATTATTAATAGTGCTAGCATTACAGCTTCGAAGTTTGCTCCTATTAAAAGACACTTTTCACACAGTGTACGTATTGAAGTACATGAGGTCATGCTTGGTGACTGATCCTTACATGCAACAATGACATTTTTGCATATAATGACATTTCACTAGTGAATTGCCAATAGTACTGTAAATCCATGACTCTGTAATTTAGAAAAAAATGCCACTTAACTATCATTCTACCCCACTTTAATTCTCCTTGTATGCTGACCTGTACACACAGGGTCAGTGCGACAGGATGTTGTTTTTACCTTGCTGATTGGACAGTGGCAGGGTGTACATGGAGTGGGAGGAGCTGTTCTGCACTGCATTCCCATTGGCTCTCCTGCTGGGGGTGGGTTTGCTGGTGGTGGGAGCTGGAAGGTGACAGAACTTCCCCGTGGAGTTTGACGGACACCAACACTCATTCTGCCCAATGCAGCGTCCACCGTTCAAACAAGGGATCTGGCAGAAGACTAGAAGAGAAAAATAAGAGACAAAAGCATAACCAGCCTCATACTGACGTAATACAAAGGGCCAATGGGAAGAAGGGGTGGTGACTACAATCTATCACACACACACACATTCATGACCTGAAAACAGAATGGACTCAAAACAGGAGAACATCACTTTTAATTGGACTGATTTATGTATCCTCATATTTAATTGAGTCACAACAAATAGGCACAAGCAGGGGGCGAAGTAATGAGGCCCTCTGAGGGCAGCAGAGCTCCTGAAGCCGGCTGCTGGGCGTACATCCCTCATTCGAGAGCACGGCTCCTGCTCAGGAACGGATTTACAAAGTCTCAAATTCTCCTTCGGGGGAGGAATGCTGAGATGGTCCTCATATAAGTGAGCAGAAGTTATTGGCCTGACCTCTGCTTCCTTTAACTAATAATGCCTTCCTGAGGACCTCAAATAGCTTCCTGTATGCCAATGAACAGACAGATTCATGTGAAAACCACCGAACTCATGCAGACCCACGTGGAGCACATGTGGAGGGTGTTGGAGGAGTGAGAAGAAACTGATCCTGCAATTTGGTGAAACTGATCTGCCCTTTTACATAAATACTCAGAGATTAGACCAAACCACACAGACTCAGAATGTCAAACCTTATGAATATTTTCTGTGAAAATGTAGGTTTTAATGGTAACATATGGCCGTTAACGCAGCGAGAACACTCCGTTCCTCTCGGTCCGAGAGCCCGTCCTGCAGGCCCTCCTCGGGGTTGGGCAGGTAGGAGAAACCTCTGAAGGATCTCGGTCCTGACGGGGCCTTTGTGTACGCGGAGATTTATGTGCTGCAATCATACTGCTGCGGAGAGGAACAATGGAATGATACAACAGCTGGAGTTTGACGGAGAGTTTTGTCTGCTCTTTAATTCTCCTTACTTTCTTGGCAGGAGTGCCCAATGCCCCACATACCTGCGACCAGGGGCGTCCAGCACCCCAACCTGACCCCGCCCGCGGTCAGACTTCAAAGAGGCGCAATGAAAAATACAGAGGCAGCTCGCACAGTAAAACACACGCGCTTTAAAAACGAGAGAAGAGAGAGAGGAGAGAGAGCGAGGAGAAAGGGCAGATGAGAAAAAGACAGGGTAAAGAATGTGAACAGAGATAATAGAAAAAAACAGTGGAAGAAAGGAATGGGAGATACGAGAGTCGGAGAGAAAGAGCATGTGAGAGAGATAGGGAAGGGGGGGGCAAAGAGAGTTAAAGATAAAAACAAAAGGGAGGAGAATATGACAGATA
>JBBKCR010000001.1:23854961-23873362 GCA_037577295.1 Ladigesia roloffi
TTGAAATGTCTGACGCCCATCCACTTCCATTAAATGACTACCAGACTGCTACAGCTAAAGCTAATAATCTGCGTTTGCGTTCTGCTGAGGAAACAAAGTCACCGTCGACTTGGATGCCCTGGGGGTAAGCAAATAAACATCAAATTTTCATTTTGGATGAACTATCGCTTTAACAGCCGGTGCAGGGCTACAGCAGCTCCTCTGAAATGTCTAGTAAAATCAAATGTATAACAGAGCTTTGGGGAGCTATTACAAATAACTCACACTGGCTGAAACTGCATTAATGCACCCTGTGGGGATTAGAGAGCCAGGGCTGTAGAAGAGAACATGGAGAATACAGTGACAAGATAAAGCCACACTTAATAGTCAACGTCCAGTGAAGTTATAACACTTACAACCAACATCTGACTTGGAAAAGGATTCAGGTTGTAACAAAAGTCCAGTCAAAGGAGTCGGTGCAAGATGTAGCATTCAAAGGATGCTTAAGAAAACAACAGCTTTCAAAACTCACAGGTATTTCTTCGGGAAGTGCTTTCAAAATGATTAGGGCAACCATGGAATGCTGTCAAAAGCCGGGGCTTAAGCCACTCCATGGGATGATGAATAAGCCTTCAGAAGAATATGGATGAGTTGTAAGGGGAGGCACGCAGCGCTGCTTCAATCTGTCACGCTATGTGTACCAGTAGTCATTGTTAGTGGAGTCCAGTGACTCATAGACCAAATTGGATTTTTATGGTGTTACATAAAGCCAAAAGAAAATACATTATTCACTCCAAATCTCTGGACTGTTTTCTTTTTTTTTTTGCTGCAAATGGCAAGAGTTACCACATCTTTCCTCAAAGCACACCCATGTTTTTTTCCCCAGGTTTTACATGTTTTGCTTCGCGACTCCCTCAGCTGTGGGTCCTGCAAGCCCCCCTGCCTGAAAGAACCGGGGGTAACGTTTTCATAACTGACAGGCGAGGGGGTCGGTTGTTAAACTGCGTCTTATTCTGTGGCCTTATCAAAACACATTAAATCTGAGCGCCTGTCATCCGCTTGGATATACGTCTGAGGAATATAACTAACATCAAATAAAACATATGTGGTAATAATATCTTACTGGCACATGCAAGAATACATCACAGAAACTGCGAGGCCAAATAGTTTCTTTACAGTGTTTCATATAGTAGCGATCAGTTACATATGGTCACATGAGCTTGACGGCTCTAAAGCAACGTTCCCGGCATTAATGGCAGCGAAAATAAACCGATATGCCCAATATCTACTGAAAACAATACAGCTTAGCTAAAACAATAACCGAACCCTCAAATGGGATGTTCTATAATGTAAAAGGTCTAAAAAAGACCATTTACAGCCAACTGATCATGTTAGGAAATAATGAAAATACAGAAATGTTGATTATGTTGATGAAATCCCCCCTCAAAAATACTTTGATTACATAATCTATGACAAAAACAGTTTGGCATACTTTTTATTACCTAATTACAAATAAGTAGCCTCAACCCTGGTGTGGATTAAGCAGAAAATGAACGAATGAATGAATGAATGAATTACACATATACTATATTTGTAACCTGTGGTCCCCATAAACAGGCTGTGAGTGATTCCGGCTGTATTTTCCTTAATTCATGTTTTCTGTGACTCCCCACACTGTGGGGGTGTTGAAAGACTTACACGGGTGTGTGGGGTAGTCTGGTGGTTGGGGGTTTGGGTGTGTGTGTTCTTGTCTTGGTGTCGATGGCTTGTCTCTCGGTGGGCCGCCTGCGGACAGGCTGGCGCTGGGTGGACTCGCTGCTGGACCGGACAGGGGTCAACACCCTGGACGTCCCGGTGCGGATGTACACCTGCTCTGGGGCGACCTCCTCACACCGCGGCCCCTGGAAGCCTGAGCGACACACACAGGTGTGGGGGCGGCTGCAGGAGCCTCGGTTCTGACAGGGCGGCTGGCAATCCGCTGTGGAGACAAAAAAGAGTAATGCCATTATATCCAACTACTGACCCCGAACCTCCGTTAGGCACACTTTTCTCTAACAGATTTACTAATGTCATGACTTTCTCTGACCAGGCAAATCACATTTAATTGGTTTCAATAATGCTGTGGACAGACTCTTTGTTGTCTTTATTAGAACCGTGTTGACTGGTCATCCACATAAACGCAATATAATTAATGTTGACACAGGAAGTTCATAATTCTTTGTGACTGAGGTGTGGTTTGGTTTGTGACCTGATGCTAAATATGTTAAAATAGTTAATAATAATAATGTAATACTTAATAATAATAATAATAACGTAATAACGTACAGACAATCTGATTAAAGGGAAAATGGAACCACTGCCACATCCCATCATTATAGATGCATGTGCTGTAACAGTGCCTCCGTAGTCTATAGTGTGACAATTTCAGGTTTAGAACCTGGAAGAACCATCTTCTGATGATGTAATTTGAAGGTGTGAGAAAATTTGATGAAATGCTATTTTGAGAGAACACTGATGAAACAAAATAAATCACAAATCCTCTGAAACCCATATAATACAGTCCTATAGAATATAGTATGGCAAGTACTGTTATGTTCTAGATAAAGCTCATAATATTCCATTTTTGCCCTAAATAGTATTAATAGTACTTTCAACAGTAATGCAACCTTACTTTAGAATATGTATAAAAAGGCTCCTAAAATGGTCAGTGTTGGGAAACCCCACAAAACACACAAGAAACACCCCGTAATTACACGTTCTTCTGTATTTACACTTTCCAGTCATTCTTGCAGCAAGCCTTAGGGTGCATCCACTTAATCACAGCAAGACAAGTCGTTAAAGACAGCTTTGTTCGTTTTCTGAGATGAGGGAACACCTAAACAACTCCGATTCTTAAAAACAAAGTCAGAAAGCAAACACCAGACCCCTCACAGTGAAGAAATCCACATTTCAAAACACCTAGTCAAACACAACACTAAATATTTCAATTCACTTGACACTTTATGCACCACGGTCACATGTTTGCGAAATAAATTCAGACCTGTTCTCACACGGTCCACACTGCACAATCAGTGATGGATGGACAAGCAATATTTATCAGTGGTCTGAGAACACAGTCGGTGTGAGGTAATTCCATGGTCATGGACGGCTGGAAAGCGATCCACACCCCCCGCCAGTGGCCCCCTGGCTACTCTAACAGCATCCAGAGGGGCATGTGGCATGCAACACAAACCAAACAAGCCTCTCCGTCTTGTCACTTGGCTGTATGTACTGGATGGCAACCCAGAATATACGGCATTGTCCTCAAACAGTAAATCAGGCCGCTGCTCTCTAGCGGCTAAAGCAAACAGCAGCGCTCTGTCAACAGCGCTGGAATGCTATTGACGCAGATGCTGGGGACACTTGACAGATTGTACGCAGAAAAGCTTCCTCTGGCTATTCTGGCCGAGAGCTGGAGGGCAGAGTGGCTGCATGGCCCACTAACTGGGTGAACTGCTGCGTTTCCTGTTTTTGTGATGCTTGAACGCAAGGTTGGCTTGTACTGGACAGCAGTACCAAGAAGTGACATCACACTCCCAGTGGGGCTGCTCTGTGGGATGGAACTGTCAACTGTTAGAGTGGTTTTCACCACTTCTATCAAGACAGCAGGGACAGAAAACCATATTGCTGTAATGACGAATGCTGAAATTCCAATTAAAACATCTTTGATGTAGTTAAAGACTAAGTATGTGATTGTTGTTTTTTCTCCTTTTTTTCGAAAGGAGTTGTAATTTTAGGAATTATAGGTTTATGGTTAGCTTTAAAGTCTTCCAAAGTGTTATTAAAAATCGTTAATCCACTTGGTGACCTATATAATCAGACCTCTGAAGAAGAAATTACATAAATTAAGAATTAAAATCTCAAAAATGGAACCAAATGTTGATCTCAAAATTGTTGATCTCAGAATGTAAAGACCCAGCTACCTCTTCACTGGACCACCACTCTTTACCTCATGTAGATAAAAGGGACTCTTATGAGAGAAAGCCTGAATAGATCATCATTCAACACAATAATTCCTCAATTTCTGATAGGAAAGCTGAGACCGCTGACCTTTATTCCCTCCTTCTGCAACTGTATCTTGGACTTCCTGACCTGGAGGCCTCAGGTTCAGTCAGGTTCGAGAGCAACGTCTCAAGCTCCTCCACACTGAGCACGGTGTCTGACACAGCTCAAACCACATCATCACCTTCGCCAATGACACATCCTTGGTTAGTTTGATCATTATGAAGAACAAGGTGTCCTACAGAGAGGAGGTACTATGACTAATGGAGTGGTGCAGAGCCAACAACCTTCCTGTCCAAAGTTCCTTGGTGTACACATCCTGGAGAACCTCGCGTGGACCATCTACACCAAAAAAGCCGGGCAAAGAAAGTCAAGACATCCCATAAGCATCTCTACGTCTTTCGAGAAACAGAGGAGAGCTCGGTTCTCCTCATCCTCACCATGTTCTACAGAGAGACTGTAGAAATCACCCTAATCGGCTGCCTCCAGGTTTGAGAATTTAAAAGAACAGTTAAAAAGGATCATTGGGATCTCTCTCCCTGCAGTCACAGACATCTACACAACACCTACACCGCTAGTGGATGACCCTATCCCCCCCTGCCACACTGTCTTCTCCCTCCTTTAGTCTGGCAGGTGGCTCAGTATCACACACTTCTGCTAGAATGGGAAATGTTTCTCCTGGTGGGGGTCTAGTGGGTAGGACACTTGCCTCTGGACTAAAGGTCATGGGTTCAAATCCTACCTTTAGCACCACCAATGGGTTCCTGAGCAAGACTCTTAACCCCAAGTTGCTCCGGGAAGACTGCCCCCTGTAGTTAGGGAATGGAAGTCGCTTTGGATAAATGCCGTAAATGTGAATCTCAGGGTCCTAAATCAGAAGTAAAACTAAATTGTACTTCCCACATATAAACATACTCCAGAACTGAACTGTTTCTTTCCCCCTAAACCCACAAGGACGTACACACTGTTCCCGAAGTGCAACCATCCATAAAACCAAGCAAGGTGAGTTTATTTCCGAAGCACATTTAATAGCCTTTACAGAGATAAAATAAGCCATAAAAAAACAATACAATCAGTATAGGAAAAAATGATTAAATATAAGTTAATGAACAGAAAGGAAACAGTTGTAATGAATTTTTAAACAGATACAAGTGGATGCATTTGTCCAAATAAATTACAATGATAAAAGTAGAACCGGTTGATTCATTGAACCAAATGATTTTAGTTCATTTTTAAAACTGGCAGCAGTTGGGGCAGATCTGATCTCCGTGGGATGCTGGATCCAGCAGTGAGCAACATAATGACCAGCTCCATTTCCCCCACTTTAGTTTCAGCACTGGGTATTAGTAGCTGACCAGCTCCTGCTGATCTAAGAGATCTACCAGTCAGATTTTCATTAAACATTACTGAGATATTACAGAGGTTAGGGCCCAGACCACTGACTCACTTGTAAAGAATGAGTCAAACTGTTCTGCATCTGATTGGAAGCCATTGTAAAAACCTGAGGACTGGAGTAATGTGCTCTCTTTCTTTTTTTTAGAATTCTAGCAGAATTACACCATGAAATGTGGCATCAGTTGTAGTTTTTGCTGTCTGATTCCAAATAGGAAAGAAAGTTGCAAATAGGAAAGGAATTTGTCTTCTTGCATGCAGCCATTTAGTTTTTCAGGGCGTAATAAAATTATACTATAGGACAATCTGAACAATCTGCTATGAATAATCAAGCTTACAAAATACCAATTAGTTTGTTTGTATAAAGTAACATTTATACCCTGTTGATGGTACTTATTTGCAATTAAATTGTTATTTATTATTGTTGGCACATCAGGTGATTGGTCTTAATCCACACAGAACTCAACAAAACATTCAACATTTAGTCAGAGGCCGATTTGCATATGGTCAACTTCTGCAGCAATAACAATAATAATGTTATCATTATAACCATCAGAAGTCAATTTATTGTGCAGCCTTAACTAGGGATGTCACGATTATAGATTTTGATGGCACGATTATCGTCTGGGAAATAATAACCGTTTCACCATTATCCCGATTATTTCGCATTGTTTTAATTTCACACAGTGTAGCTCGACAATCACATTCTTTAGAAGTTTTTACCTTTTATTTACTACATCGGTTAGTACAGTCATGTGAGCCATCAGTGTATGAACGTACTGTCCAATTGGTCCTGCCAATCCGCTGATAGCCCTGTCATAATCAACATTTTTAAGAGCACCAACAGAAACATGGTGTTGAGGAGCCTTTACGATTAATTAATCAGCCATTTTTAATTGCGATTAATTGTGAAACTGATTAATCGTGACATTCCTAGCCTCTCAATGTATCATCACTGTAATCTAGTGGTAAGATAATAATAATAATTAGGGATGCACTTAAAAAATAATGCAAACTTTAGCCCAAAACTGGGGTTCCAACCACCAACAGTAGCCACAGGCTTAAAATCACAACTATACAACCACAGAACCATGCAAACCATACAAAGTGCAAATTAGAACTAAAATACAGGGGTCCACATATTTTAGTCATTTTATTTCTTGGCATTTCTTTTATATTTGGCTTAACCATTGGCCAGCAGCTCCAATACCAGTTTATTTACTGTGAATTGCTATCAGAAACTGGGAATTTTCATTCTAACCGCATCTTACCGCATCATTTAAACTCCGGGTCAGAGTAGAGGTTTACTTCCTCAATGTAAATGTTTATCCCAACATTTCACTGTGCATACAACACAATCCATGCCGTGCTTTATTTAACGTTGTGTACGGCTGTAAACGTATAATCAATCATTTGAACCATGGCAGAATCCAACAATACGTATTTAGGAAGCTGTTCTATTCGGTCTCCACTTCTGTGTATACACTCGTCATTAAAAAGGGCCCAAAGCCAGAACGCATTCTTCTGCTTTATGCCGGACTCAGTTCTATATAAAGGAAAGCAGCATGCTCACAGCCATCATTTAAGTCTAAAAGAAAGGAAAAGCTCGCAGTCTGAGGCTTGCTGGCGGATGTATATAACTTATGTATGTAAATGTGTTGTCCAGAAGGGGATAAATTAGGATGTGCTCTGTTTGGGAAGCAGTAAATTCTGCCCAGCTAGACAGTTTTCCTAGTATTTCTGCATAACGAAAGAAAAAGAGCCTTAATATTTCTATATTCTGACACATTCAATGCATTTAAGGCTTGATAATTTTGTATTTAGCGAGTTACCATGCATATGATTGGAATACCTTTGTATTTTACACTGTTCCCTTGTTCACAGTACATGGGTAAATCTGGACTGTGGTGAATTTACTAGGTTCTGAGAGCCAGATACAAAACCAGTGAAGGGTTAATTATGTTTCTTCAGTATGGGCGTTTTTCTTTTTTGTTCTTTACAGCCAGTCAGCCACTACCCGAACTTCTATGACTAAAAATAGCCGTGACACTTGAAGCTCCCTAAATGTAGTTTTTTATGTGGTTTTACTGTGCCGTCACTCCTCCGTGAGCAGGTCTCCACACCCAGCTCGGCCAACTATCGTTGCTTTAATTGCTGTCGTGCTGATTTGTCTTGCACATCATTAAAACTAATTGCTTCGCATTCCTTTCATTGAACAAAAATGTGCTTTAATTGTGGCATTGGGGTCTAATAAAAAACAAAATTTGAAAAGGAAAAATGAAATGGGAAACATTCTCTGCATAGCCACTGTCACAATAATTATGGTGGGTACAGAGAGTCCAGTCATGGGTGGAGAGGCGAAGAGATGCAGTGGTCCAAAGAGTGAGCATGATGCAGACTCAGACTTCATTCCTTCTCATTTACGATGCAATGGCCCCGTTCATCAGTGGAATGAGTGGCATGCTTTCTCATGGCCACCATTATTTTATTTCATTTCATTATTTTTGCTCTGGGAGAAATAGGGGCGTCTAAAAGGACACAGAGCTGCCATCATCAATTGTGAATAAAAGCTAATAGGGGACAAGTAAACAAATGAGGTGTTTGTTTATTATCTTATTCAGAGAATCCACTGTTCCAATCAGAGAACAATGTGAAAGGCCTGTTGAAAAGCATGGCATATTAAACCTACATGGCCACAGACAAACCAAGGGGGTTGGAATCTTCAAGTGCTCAACCGAAAACAAAAACTGACCCAACAGTCACGCTTCTAGTTGTGGATCATTTTCCCAGAACTGTCAGAATACACTGCCTGGAGAAAAGTACTGGGATGTGTGACCATTGCACCAACAAAGACATTGTATTCAAATCCATAGACTTTACAATGGAATTGGTCCCCCTTTGAAGATACAACAGCTTCTAGTCTTCTTGGAAGGATTTCAACAATATTTTGGAGTTTCTGTGGGAATTTGTGTCCATTCATTCTGTAGAGCATAGAGGTCTTGCACTGATGTTGGATGAGAAGGTCTGGATCACAATCTACGTTCCGGTTCATCCCAAATGTGCTGGATGGGGCTGTGGTCAGGACTCTGTGCACTGGGACACAGTCATGCTGAAATAGAAAAGGTTCTTCCCTAAACTGTGTCCACAAAGTTTGTCTGCTAAAGCATTAAGATTTTGCTTCACTGGACAAAAAGGGGCCTTGCCCAAACCCTGAAAAACAAGCCTATCCCAATATTTTTTGTGCATATAGTGTATCACAGATAAACTGTACCACATATACAGCATACTTATATGTATTTTTCAGAGTTTTCTAGCTTTATTGTTGACCATATATCATTCTTGTCTTTATGTCTCAATAGCAATAGCATGCTAGTTATATCTTTTGGCAGAAAATTAACAAAGCAATGCACTTTTCGGTGCACACAGAGTCACAAAACACACACTCTTGAAGATAGTCAAGCAAAGCTTCAATTTTTTCTCTTCAGAGTGCGAACAGATGCATTAGCTATGCTATCTTGTTGAGCTTAGCATTAGCTGTGCTAGAAATAAAACAGCATGCTATTCTAGGGAAAAGAGGGCTAAAATTTTAGCAGAGAGCTACAGGTCAACCACAGGACAGAACTCAAGCACAGTTAACATTAACCTCTCTCCAAAAAGTGCCCAGAGGGGATTGGCAATTAAACGTACAGTAGATCTCTCACATAAAGAGTGATGGGTAACAAAAAAGGAGAAGAGGGCTGAACAGCTTTTACAATACATGGTCACTGCTCCACTGTGGCTCAAAGGTTCTCAATCACAAGAAACCTGAGCTGATTTAACCTAAACATGTGTCTACAGTCACCAGACACAGTAACCAGCCCAGACAGAGTGTGAAGTTTCACCTTTAACGTCCATTGAGTGGATTTCCGTTCTTTGTTAAGATACTCGTCATGAAAAATGATCGCTTTCACCAAATGGATTGACAAAGTTTGTCGGGAACCATTAGAAGGCCAAGCGTTCTGAACCTCGGGGGCTTCATCAGGGAATAAGAATCTAGCTTCAGCTGGCTATGTGTGTCCAAAAAGCAAAGCTCTGCTATTTGTTCAAAACATTCCTAATGAAAATACATTTAAAAGATAAGGAGGACCAAAGTAATTAATAAATAAGATAATTTTAATTTCATTTCATTTAAATGAAAAATGAAATTTTAAAAAATTTTAAAGAGGCTATTCTGCAGTCCCTCACTCTCATAATCGCCTGAGACATTTTTGTCCATTTTCAATTTTACATTACGCATCTTTCATATGGTCTGAATATTTCCTAATGGACCAACAGAAGTGGTTCAGAATGACTTTTTTATATAAAAACTTAGAAACTTTAGAATGTTTTCCCTTGTACTGAGAAGGCAGAGTTTTGCAGATACAAGGTTTTGTTATGACAGCGATGATGTGCTGTTTTCAGATAAAACAAATAAAATGGCTTTATTTGTGAAGTAGACACATTATTTTTATAGATGGTGCCACATAATTCACAGATGGTTGAGTGGATAAGTCTTAAGACTAATAACTAATAGGCCTCGGGTTCAAGGGGTTAGAATCTCACGGAGGGCTGTTGGGTTTTCCGACTGGCTGAGATTAATCACGCTGGAAAACGTGCAGTAAGAGACTATATAACATATGTCACCATGAAGGCTTCATTCCCACATGTAATGAAAATGCAATGAACAGCAATGATTGAATTTCACAACATCACTTCAGTTTCAGTGTCTCTGTTTCTCTGTACTACTTAGAGTCTAACGCCATAGTTCATCATTTGAACTCTACGCTGCCCTGAAAGCTGGTTGGAAATCTAATCTTACAGAAACCTCCGTCTGACCCATGACACCGGGAACCCAACATTACCTCTGTCTATTAGTGGAACATTAATCTGACAGGGTGATGAAACGCGTTGAGGGAGAAGTTAGTTTAACAGACTCTTTCCTGATTAATCACCGTGTCTGGTGTGTTCACCAGACCCCACAAACCTCCAGAGCAGCAACCTCAGGACAACCACATGCAATACGAATGATCTCCATCAGGGAATGGGGTGGAATCATGTCTGTAATTTATAAATGACAGTGTACTGTGAGGCGGCTAATAAAGAGAGCACGAGTTGAAGGGGAATTCCACTGATTTTTCAAACATCGCTGCATAATTCAGACACTGAGATGTAAACAAAGTCAGTGAGAGCGGCTTGATGTGAAATGTTTATTCATTTGTGAAAGCAACCCCTTAATTTTACCCTAAAATTAGATTTGAGCATGGGTGTGAAACCCCTTCATCTTAAATATAAGCGGTAAGGGGAGAATTCAGTAGATTTACACTTTAATCAGAAAAACGGTGTTTGGTTCCATGGCATATACAAGAGCATCTGTCATTACACATTGTTCATTCAGTTTAGCCCAATTGCTACTGTTCCAAATGTTGTCTTGTGCTGTCTTATCTGGCTGTTTTGTTGCTCTTGTGTTGTTTTTGCACTCTCTTCTGTCCTGCCTGCACTTATGTAGTGTTGTGGTGTTCCGTCGTATGTAGTCGTATGTAGTCTGTCGTGATGTTGCTCCATGTCCCTGGAGGAACATTGTTTGGTTTCACTGTGTGCTGTGTGTATACAGTTGAAATGACAACAAACTTGACTTGACTTGAGTGTTAATTTTTCCACAATAGTGCTAATAGACTAGATCTCACAATGTTTTCAACACAAATAGACTCATTTTGCATCTGACCTAAACCACTAAATATCCTGTATGTGTTTTTGTGTTCTTTAGTTTTCAAGTTTTTATATGCAGAGTAGGTGGTTAATTCGTGATAAATCAAAACAAAACCCAAGAATTTAATAAAAATAGGCTTTTGGAATGTCAGGGCCAGAATTTGCAGTTTAATGTGGTAATAAACTGAAATTTACTGTATCTGTGATTCATTAATGAAGATTTATAAAGTGTTCCTGAAATAAACGCCTAATCTACAGGTTGGAAGCGAGAGTAAGAAACCAGCCACCCTGGGCTGTCCTGCTAATTGAAAGCATGTCAGCCGTGCGGTGAGGGTAACAATGGCCTCTTGCTATGGTGTGTATTAATTTCAGGCTCTGTCTGATGGCCCATAAAACTCTCCAGTCTGTCAGAAAGAGTTATGTCCCGGCGCTGTGAACTGCGTAACCCCTCTACTAACCCACTCAGGCCTAGTAAAGAACTGAAAGTGCTCCACCACTGTCTATGTAGCGAACTGTTGCAGGAAAGCTTGCTCTCCAGTGGTTATTCTTCCAACTTCTGCACACCCTTTACTCACTGGGTTTCAGTCGGGACCACTGAGCCACAGTTCTAATGCCGTCGTGGTGCGTTTGTCAACCCTTAGCATGTGTTAAGCTCAGCAATTCATTCCACTTTGGTTTCCTTCATCGTATGCTGAAGCACTCCAGCTGGGTGGCATATGGCAATGTGTGCAGAAGCTGTTAAAATTGGGCTTAGCTTCTCCTCTCTCTACCAAACACACACGCTGAGGTCATGATCCCAGATCTGACAGGTCCTGACTGAGAACTTATTGCCAGTACGCCGTTTCGGCTTAGTCGGGTTCAACCAAGCCACAAATGTACAGTTAGCAAAGGGCTTTGATTAGATAAGAGAAAATAAGACAAGATAGTACAAGATAATATAAGATAAATAAAATAAGTTAAGATACAATTATGAAATTGTAATTTAGTTTGCATAAACTCTAGAATTATTAGAGAAATAATTTTAAAATATTGGGTTTCTGGGAAGCTCAAGCCCTCATCCTCTTTACAATTCTCCGATGTTAAGTATTAAAAAATACACTTACACATTAGAGCTGTACTGCTGACTGAGCCTGTACATTCAACCTACACCAGGCCTTTCTACAAGAGCCAGAAACCAAACACAAGCCCTCCACACAATCACTTTAGTATTAGAACCCTTAGGCCAGCCAGGACAAGTGTCACCAATCTCTAATAAGTGTGCATCTGTTCAAAGTTTCTGCACACCGCAGATTTTTGCCTTTAGTACATTTCTTTCTATTTATAAATACCAAGAAACGGCATTAATATCCTGAGAACGTCTGAACTGTATGTTCTTTCATGGTATTTATAAGTACTTACAAACTTCTGCTAATGTTCTAGGTCTATAAAGACAAACAGATTCAGAAACAGTTTCTACCCTTCAGCCATTACCATGCTAAATGCCATTACCATGCTAAATGCCATTACCATGCTAAATGCGGCTAGGTCCATGTAGTGCACTTTATTATTACAAATAGTCCCACAGGTTTTCATGCTCATTTAAACAGTTTATTTAGCATTTTATAATAAATTTTGAATATTTATAATAGTCCTAGTATTTTTAAAAGTCTTTCATATTTATCCGTCTGTAATGTTTTAATTGAGCATTCTTGTCCCAAGAGATTTGCACCTTTACATTTAGTTGTACAGCTGCTACAATGACAATAAAGAGATTCTGATTCTGATTCTAAAATCCGTCACATTACCATGACAAAACCACTTATTGAACGTGTGGACTCTGGAAAGGACGGACACCAGTGTCACCACAAGGTTTTATGATAATAAATTGGTTCTAGGAGAGTATACAATTATTCTACCACAGTGTAGCAGCTCAAATTTCTTTGAAAAGTGCATTTGAGAGAAGAAATATCTTTTAATTGTTTTACTATATAAATTGTCAGCTAGTGAGGCTAATCTAGTTACAGCCATGTTTCTGACCACGCAGTCACATCCTTACTTATGGGTGCGTCGTCAGGTTCTCACACTGAGATACATTTTATCTGAGTAGGTTTTCATATTAGAATACTGGGATCTATAACAGTCAACCAAATGCATTCTAGGAGTCTGACATATTAAAGCCAGAAACACTTTTTTATCACACATACCTGCATTCTATACCACATCCTGCTTTGCAGTGTTGTATTATTTTTCTATATTTACATTTAGAAAACATGTGACTTGAATGTACATTTATATGCTTTGTATTTCCTGCAACCCAACACCCAAGACACCCGGCTGTGTGTGGTAGACTGCAGTAGTCTAAAGTCCCTTCTGATTCTGACCCTTCTCACTAAGCATGCAGTGCACTATAACTGAAGGAGATCCAGGTCCGGTCTGTGATAGAAGGTTATTCACTCCAAAGTGAACTGGTAAAAACTACAAACAGGGCAGATTAAAATCTCAGAACTTCCCTGTAATCACAAAAATTGCAGTAAAAAGCCCAGGTGAAAGTAAACCACTTCAGATAGAGCTGTACATCCCTGCCTGTGAGTGACCGACCCCTCAGATAAACACTCCAGTCATTCCAAGTGGGCCCAACAAACTGGTCTGGTTTTAATTGGTCTGGACAAAAACAGCAATTAGGAAGAACTTCATCTGCGATGGAGGCCAGCAATAAAAGTAACAGATGGTGTGGACTTAGTTATAAAATTCTAGTAAACAAACAAACAAAAACAAATAAATATTTTCTCAAGTATTTAACTATAAACATGTTAGTCTACCAAAACTGAAAGGAATGAAGGAAACAACAACAAATTACAATTTTAGAAGCTTTTTAACCGCTATTACAAACTGCGTAAAACATTTGAGCTAAAAACATCCGCTTGACCGAGTGTTTTATGGACAGAACCTCGAGCCAGAGACCATCATTAAGAACGTTTATCCACCTGCATTACTTTGGGAAACCAAAAACATTGTCTGGAAATAGCAGAGAAGCTCAAATCTTGGTGATGTATTGTCTGTACCAGTATACTGACACTGCTGCTACATAACAATATTCCTTATAAGTTTTAGTAATTCATCTGTGTCAGGTTGGTAAGACATTTCTTTAGGACACAGTTAACGGGAATCATATTTATAACATACAAACTGTTACAGTGTTATACAATCATGTACAATTATTTGAGTGCCCTTAGTCAAACTGTTTTTTATTCAATTTCCTATTATTTACACATACTCTATAGAGAACCAGAGGCGTATCTTGTCAGCAGGCAGGGCAAGCAGCTGCTTGGGGCCCCCAAGCCACTAGATGGCGAACGAAACCTGAAATTTTAAACTACAGTAGTGACAATTACGTTTTGAACGTTCATTCCTTTGAACTTTATCAGAGAATTTATTAACCTGCAAATTGTGCGCATTTGTGACAGCTGGGCCGTCACGTTCGAGTTTGGCCCTTTTTCTTTTCCTTTTTTCCACTCTCTCCTTCCGTGTGTCCCTTTATTTCTGTCCACCCTATGTAGGTCCCCTCGCTCCCTTCCTAGTGGTCAGTGCTGATCTGAATTGGATCCAGTAAAACTCCCTTGGGTGGTCCGAGGAGAGATAATGCCTCCTCTGTCCTCCCTAGGAAGAACCTCGAGTTCCTCTACTCGAGGTTGAATTTCCCACGATCGTCCGAGGACTGAAAATTCCTCCTCTGTGTTTCTGAGGAAGAACCTCTAGTCCTCCTGACTCGGGGTTGTGTCCTATTTCCCTCGATGGCCAGAGGAATAAATCTCATCAGAAGCTCCCAGGAAGAACCCCGAGTCCTATGACTTGGGGTTGTGTCCTATTTCCCTCAAAGGACGGAGGAGTAACTCTCCTCATCAGAAGCTCCAAGGAAGAACCTCGAGTCCTCCTGACTCGGGGTTGTATAGCCCGTGGAGAAGAGATGTTCTCCCGGGCATTAAAGTCTTGCTTGTTCCTGACTTCTGAGGAAGAGGTCTTTGGCTCTCTGGGTGCCTGAGCCTAGCCGATCCCTCGACAGTAGTGGGGTAGGCTTTTGGTTTGGCAGAGCATATTCTAGTTCCTGTATTAGATTACAGGCCGTTTGGCCTTGTGTTTGTTTGTGGAGCTTGGATCCTGGACACTTGGTATGTGTGTGCATTTCTGGTTTTTGTTTGTTCCTTGCTTGTTTGTAGCTTGTCTGTCTGTTGCAGGTCTGTGCTTCTCGTCCTGTTTCCCGCTAAGTTACTCACCAGGTTCTCGCCCCTGTCCCGGATCCCCGTTTGGTGATTGCGAGAGGCCAGAGAGGTTCCTATGTTTGTATGCTCACCACATGTTCCTATCCTGTGCCAGCTCGGTTTTACATTCTCTCCAGAATAATTCTGTCTGCCTGTCTGTACCAACCTTGCTCAGCCCCCTGGATCTGCTTGTTGGTCCGTCCTCTGATTCTATGTGTGTTAGATTTGGAGAGGTTTGCTTTGTCCGGTATGTTGATGCTTGTTCATATTTGTCCGCAGGCCCGTGTTCCTCTCGTTTTGTCTTGACCCTGGGCGCCTCTGTCCCGTCCCCTGGCTCGACGTGAGAGGCCGAAGTCCCTTTTGTTCTTTTGGTAGTTTGAGGAGCACGGGTCCAGTCTGATTTGATTCTGTTATTCTGTTTAAGCGTTTGTATGTTGAAATTGGGTTCATTAAAACATCATATATTTCTATTCTATGGCGTCCGCCCTAATCCCTTCCCCAACACCCGCGGAGAGATCCGTGACCGTATCATTATCGGTTATCAAAATGAATGACAACTAGAAGAAAATGAAGAGGAGCTATTTATCTGGGAGTGAGAAAAGAAAATAGTTTATTAACTTGTTGAAAATGGTAACTTGTAAAATAAAGTATACTTTTCACAATTTTTTGATAATGTCAAATTATTTATTAAAACTATGATAAAAACTGGTTGGAGGGGGTGGCTCCCAGTGAATTTTTGCTTGGGACCCCAACAGACCCTAGGATTGCTTCTGTAGAGAACACACTAATATTTTATTTAAACATTATATATTTGCAGAATTTTACATATTAGTATACAAATATGGTCTGTGCAAAAGTTATGGCACCTTTTATGTTAAAAATTTTCTAGTATATGTGCCCTGACGTAGCACACAGCCATAGGGTCCTGGGTTCCATTCAGCCCAGTGTGTCTGTGCAGCAGGCCTGTCAGGTGAGATGGAGATGCTAAATTGCCCCTGTGTGTGTTTGTCTGTGTGTCTGTCCTGTGAGGGACTGGTTATCTGTCTGTCTCTTGTCCGATGAGGTCATAGGTTCGAATGCTACCTTCAGCACACCAATACTGGGTCCCTGAGAAAGACCCTTAACCATTACAGTAAATGCCATAAATCCAAATAGCCACTTTGGTCATGTGTGAACACAGCATCTAGTGTTAAAATCACTAACAGATATTAGATTAATGTTAACCTCATTCCCAAACTGCAGGGTACAGTCTCACAAGAGCAGGTCAACGGTCTTGCTCTGGATCCCAGTAGTGGTGTGCTCATGGTAGGATTCAAACCCATTTGTCCTATCCTCTCAGCCACCATCACCCTACAGGGTCGTGTCAGTCCCAGTGTCAGTCCCAGTGTCAGTCCCATGACCGGTTATCTCAAAGAAGCTGTGTGCTGATACTTGAACGAAATTCCAAATTAAAGTGTGCACAATCCAGGCTGTTCCAACTTTCGCATCTAACAGTATTTTGAAAATACTGCGATTCTGAATTACATCAGTACTTTCCAGGAATAAAAGGATAAATGTTCAGAAATCTTCCCATTTTGTATCTTGGTTTAGGCCACCCTAAACAGGACCACCACATTTCAAACAGACTGCATTTACAGTACTTGGCAGACCAGGCTATTCAAAATCCGGGCACATATGTATGCAGGTATTTTCACTGTAATAGTATTACATAACTCTAACACTCATGGTCTCTCTCTCTCTCTCTCTCTCCTTAGTTCCTGTCACACATGAATTATGGATGTATGGCACTACTGGACTACCATAGCTTCACACCGCTCACAGTTTTAATATCAAATATCCAGAATTCTGGGAGGCAGAAAAGAAACCCCAGGGTCAAATGTTTTTATAAATGGCAAAGATGACAGTCTGTTCCTTTGCTTTCCCCCACTGTGCTTATGTTGTTTCTAGCAGCCTGCCTTCCTCCAACCTTGGGCCCCCCCCCCCCCCAACACACACACACACACACTGTCCTGCTTGCTGCCGGCCTCTGAGGTGCGAGGGTAAGTGTGTGTCCTGCCTGATCATGTCTACATTTCCAGGATGTATCAATACGAACTGGAAGCAATGTGACGTGTGTGAAGAGAGGAAAGCAAGCACGCCAGAGGCTGAGGGTGTGTGTGCATGAAACACGAAGGAGCCATCTCAGTGGAGGTATAGAGTGTGAGGTCTTCCAGACTGGGAACCGTGGCGCTTGCATTGGCCCCTAGCCCCTGGCCCTTGGCCCTGGAGTGGGCCTTTAGTCAGCTGATGGTGGAGTACAGTCCCACCTGGCGAGGAGCCAGGTGCTAAAAGAGACCAGATGTACCGAGAGGAGTGATCCTGCAAGCCACAAGTCGATTCCAACGTCCAAATAGCTTTAGGGGGGATGCGCCACTTTTTTATCCTCCTGCTCTGTTTACATGCAGTTGACAGTTTTGTTTCGCACATTTTCACAGAGTTGTCCAATGTCTTTATAACTGTAACTAATTAGCAAGCAAGTAAATGGACTCTCCACTAACTAGAATTGGCATATTTATTCAAGAACTTCAGCAGAAAATCTAATTTACATCATTTTTCCAAATGGACTTGGTCCGTGACGTTTGACTGAAGTCTATTAAAATGGACAAAATTATACTGTATAGTTAAAGCACAATGAAAGCTGCCACTACAGGACTGAATTTTGTCTCTAGGTTTTTCTTTGTCTGTAATAAAGCCAAATGGCGTAGACTGCAGGATGTTATATAGTGTGAGGAACCCTATAAACAAGTCAGTTTCAGATCCTTCACCTCAGTGGTGCAAGTATGAGAAGATTTGAACATGCAGTTTGCATATCTGGTGGTTTACCATAATAGAAAAGTAAATGTTTGATATGATTGTGTGTGTGTTTTCTGGCTATGTGTGCATGACAGCATATCTTAAAGCGACAGTTCACCCAAAAATGAAAATCTGATGTTTATTTGCTTACCCCCAGGGCATCCAAGTCTAAGGTGACTTTGTTTCCTCAGCAGAACA
>JBBKCR010000001.1:23923777-23935510 GCA_037577295.1 Ladigesia roloffi
AAGGTTTTTTTGGAGGCGGAGGAACACCAAAATAATTACTTAATGGAGCTTCTTGGACATCTTTAAAATGCTCCAGACATGTCTTCCGTCCTCCACAAAATCTTAGGTGCGCAAATGCAGCTGCAGCGTTTTTTCAGGTGCGCATTGTTTATTTTGACAGTGCATGCACACCTGCGGACCACTTATGTGCACCCCTGACTATAACAGTCTTAGACTTACATAGACTTACAAACAATCATCACATGCAATTGAGCAACACTGAAGATACCTGCACCCGGAAGCTCATAGTCTGTCCAACTTCCTGTGGTTCCTTCCAGTCCCAGGAGACTTTGCAAGAGCGTGGGTCCAGGTAGTTCCCCCGCACATAGTCATAAATGCTGCGGTCACCGCGGCGTCCAGGGTCCTCATTCTGCAGAAAGCTGACCACTCGGGCAGCAAGCTCACATAGGAACTTGATGGTGAAGACGAATGCGATGATGGAAACAGTTATTCCACCTGTTTGGGATAGAGATGACCATGGTCTATCAAGCAGTCATTTGGAGCCCAACAGCAGCTGAATGCCAACTCCAACAAAAAAAAACCCATGTGAGCAGTAAGTCTGGGAACAAGCCTGTCAGGTTCTTCATGGTTAAATACAAGTGTTGTCAATGACTGAAATGTTGACACTTACTAACCAGAAGAACTTCTTCTGACAACACAGAAAAAAGATTAACTTACAGACTTTGTGTCATAAATATGATTCTGAGAAACTGTACTTTCATTTCACTGTGTGCTGTGCTAAGCAGCGCTACATGTGACAAATAAACCTCTTGACCTAGGTGTGAGAGTATAACTGAAGGAGATAAAAACTCACCAATCACGTAAAACATGAGGTCCCTTATCAGAAAACACAGTGCAACAGTACAGCCAAATATCACAGCTCCGGCTGGATAGAGAATAAAGACATTTTCGTTGTAATTCATTCATTTATTTAAAACAACGTCACTCCTAACAGAAACAGAACCAAGTGCAATAGAGTCTTGGACTGGTCTTATTTACACCTACAATCATTACTACACTGGTTTCCTTCTATTGATTTCCTTTGCCCTCTAACTGGCAGTGAGCCTTACCTTTGTCTTCTGCTGAGAAACGATACACTACAACGCTGTAAAATTACATAAACTTCGGCTACCCCCCAGCAGCTACACACAGAAGTGAGTGGGTGTTAGCAGCCATGTGTGAGTGACAGTGAAGACTACAGAGACAAAAGTGCACACATTCTTGACGTTATCAGGGGCGTGGTGTTCTTACATAACTTCTTTCTAAGTAATGAACGCATTCGCACACTCAATAGCAAGACACTATAATAAGTTAATACTGTCAACCTCACTAGTCCCACATCGCAACTGAGGTTATGTCCCCATGTCTCTGATCCTACTCACCAATGGACCACTTCTCATTGAGGCGCCTCTCAGCAAGGCTGTGCACCAGCTGAATCTCGTAGTCCTGGTCTCTGCTGCCCCTGGAGGCTTGGAGAACTTTCACGCCTGTGGAGAGTTTGATGTAATCTTCGTAGTAATAGCCCCAGGCTGCCAGAGAGAGCTGAAGCTGGCTGTCAAACTGAGCCAAGTCATCCAGATTAGTGCATCCCAGAGCCTTCAGACTGCCAAAAGACAAGGCAGGTGCAACACTCAGACTATCCACATTTCACAGACTGTATTTCAGGAAATACTTGCATTCAGGAAATTGAACCAAATATTTAACATCAATTACATTTTACTGTGAATATCTATTGAGGTCAGAACCTCAAAGACCAGTACTTAATTTTAGGTTTTATCATGTTTTTACAGGCAAACACGTACCTATTTACTGTTCATAAGAACGTACTAAAGTATTTGAAAGCGACATTTGGCACACCAATTCATAACTGGCATAGTTTGGACATAACTAAGCGCTGCACATAAACAGGAAAGACCTGTAACAGATCTGAGAAGAAGGAGAGTGCCAAACCCAATGGACCTTTGAGCTCAAAAATGAGGACATATTTAAAGAACGCTCTAAATTTACAATAACCTGAAGTTACAATAATCCAGCCCACAGCAAAACAAAAAATATTAATATGACCAAAATAAGCCCAAATTAGATCCATGGCCCAAATCACATCCAAGTTGCAATAAACTGACGAAAAATTATTATGTTGCAGTTAATAACATAAGTTGTGCTGTTATTGTGCCATTTTGCAGCTAAAATGTCAATATATTTGCATATTCATGAGATAAAAGCTCATTTGTGCAGTCCAGTTGTAGACAGAGTGCTACAGTACACACTGCAGCATTGCAGAGGTTCAGTATCGCTTCTCAGTCTGACAGACCTTAAAGAACACTGCTGCAATGACCCCCGCTTCACTGCAGCTGCCAGAGCGCAATGGCATTCAATTCAAATATGTATAAGCCTTACTGCCCCCTGGTGGACCGAAGGGCCAACCACAATAACATCCAAACCATTTGTGGCAACGACATGAAAACTGACCAAAGGTCTGAAAGGTCTGAACCACAATTACAAATGAATTTAAATAGAAATGTATGTGTATGCATGAGTGTGTATGTGCTCACGTATTGTAGTAGTGCTCCAGGCTCTGAGAGCACAGCCACTCCTGAAAGGCAAAGTCTCTGAGAAGATGGAGGTGAGCTTCAGTGATGTCCCTCCAGCGCCGCTGCTCCTTCACCACCTCCTCCAAACGGGCCAACACACTCAGACTCAGCTCTTCCAGAGACTGCACATCTATACACAGAGAGAGGGAATTAGACACAGGGTTGAGGATATGGCAAAGTAACAGTGGCATAATAAAATTATGATAAACTCTGTAGCTCACTTATAAGTAGAACTTGTAAATCCTGTCCATTCACTAACAAAACTGTAATCACTCTGGCCACTTGAAAAAATAAATACAAAATGGGACTGAAATCAATTCAATTCCTGGATGCTGATGTCCAAACACAATGGATTAAACTAATCTGAACAATGACCTACAAGTCCAGTTTTTTCTTTGTCAGGGCAACTAATGAAGCTCAACCACAAACAAAACACAGTACAATCTATATTTCCCAAAGAGAATTTAGCACCACTGTAATCTCTATATTCTACTGACCTTCAAATAAATACTTGTATTCGGAGAGGCTATGCCCCTGCAGCCATTCTTCAATCTGACTTTCCTTGCTTTTCTTCCAGCGCACTTCCCAAAAAAATACCCAAGAAACTGAACAGAAGATGAAGGTCAGCAAGAAGCGGCGGTCCATCAGACCATCTTCAGTCTTAACTCAGACCCCCGTGTGTAGAGCAGTGGACATCATTGGGCCAGACCTTTTCGTGCGCGTGCTCTCCAGATATCTGTGGTGTTTACATGCTTATCCTCCTCTGTGTTTTCCTGTCATCTCAGGTATTACAGTACTTCTATTAAAAAAAAAACAATATTTGTTAGCGTACACTAGCAATAATCAATTCAGTGACCATCCAAACAGCTGTAATCCACACAAGTGTAAAGAGGGGACTTTGAACACATTCCTAAGTCTCTTAGCATGTAATTTAATATTTAAAAAGTGACACACAGGGGTGGCAGGAGCATGTAACCCAGATGCATTCAATATGCATGAGCCAAGCTGATGAAAAGTGTCATTACTTATAATGAACTGGTATCACAACAGTACATAATTAATGGTGCACACATCTTAGACACAGAATTGGAATTACTTTTTGCATTATGCATTGTCCACATTCTTGTGTCCTTGAGGCTGGTCGGCCTTTTCTGCATTTACTAATCTAAGCTGGAAGACAAGGGGTGACCAGAAAAACATAATCACAGTCTTACAAGACAAATTAAGTTCTGAATGTGGCACACGCATGGGGTTTAGGTGATATGTGGGTTTCCTTTCTGAACACAATAGCGCAGAGAGAACATTACAAAGCATTGTTTTTCTACAATTTATTCTCAAGCACACATTAAGCTGGGAAAACACCAGGTTGCTATGAACGAGGCACTAAGAGACATTAAGCTAACCTAGCTGCATTATACACAAAGCAGTCAGTCCGGGGTCTAAAACCCATCCAACAATGCTGGCATTTGAGGGTGATTGCTGCAGAGAGAGATGCAGATAGGGGCAGATAGGGGCAGAAAGAGTCAGAGTGAGGAGCTGCCCCGAGCAGAGCGTTTAACTCGTTTCTGCTCCTTCTAGGAGGACAGACAGAGAATTAGCAAAGCTAGCTCACCTCTCCTACGTGTAAACACCACAATAAATTCAGTATTACCAGGCTGTCGTGTGAGAGCTTGAACCGGTCCGACGGCTCGCACCAGGTTTTTCTGTTCTTCTCTCTCTCGCTCTGTCTCATATACACATTCACACACACTCTCTCACTCACTCACACACTCACACACACACACACACACTCTCTCTCTCGCGCACACACAGGACGAGCCGCTGCTGCTGAAGGCCCTCCTAGGTGTCGACCGTGGATGACGTCGGTCGTTCCTACGCTTACATGGAGACACGAGGGTTTCGTTAGCGTTGCCAGAGCTCAGTCCTGTAAAATGGTACGAATAAGCTTTAATCAAAATAAAACAAGTATAAATGTATATGCGTATGTTTATCTTGTACGGTAAAAGTAAGAGTAATATCCTCAAACAAAACGCGGCATGTTTACATTTCGTTTAGGGAGCCTTTTTATGGAGGAAAATAGCCACCGAGCTAACTATGCTATAGCCTAGCCTGCAGCACAAACGTAAATAAAGCAAAACTGCAGCTGTTCCTGTTGTTTAAAGTAGTTTCTGTTACTTTTGTCTGCCTAAAAATGCTGACATGTCCATTCTTATAAAATCGGCTAGAATATGGCATGAAACAATGACTTGTCATAGACATTTAACTGTAAATTGTGATTTCTCTTGTGTATCACTGAATGATTACGAGGGGCTCTTCCAGTAGGACGATGGCTAAGGGCTTATTATAGAAAACCTTTGTGAAACTTTTTTTTTGTCGAATAATCTGTTGTTCAGTAACAATACACTCGATTCGGGTTAACATGCGTAATCTTTGTTTGGTATGAAACTGAAAATGCTTAAGTGATGAAAATACATCTAGTCCACATAAGGGAATTAGTGCTGTACCTAATGTTTTTATTAATAAACAAGTCATCTGGCACCTAATCAACAATTTACTTCACAAAACGTGTAACTCTTAAGTGTATGTGCAATTGCCTCAAAATGAGTTTATGTTTCAGTATTTTTTTCTGAACTTGTAGGGGAAGCAGAAGAAGCAGAAATATGCATCAATGAAAAGAATGATAAGCTTGAAGGATCAAAGAATGTAAGTATCTGTTTATGTAACGCTGAATTTTTCACTCCTTGTGCTGTCTATTGAGCTTAATATGCGAAAGTATAGTCTTATACAAGACTGGCACAATAAAGCACACAGAACTTGGCTTAGTTTTATTATTTTTTTTCACCAGAAAAGAGAAGGATCGCGCAAAAACACAGAAAAAGGAAAAAGAAGATCCCTCAGCCATCCGAATACAAGAAGCGTAAGAAGTGTTTCTACACTACTGGGATTTATGAGTGATGACTTTTTTTTCCACCCCAAAACACTATCTTTTCCTCCCTAGGCCTAAGTATCCATCATGTATGTTCTTCCAGTACAACACTCAACTTGGTCCTCCTTATCACATCCTTGTGGATACGAACTTCATCAACTTTTCCATAAAGGCCAAACTGGACGTCGTCCAGTCGATGATGGACTGCCTTTATGCGAAATGTGAGTGATTCTACACAGTCCCCCTAACACATGGTCATATTCACAAACTACAGAGTGCATTACATTTGGTGTTTGTGTTATTCAGGTATTCCTTGCATCACAGACTGTGTCATGGCTGAGCTTGAGAAGTTAGGGATGAAATACAGAGTTGCCTTGAGGTAAAAAATAAAACAAAAAATAACTAAACTGCATTTAAGTGTCCATTATATTATTTTACAACCTGAATTTATGCTTGCTAGTATTTCATGTGTTATTTGTTTAACCCAAACATTAAAAAAAAGTAAAATTGACAATCTATAAAATGTGTTTTTTTTACTCTGGTATATTGTACAGGTAGTGTCAATATATGGAAAAGAAACATACATAACTCATAGTTAAGCCATCAGTGTAATTGTCGTAGAAAATAAATCAATCGGACTTCATCATCAAAATTTACGTGCTTTCACTTGCTTTATAACTGCATTGATTTATTTAAAAAATAACGGCTGTCTTACATGTGTGTGTGTAAAATAAAAATATTTAAGAACTTTTTTAATACTACTTAACATTAAAAATGTAATTAAAACCAAAAAGTTCCTTTTTTAGTAATCATTCTTCTTTGGCCCTGAGAAAGGCATTCAGAATTGTAAGACAGAGACATTATTTTTTTTTGCTGTATATGTAATGTTACATTTTTAAATTCTTTTTCATAATCCTTTGAATTTCTGTGTAGAATAGCCAAGGATCCTCGCTTTGAGCGCTTGCCATGCTCACACAAGGGAACATATGCTGATGACTGCTTAGTGCAGAGGGTAACACAGGTAATGCAGCATGGCCATCTGTCTGTCGGTCCAGTTCAGTTAAGGCATTACGTAAACTGAACAGTGACATTTAATGTCTGACGGCTTTTCCCTGCAACAGCACAAGTGTTACATCGTGGCCACAGTGGACAGAGACCTGAAGAGGCGGATTCGAAAGATCCCGGGGGTCCCAATCATGTACATCTCTAATCACAGGTGAATACATTGTAACACTTTACAGCGAAGTGAAAAGGTTTGGTGCCTTTGTTGCTGTGTCTTTACAGCTTGTGGCCTTGTGGGACAGCTTGTGGCCTAGTGGTTAGGAAGTGGCCCCTGCAAGCAGAAGGTAGTGGGTTCGAATCCCAACACTGCAAGTGTCATAACCCATGGTGGCAGCACCTGCTTCGTTTTATGAATGGTTTAAAAGCAGAAGACGAATTTAACACTGTTCAGACTGAATGCTGTGCTGTGTTCGCTCATGAGGATGAGGGCCATTTTACTGTTTAGTGTTCATATAATTGGCCAGTAGGGGGAGCCTCATGCATTCATGTAATGTAACGAAATCCATGAGGTACTGATTTGGCTGTAGAATATAATTGTGTGCAAACTTTATTGTTAATTAAAGAGCTCAGTGACTGGGAGGCCTGTTGTATATATGTGCTCTCTAAGTAAACATCACAGACTTTGCAGCCTGACAAATGTTCCCACTTTTATTTTTGTAAAAATTGTGAATGATTACTGATGATAATATTTGTTGAACTGAATTCAGTATTTGGTTTTATATATATACATATATTGTACATACATTCACATGCATGTATATATCGATATAAAATAACTGTACCTTTTGTTTCCCACCAGGTATAATATTGAAAGAATGCCAGATGATTACGGTGCACCAAGGTTATAGTCCATTGAAGATTGGGTTAACCTGTTTCTTTTTTTTTTAATTAATCATATAATAAACTATTAGTATTTCAGTTTTCCTGCCTCTTTTGTGTTTTTCTGTTATCTTTTTTAATTTTGTTGCCTTGATGCTCCAGGCTGAGTCAGTGATTTGTGTTATAGGAAAATTAACCTGCAATAGATTGTTCGGTAAAACGTATACAACACCTTTGACTGTAAGCCACTGTCTCAGGTTATGAGTAGTAGTTATGGTAAAAAGTTAAATTTCTTCTGTGACTCCTCCTTAAATGTTGAACATTATTTTGCACAAAAAAATCAAATGTACATTTAATTGCCATTTGTACCAGGGGTTAATTAGTACAATAATACATTAGAAATTCTGTTAAATAATGGAATATCAAAGGGGGGTGTTAGCTTAAACTTTTACATTTGGAGTGCATTTGATCCTATTCAAAATGTACTGTCTCTAAATAAAACGTTCGTTTGCTTCATTATAAATGACTTTTCCTCATTTAATGGGAACAAACTAGCAAACACAAATTAACATGTTTTCAGTATCCTTTTCACGTTTTGTTCACATTGGTGCTCTGTAGAGTCAGACATTAGTCTCTATATAAAACAAGTTTTCTAATCATTACAAATTTAGAATAAATATAATCAGACCTGTAGTGTGAGAACCACAATAGATCACATGACATGAGGGAGGGAAAATATAGTCTACACTAGAACTTCGATATTTCCTGCTGTTGGGGCTTTATTATGTTTCATTTAAAGCAGATTGCAAAGCTAGATTGTCAGAATAGAAAACATTACTGGTACAAACGTGTTGTGGTTTTAATTAAAAATTTTGTGGAGGTTTAAAGGCATCCGGCACTTCGCACAGAAAACTTCTGTTATCATTTCTTTCCATTTGAATCTATTCAATATGCCAAAGAGAAAAGAGTTTGACTGACAGAGAAGCATTTTTTACCACCAAGGTGATACGAAGCTAAATATAAAGGAATGATGCGGGGCTCAAGACTTTTGCACAATGATGTAAATCATTTGTTGTCGGGGATGTGGAAAGATTACTTGCTTCTGGACTGAGAGGTCTGGGTTCGAATCCCACGTTCAACATTGCACCACTGGGTTCCTGAGCAAGACCCTGAACCGCAAGTTGCCCCAGGGAGACTGCCCCCTGTAGTTAGGGGATGGAAGTCGCTTTGAAAAGAAGCGTCTGCTAAGTGCCGTAAACGTTAGAACGAGGAGAGTGAGCCCGGTCTGAAGATGTAGGGCTTCGGGGGTTTTGTCCATTTTCGGTGTATTCAGGACTTCTGTACTGTACCTTGTACCAGCTGTTGCTGGATCCAGAAGAAAAAGTAATACTGAAGATACAGAGCCTCAGCTTCAAAATTTGTGGAGATTAATTGAAAGCAAACCCACTGACCCCCCCAATCGCAGCCAAGTAATCCTGTTAGAGTGCGCATGCGCGGTGCAGGGTGTATAGGCGTGTCTGAAGGGGGTATTGAGCGTGGCTGTGGTCGCATTCTGTCTGAGACCCTCGGAACAGAGGATGGAAAGACTGGAGTGATGTCCATTTAACTCCGGAGTGATGTCCATTTAGCTCCATCAGATAGGACAGACAGTGATTGCGGGTGGAATGAGTGGGTTGGCTTTTTAGCCGGCAGTCTGGACGACCCCCGGTATAAACCGAATATACCACCAGGAAAGGGGGTCTTCTTTACCGAGAGCCGGGTTTCTTCTGGAAATACACGGTGGCCTTGATCCCACAGATTTTCTCTTTCATTCTGGTGCTTATTGCTTAGCGTTGACTTATAAATATACGCCCGGTAGCCACGGCTCGGGAGAACTCGTGTTTTTCCGGAGGCGCCGAGCCCCCGGGCTCGTCCGGGCTGCTGTGTGTGTTTTAAAGAGCCCGTGTGAAGATGCGGGAGGGTTTGAGAAGATCCTGGTGAGGTCCAGTCGCTGCCAATGCCTGTGATCTGCTGCGGGAGCGTCCATCACTGCAGGTCTCCCCAGAGGCTGATGGACAGGTCCGGGATCAGCATGTGTCTGAGCCAGCCCAGGGGCTCGGGGCTGTCCCTCAGCATGGAGGGGGTCGAGGAGCGGGACGAGGAGCAGGAGGACGAGGGGGAGGAGGATTTGCGGGACGGGGGCATCCCGTTTATCATCAACCGTGGGGGGCTGCCCGTCAACCAGGACACCTGGGAGCAAATGTGGAAACACGTGGCCCGGATCCATCCGGATGGAGACGCGGTGGCCGAGAGCATCCGAGGAGCCTCAGACCTGCTCAAGGTCCAGATATTCACATTCACATATTCATATTCACAAAAACGAATTTCTGTAACTTATTTAGCTGTTCGTGTATATTCTAACATACTGAGCCAACATTCATGTTCTTCATACTGATTGAAATGTATAATTGTATTTATAGGCTTCCATTTGTATTATGGACTGGTACATTCTCTATTATTTATGGATTCATTTTCTTCTAATATATGTCCTCACATATTCTCATTACTTTCTCACAAATTCTATTTATATTCTTTTTTATTTCAGTACTTATTATATTCATGTACATTATCTTCTTATATTCACGTGTCTTCTCACAGAGTGCTCAATTTTATTTAAAATTAATATTATATATATTATATTCTTTATCATTTATATTCTAAACATTAATATTTAAATATGTCTTCTAATATTCTCCTTATATTCATAGATATCCTTGCATATTCCCATTTATTCTCATATTAATTTGTATTTTCACCTTTCATTAGATTCATATAGGTCACATATTTTATATTCTTATGTTTATATACTGTCATATTCTCCTTATATTCATATACATTCTCACTTACTCCCCTTATATTCATATACATTCTCACATATTCTCATCATGTTCTTCCATTACAGGAATTTTCTTTTTATATTTTTGTTTATATATTCTCACATTCTCCTTCTATTGATATAATTCATACATATTCTCCTTACATGCAGATATATCCTCATCTGTTTCTCTTATATTCTCACCTATTGTTTTTATATTTATATATTTATATTTATATTGTTTTTTATATTCTCACATATTATTATTAAATTTCCTTATAACCTCAGATATTATATATTTATATTCTTATGTATGCCAACCTATTCTCCTATTTGTCTTATATATATGGACCTCTAATATCGAGTGCCCAACCCTGGTCCTCACAGCCCTGCAGAGTTTGAGTTCCACACACCCAGCTCTAAATATTCAGATGCATCTGAAAGTCTTGACTAATTGCATGAGTGGAATTTTAGATGAGGAGCTAAACTCAGCAGGGTGGAGAATAACCAGGAGGAGAACTGGGTGCTGATGTCTTATATGCTTCTGCTTCTATTGCCCTGTGAAACATATTCTCAGCATGTTCTGATCAAGAATATAATCTACTCTGGTGATTTAGATACAGTGATGTGGCCATTTCAGCAAAGAACTACAAGCAAGATAAATCACTAAATCTGCACAGAAAAACACACAAAATCCCCACAAATCCCCTCTGTTGTCTAAATCCACACTAAGATTACATAAAGCTCGCCATAGGACTTCATCTACCCACTCTGGTGTGATGCTACATTACTGGACATTAGTAGCATCTATGTACTCATACAGAGGCACGCGTGGCATCAATACCAGTCCTGTATGATCTTCAGGCCAGAGGAAACATTACTGCCTTACTCTAGGGCATTCAGACCCTCTCATACAGAGAACATCCTGCTGTAAAACACTTACAGTCCAGTCTTGCACTGTAACTCACATCATGTGAATGTAACTGTAGAGGAGAACAGACTGCTGACTTTGCGGACTGACTGTAACTGACTCTGAGTCTTTAGCTACTTCCCAGTCACTTCCTCAGAAAGAGCGTGACTTCACTCCTAGACCAGTTCTGTGTGAAACACACGATGAAACACACTAAACATAGTTATGATTCAGTCACTTAGGGGAAAAATGATACAAACATTATTAAAAGAACAGATTTTAAAGAATTGTTTAAATGATTATTTTTGATTTGTTTAATTATTTAATTGATATTGTTTAAGAATTTAGCATCACAGTGATGTTAACACTGTTATTTGTGTCTGTGCTTTTGACAGTGTAGATAACTTAATGAATTAATAATAAGTTTCATAAAGATTACACGTGTGGGTAATGAGTGTATACATATATATGTGTATATACATGTGTGTGTGTGTATATATATATATATGTGTATATACATGTGTATATATTT
>JBBKCR010000001.1:24179604-24189902 GCA_037577295.1 Ladigesia roloffi
ACCAGACTGCTACGGCTAAAGCTAATAATCTGCGTTTGTGTTCTGCTGAGGAAACAAAGTCACCTTTGACTTGGATGGCCTAGGGGTAAGCAAATAAACATCAGATTTTCATTTTTGGGTGAACTATCCCTTTAAAGAGCACACACATCTTCAGGGGTTTGTAGGGAGATATGACTTATTATGACCACATTAACGTTAAAGGAGTCTAAAGGAGATTGACTGAAAGGGTGTCTAAATATTTACACATTCAATTTTTTCAGGTCATTAATTCAGGTGAACAAATAAATCATAATTTTGCAGCAAAGATTCACAACTGCATGCATGTCATTTAATTTAGAACCAGTGAGACTCGTAACTTTAATTACCAATAAATAAAGTGAACGTTTTCTTGACTAGCATGCCATTTTTTTAAATTATTTTACAAACCACAGGCAAATCTAAACAAGACATGGTCTGTGATCTAGATCAAGTAAAGCCGGTGTGTTTTCCTCATGTTTTGTATGATCTTCTATATTTAATTAAGCTGCTATTGTACTGTGATATAAACACTGTTTCCCCTGGTCCACAGCAGAGTAAGCAGCACTACGGGTGAGCTGCTTTTGGCTGGGAACTTTTGTGGAGCGGCTGCATTTGGTTTGTTGGGTTAGTGAGAGTGAGATGTGTTCTTGGCAGCCAATTTGAACCTGTAAAGTGGAGTGCTCATCCAATCCAAACAGTTTGATGAGTTCTCTCACAGCTAGCTCCAACACAATGTCTGCTAAGTGCTAAAGAGGTAAAGAGAGAGGTCTGAGCAACAGCTGGGTACAACCAGCACAATACCCACAGGAACTCCGGCAGACACCTCATCCTGTCACCCGCTAACACTGCTTAGTACGGACTCCAAAACCACACTGTCGCGCGCTGGAGCGCCTCTGTAGCACTCGCCTGATTACATCTCTCTCCGGGATCCCGCCAAGAGCACCGCTTCCGTGCACACACACAAATTAAGAGCAGAAAAGTAATTACCATTTAAACAATCAAACAGACGATATCATTCGGAGCGCCGCTCTCCCGGACCCTAATGTAGCCAGAGAGAGCGCTAGCCCTGAGAGACGCCAGGGCAAAGATTTATACAGAGCAGATGCAGCCACAGACACTGACATTGGATGACACCCACTGCATGATAAATCACAACAGACACACTCCAGACTCCACAGACTGCAGAGCGAGGACGCTTACGAAGAAAAGCAGAGAGAAGCGTCTCCCATTCAGACAAGCACAACAGCTTTAAACGCCAGGTTAGATACGACAGCACGGACTGCACTTCAGAACAACACACTTCAAAAACAATGCAACCATACAGCAGGGAGTCGTTAATGCATCCCAAATGGGGCTACACCAATTCCAACAGCACAATCTGATTGGCTGTAACCCACTGTATCACTCCGCTGAGTGTCTGTTCATTAAAAGAAAACGTTAATGATTCCAGAGGACTAATGCTAATGCTAATGCTAATGCTACAACTGCACAAACAAGAACAATAAAAATATAATGACATATTCAAGGTAAAACTCAACAGAAAACACTATATATAATATAGAGTGGTCAGTAAATAATAAAATAAATAATAAATAAAGTTAAGTAAGGACAAAATTTGCAACTAATAATAATTTTCACATTTTAGTGTATAAAACATAAAATAGTATACTTTGGTCAGTTTGATCAGATTCTGAGAAATGTTGACGTTGGCAGGTTCTGTGGGGTAGAAGAACTAATAACGGTCAAACAAAAGGAGTTCAAGAGAAACTAACCAGGGCTGAAATGAAACAAAACCCAGTTTTGAACCTGATGCCGCTCCACTTTCAGGGCTCTCCGTGTAACATGATGGGTTCTACTGCCTGACCAAAGACCTCCTGGCTGCACATTTAATGAACATTTTCTTTTTTTTTGCACCTTTTCTTTGTTTATTGTACTAGGGTATTAAAGTAAACAGTGAATTATGATGAATAATGTGATCGATGGCCCTTCCAGGAAGTGAATCACAGCCACCTTATTCCTGATTACACATGATCTCAATTCCTTCAGTATAAAAAACAAAAAACTGAAAAGCTATTCGTAGACCCGATATAATTACTGCTTTATAAGACAGAAGCGCTCCAGATCAGACTTTATAGACAGTTTGTAGCACTCCGTCCCTACACTGGGTTTTCGAGGCTTTAACTGCAGCTGCTGTTTAAATGGCCTTTCTGCCCCTCGGGGTAATTTGGTCTCCACTGTGTTTATTACCGAGAATAAATGGACAAACTCCTTTCTGAAGAAACCGATCCAGCAAACTGACTGAGTTTAGCTCGGGCTCTGGTATAAAGATTATTTATTAGAACCCAAGAACCCTGATCCTATAATACACATACTGTCACCGCACAGCGACCGGGGCGGGGCTGCCAGATTTGGGAGGATCCTTCATTTTTATCCAATTTACACAAATATAACTGTGTATCAATTGTGTCTTTCAATTAAATGGAATTGAAAGTATGAATAAAAATAACCATAAATGTATGAGTACAAGAATAATGCTTTCCTTCCGTTTAGGTATTAAGCTGAAAAGTGTGATTCTTTTTCTTATCAAACATCAGCATGTTTAACATTTTATTTATTTACGTTTATCTTAAACATTTAAATATCCCACAGAGGTCAGAATGTTAAAAACCGAGAAGCCCCACTTGTGTTTTCAGGGAAGGGACAGCAACATAAGGGAAGACTGTAACAATAAAATGGTCTTTGCACGATCAGATTTGTCTTTCCGAGATGTTTTGGGGGTGAAGTTGACCCATTTTCCCCACCGGTTTTGGGGAAAGGGTCAATGAGGGACAACTAGTTTGTGTTTGGCCCCACAGGGAGTTTGAGGGGGCAGGGGTGAGGTGGTTGTTTTTAGGTTTTATGGGAAGCAACGTGGTAGCGTGGGGAGGTGAAGGACGGACTGGCCGGCCATTCCATCAGTCAGCGCAATAAATGGATGCAATCTGTATCCCTGCACAGCATTGGCTGTTTTTAAATTCCACCTCTTTTATCCAAATGAATGATGGACTCTGGTACAGTGCAGCGTGCGGCAATATTAATATACATCAGAGGCCAGAGCCCCTCACTAAATCAGAAAACTGGGGGTATTTGTTATTTAAATGACAAACAGCGCACCAGGGAAGAGGCGCAGGCAGAGGAGACTTTGGAGAAGAGGTGGACAAACCAATTCAGATTTCAATCCTGCAGCGCCGTGCACCAGGGCCCAGGAACCATCAGTCTAATGAAAAAAGGCAGGCGGGCCGGCCCAAACGGACGAGGGCCTGATGCCTGGCACCATTTCCAATTCCGGCTCCCTCTCATCATCTTCCCCCTTTCCGGGACTGGCCACAACCAGCCGGAGCTGCACGACCGGAGCTGCACTGGAGCTCCCCACAAAAACACTGAGAATACCCTGAAACATGCACTTCAACATGGAAATGAAGTGTTACTGTAAAACACATCATATGTAATGTAGTAATGATGTGTAAATGTTGTGAGGGAAACACTGCAGTAAACTGTTTGCAAACCAAATGTTATTAATTTACTAATTAATACACAAAAAATATACTATAAATACTAAAGTACAATGCACTGCTTTTGAATACATTATTTATTTTGTGTGTGCGTATATATATATATATATATATATATATTTATCACATACATGTTGCACACACTAAAAATATAAAAATATACTCTATTCTAATATATTTACAGTTTTAGTACATTTAGTACTTATTTAGTATCTTTACTGAAGAATAAACATTGCAAATATCACAGTTCATATGTGCATTTAAAGTTAAAGGGCAGATTAAAATTTCACTCTGTATCGCCACACAACCGGTTCACAGGAGCCAGACGAGATTACAGATTATTTCATCTCATACATTAATCTTGTTTTATTTGAACTATTTTCATTTATATTTGTTCCCTCAGCCAAAGCTTAACAACAATTCAAATCTGCTATTTTTAAACAGAGTGGTAAAAACCTGTGGTGTGTATACACACACACACACATTAACAAGTACACGCACATACCAATCAGCCACAACATTAAAACCTATGACAGGTGAGACATATATAATAGAAATATATTAATTTAACATAAAACCAGTAAATAAGCTTTTCTTAGTGTGTTGGAAGGTGCAAACAGGCCTAAAGATCAGAGTGATTTTGACGAGAGTCTAACCCTGATGGCTAGGCGGCTGGGCGGAGCCTCTCCAGGCTGGTCCTGCGGTGGTCAGCAACAGGCTTGTGGTTGCCGGAGACTCACTGAGTGCGGAAAGTGAAAGTGCGGAAAGTCTGAACCTTTTCCACAGCCACTGCAGCACAAAACACTGGAACAGTTCTAACCCTAACCCTAACTCAATATCACAGCTCGCTGCGTAACAGACTGGTCAGAACACCCAGGATGACCCGCCCACAGTGTGGCTTTACATTACACACACCAGAAAAGTATATGCACATATGTATGTTAATGGTGTTTTTATATGTTAATATATGTTAACAAGGCAAAGTATAATGTATCACTGCACACCTTAAACAAGTAGTAAGTACATTATACAAACAGCAACGGACTATAGCACACTATTATTGATAAGCAACAACATACACTTCATCCCAGTCACTGCTAAACTAAAAGGCCACTTATCTATGATAAGATAAGATAAGATAAGATAATAAGATAAGATAAGAAAAGATAAGAAAAGATAAGATAAGATAAGATATAATTAACAAAGAAAAAGTGGCTTTATTTCAGGAAATCTTTGAGAATCTTAGCTTAGCATGAAAGCTCCGAGGACAGATTCAAGTCACATGCACCACTAAGTGATGGGAGTATATGGGAACTCCTCCAAACTCAGTTATATTCCGCCATCTATTGATGAATTGGAACCCTAAACCAAAACTTTTGCACCAAGCCACGCACAGAAGAAGTATCTGCAGCATCCAAGTCATTTTTTTATATTTGTATAGAGCAAACGATCCTAAATATCAGTTAACTAGTTAAAGAATGTGTTTTCCTTTTGTATCAAAGGGACATTGCTGTGCTGCATATTTAATTTGATTTTATCAATAACATCCCAAAGGCAGAGGGCGTAACTCTTGCACAGGCCATGTTTCACCATCATCTAATGTGTTAAATTAAAAAAATACACAGCAATTATGATTTAAAATGTGCAGAAATATGTCCACTACAGAGGACGTGCCCTAATTTACACTTAGAAAATCATTCAAATGTCATGACGATGGTGCCCTAACTTTTCAAGGGTGAAAGTCCCTTGAAACTGCTATAAGACTACTAATATTGAAATGAATTCTTAACATTATCACAGGATCATTTTTACATGTATCTGTAACTCTTAGGGATTTGTTATTTATATATATATATATATATATATATTTTGACAGTGGGCCGTACCTGAAGTGGTGGTGGGAACAGCTGTGGTTTTCCTCCTCCTCTTGATGTCTCCTGCACACAGCAATCCCATTTGTACATTTGACTGTCGACTGGAAAAGAAAAATGTACACAGACACAATTATTACTAATAATTAATAACAATAACTTCATTAATGACAATCAAATGCAGTTATGAAAATGAACACGAGTGTTGTTAGATAAAAGAATCAACAAATAAGTAAACACGTTTCCAATAAGAATTGCTATCACTTCTTTTCTAGTGAGTCAGACACCGAGTCCGAACACTGCCAGGGCTAATGAACACTGTTCAGGGTCTGAGGCTGCAGTTACAGACAGGGAGCAGTAAGATGTACTGTAGGAGTTTTAACAGAAATATCAGTGAGGTAAAAGGAGGCGTGTGGCCCGTGTGTCTCTGTCGCCGCCGGTAACAGATAAACAAATTACCCCGGCTACAGACCCCCTGTGTCATATGTCAGGAGGCCCTCGCACACTGAACCCTGATTACTCGGATGTAAAGTTAAGGTCAAGGTTCTCTGGGCTGCGGAGGGGGAAGGGCCCGGCGCTTTAAGAGCTGATGTGTGTATGTGTGTGCATGAGTACACATCATCTGCTTGAATGAGAGTCAAAAAGGAAACACACACCAATAACAAATGCTCATTACAGTGCTGGATACTCAGGGGTGTTTTTAAACCACCAGGTAGAACACACTTACAGTTCAGCATCGGGATTTTACACAGAACTGATTTTATCTCAAAAATGTTCAATCTTTTTTTTTTTTACTGAATTTTACAAAGGTGGTCCAAATTACTTGGAAAAAACGTATTTGAATTAGGGCTGAGACCAGTGATCAATATGATATGAAATTGTAAGGAGGAATTTAAATTTATTGTAGGGCTATCACGATAACTATTGTAGGACCATCACGAAAATATGAAATTATTAACATTTACATTCTTGACAAATCAACTTTAAACAATCGTTATAAAGTCATGATCAGCATTCTGAATATCTGCCACAAGGGGGCATATCATTATTGTATGTATTATTAAAAAACGAGAGAACCCACACCAGTAGGATCTTTGAAACCTGAATCAGTCATGAACACTATGTATATAAAAAGAAAAAAAATGTTTAATTATAAACAGCCTGTGCATTTCTCTAGTAGTTTAATGAGTAGTACTAAATAAAGAAATATTAACATGTGACCATACTGTCCTGATTTATACATTTACATATTGCCTCAGCCCAACCCAATAACGTCTATGTCGATCACATTTATGCACATTAAATGTTTTTCTCCATCTCCTGATGAGCCATTGTTTCTGAAACATAAGGCTTCTTGCACCAGCGATGGTACAGTATAGCCTGTGTTTGAGCACATAGAAGAATGGGTACGGCAGCAGATGTCTGAAACCTGCCAGGGTGTAGGTCATTTCTGGCAGCCACATGAACCTCTCACCTCACACGTGTGTAGATAGGGCCCCGTCGCAGCCACCTTTAACGGCCTGCGCATTCCTTGCCCTCAAAGCCATAAATCACATGATACTGGTGCGCCACCTGGGGAGGGGGGCTTGAGCGAAGTCTCTATGTTGTATAATCAATAGGTATAAAAATAAATGGCTTGACCGGTATTCTCCGCCTGCTACCCCTCTCTAATAAAATCCCCGTAATGCATATTTCATTTACTTTTATACTTATTGATTAGCTGTAGCCCAGTTAGTAAATCACACGTCTATCGATCCCTCAATCGTAGCTCTGTCGGACAGCGTATAACCAGCCATTTGCTGCACTGATAAAGAGCTCAGCCATTGAACTCCCCACAGTAAATCTTTGCAAACTAACTTTTTAATTCCAAAATCAATGGGCACTTAAACACCACATTATTTCACTCACTGCTGCTGCCCAGGCCGGTATTAAAAGTAATACCCAGATGCGCCGGTGTCTAATGCATGGGGCTATGGCCCTTTGCCTCTCGCTGCTTTGCCAGCAATCCCTGTTTTTCTGCTTTTCCCTGGCAGTCCGTTCCAGACAGCAGGGCTCAGAACAAGCTCTCCTGTCTACAGGCTCTCTCTGCACAGCGTGAAGTTCTGAGTTCATATCCTCAAGAAGGAAAAATGGAAAAACACATTTACATTAAAAACGTCTTGACGTGTTCTAAGTAACAGGCCTGGAAAATGATAAACGTCCAAAAAGCCATAATACACGACGCGGCTCTGTCCAACCACGGCGCTCCTTTTCAAAGGCGTTTATGGAGAGACACCTGTATAAAAATTTACAACAAAATGAAAGGATTCCGCGTTAATCACGTCTGGCTGATAAATATGTCTCATGGAATCAGTTGTCCTTATTAAAAGCTTTTAGCGTGAGAAAGAAAGCTTTTATGGGTGGAGCAGGAGTACCTGGAGGACAGGATTGAAAAGTTTTTTTGCTCGGAGTTCTTCCGAACGCAGGCCAGTCGGCTCAGTTTGCAGGAGAGCAGCACTTCGACCGACAACCAAAGACGAGAGGGCAAAGCGAAGAAACGTTTAAAAGGTCGACCGAGTCGTCCACAGACATTTTTTGCGCCGGCCGGCCCCTGAAGTGCAAGTGAAAACTGTTCCGAGGCGAGGGTCAATCGGCGCTCGCGTGCCTACGCCTCTGAGGCAGATATATCAATTAAAAATAATAAATCAAAAAGCTGCGAGAGCCGCAGCGAGCCGCCGGACCGCCATCTATTTTCATTAGGCTCCGGGGCGCTCCAGGTGTGAGGAGGATCTTAAGATGAATAGAGGTATTCAAATGAATCAAAAAGGATTAGGGGCCCCTGGGATTGCAATCAATGCAGGCAAATCAATAATCAATAGGCCACTCACACCAATATACTAACTGCTGACATAGAGATCTCACAATTAAAATGAAAAGCAGGCGAGAGGAGTGCCGGAGGACTATGATTTATCTGAAGGCAGCGAATGTCATTTAGAAATAAATAAAGTCGATGGAGAAAACTTGCGTGCAGGCAGGACGCGGTTATGCATTTAAACATGGCAGCAGAGTGTGAGGTATTAGAGGGCGATCCGTCACCGCATGACGCCAGTTCCCACAGGATCCCACCCATAAAAAACAACCCACAGAGAGCGAATAACTCTCACTCTACTGTGTACCATTTCAACACCTGGAGGGTCAATATAGAAACAATCTTTTATATTTTTTACCAAAACAACACATACACAATATTTAATTTCACAGAGAACTGATTTAATGGGAGAGTGGAGGATAGAGACTTACAGACTTAAAAAGAACATAAAATCACATTTATTTACATTTTACATCTCTTTATGTATGCAATGCGAGGCAGTCTGAGATGTATTTTGATGTATGAGTAGCATTATACAAATAAATAATGATTAAAAGTTTCTGGGAGTCCACACTGTGGTTTAGAAATGCTGAGGGAACACTTGATTGGTAATTTCACTTTATTTCTCACTTTTATTATTTATTTCAAAATGATAAAGAAGTCACCCTGAAGAGCCAAATGAAGATTTTAAAAGTAAAAGAATCAGGCCACTGATTTTACACCTTTTTGAGACTTCGAATCTGATTCCAGTCTAATCTAATCGTTATTTTTTTTTATTAGATTAGATTGCGCAAAAAAAAAAATAAAAAAAATTATCCACTGTGCTGCTTCTGTATAAGCTGACTAAATGTTATTTTTTTATCTCTCTGTCCTTTAATGTATTACTTCATCTGATGTACAACTGTTTGGCTCCACTGAAGACAATATTTAACCTTAAAATATATAAATATATACCTATAACCTAAAAGAAACGTGTATATTTAAACTGTATAACCAGACACATTTGCAGGTTTGGTAACATTAAGATATTAAATAACAATTCAGTGTAACCATCTATAACAGGTTTTCAGAGTAAAACCTGTGCAGCCGGAGAGTATTTTACCTATCTGCAGTAAAGTGCAGTAAAGTAAACACACCACAGCACAGTGTCAACACTGTGAAATATGCATTTAACCATTTAATCGCCAAGTGTAGTAGGGGCTTCCACCCAGGAGGGGTGCCTGGGGAGCAGTGTGTGGACAGTACTTTGCTCAAGGGAACCTGGGAGCAGTGCTGGAGTTTAAACCCACAACATTCTGATTGCAGGGGCAGCTCCCCAACCACTAACTAAGCCAATAACTGCCCCAGCATCAAGCAACTGGGGTAAGTAACAGAACTGAGGTTCAGTTCCTGACCAAGGGAACTCCACCATGGTGCACCAGACAACTAATGCTACAATGTCCTGCATCAAACTGGGAGTCACTCTGGACCAAAGCCTTAAGCATTATATGAACAAAGTGTTTCGTATTTTATCTAGATAACTCCAGACCATTTTCTAGCTAATCTACTAAAATAGGACTGTCGACATTGCCACCCTGCTTCAGAACTGAGCTGTAGATACATTACACACTTACGGAAGCTACTGGTAAATAAAGAGCCAGAGCTCGATGATAGAAAGACATATTACACTTCCTGATCCCTTCATCCACACTTGCACTGCAAGTTAATAGCAAAACACATGTTAGCCATGTCAGTGGCCTGCGAATATGAAATCCTTTCTCTCTGTGTTAGTATCCAAAGGTGAAACCTATGAGGAGGAAAATGAGAACTCAATTTCATCTCAAAATATTAATAATTTTCCCAATTTTAGTTTCAGTATTTAAAGCGATATTTCACCCCAAAATGAAAATCTGATGTATATTTGCTTACCCCCAGGGCATCCAAGTTGAAGGTTACTTTGTTTCCTCAGCAGAACACAAACGTAGATTATTAGCTTTAGCCGTAGCAGTCTGGTAGTCATTTAATGGAAGT
>JBBKCR010000001.1:24285160-24299388 GCA_037577295.1 Ladigesia roloffi
TTAGAGGCACTACCATTAGAGGCACCACCATTAGAGGCACTACCATTAGAGGCACCACCATTAGAGGCACTACCATTGGAGGCACATTTAAAATAATCAGATTTTCCCCCTGCTGGAGACCAGAGACACAGTTCATCAGGGCCCTGATTCTACCTTAGCAACGTCCTTGCCAAACAGCTGGAGTCACATTTGGGAGTTTCTCTTCACTCAGAAGAGTAAAGAATTCACTAAAGTGTCTTCCAGCTCAGGTTTTACCAAAGACACCCCCAGGAACTGAAAGACCCTGTTGGTTCCAGTCTTAAACCTCAGTACAATAAAACTAGGACCTTCTGTACTAGAAGACTGATGACTACTGGGAAAAAGCAGTTCTACTTTGACATTATTATGTCTTGTTCATGTGTAAGACATAATAAGCACTTTGCAGCTCCTGAAATGTCCAACCAAGGCAAATAGCTTGAAAATAGATATTATGAACCACCCAAGTTGAGTTAGCATTTTTCAGTGAAAAAAAGAAAAAAAAAAGAAGGGAATCTGGAAACTCATTTTTAAAGAGAACTGTCACTAAAATAAATGTGTCGGATAGTAAATTGTGTTTGTCCCAGCCATAGTTGTAGGGGAATAGTTGGAACTTAATGAAGTGCAAAATGAAAATGTTTAAATCATGGTTTGAGGAAGTAACAAATAACAATCTGTATTAATATGAAAACAGTTTTGACAAGACACAGGATTTAGACCACTTGGTCAGTAACTAGCATGCCTTGCACGCAGTGCGCTCCTATTTTTTTATGATTTAGCGCTGTTTGACTCTAGCGCTCAGGTCAGTGTCTTTTAATGATGAATCGCAACGAGGAGAACCTCAGCTCTTGTCTCCCCGTGTGCTGTGCAGAGACTAACCTTGGCCTGGAGATCAGCGTGCACTGTCCCTGCCACACCTTCAGCCCAAACGGTGACATCATCGAGAACATCAATGAGGTGCTGGAAGTCAAATTCAAAGGTGAGATCCACTGGAGCCAGGAAAAGCACGTAGACTTTTTCCCCTCAGCCTGATTGCGGATTTGCTGGAACGACACAACTTATACACTTCAGTCCTTTTGCATCGCTAAGAGCAAATCATTCCGATGGAAAGGAAATTAAACTCATAGATGTTGGGGCACTGCGATAAACGCCCTTCTTGGCGCAGAAGTGTGTCACTGTTGAGTAATTAGCCCAAGGCTAATCAGCGGGTCTGTGGGGCATTGAATCAATATTACTAAAGTGTTTTGTAGAATTTGGGAAACTGTCATGTTGCATCATTGCTTTGCGAATCAGTGTTGGGACCTTTTAGTTGGAGTTTGTACAGGGCTGACTCATCGCTTTGAGGTTCCTCATCCACCTCCTCTCTGCTTTGCTCTCCTGTTTTTATCCGGGATAACATAAATGCTTCCTGAAGTCCCATCCAACACATATGGGCCGGAGTCGTAGAGGGAGATAATGCAGAGGGAGACAGACAGAGATCGGAGGCTTGATCATGGGAACGCACTTGAGTGTGGAATCTCACTTAGTGTTGGGGGGCCTCAGGGTCTGGGGGTTTGGGGAATTCTCCCTACTCCATCAACAGTCTTCAGTGTAAGGAATGCGCTGCTGCCACGGGCGCTCAGACTCCTGGCTCTGAATTAAAGAGGGGCGTCCACTGGCGACGTCTCTCCTGGGACCCGAGCTGCTTTTTCTATCAGGGACAGATTGGATGAGCAGACGGCTGAGGGGGAGAATGGAAGGGCCGGCTCGGATGGGATAATCTGTAGAACAATGGCCAGTAGTGGGCTGACACACCAGAGCTTTGGGGAAAGCAAGCAGAGGTGTGGCTCTTATTTAATCTTCATCACACACTGGGCTATGTTTGCTCTCTAGGTATGGAAATTGACTACGACGAGCAGTACCGCCTGGACCTGGGCAGTCTGAGGAGGCAAAAGGAGCAGCTCCTGCCCCACCTCATCCTGATGATGCTGCCGCCCCATCGCCTGGATGTGTCACCATCACCCAGACGGCGCAAAAGGGCACTGGACACCAACTACTGCTTCTCGTGAGGGCATTCCCTTTTCTTAATGCTTATAATGCCTCTTTAAAAATGAGGTCCAGAGACCTTGTTTAAGTGATGCTTTCCTAAAGTTTAATAATGCATGTTCAAAAACATTTTGAAGCATCAACCAACTTTCACAGAGGGTAGTATCCGTACAAATGTAACAATTAACCGAACTTATAATTGTCTGAAATCCCTGCGCTACATATTTTGTATTGCCTCCTTCGCCATGCACCCTTGTCCTCTTGCTGGGTTGTTAAGCGCCGTGCTTAGACATAAACAACCCAGCACGAAGATGAGGGGGTGTGGCAAAGAAGGCCCGGGCATAGCAGCTTTTTTCATGGCAATATATAATTGTTTTATGCATTTTTGTGCTAAATTAAGAAAAATACAATTGACTAATTTTGTGAAATAAATAACATATATTTGTCTGTTTTGGTACTGTTGGGAGAAAAGAAAGGTGTCTTGGTGTGGTGAAATACCTGTACTCAGAGGCAGGAGATTTGAAAATAGCCAAATCAAGAACACTTTTTATTTCTCCTTGCTGCTGATTGGCTGCTGCCCTTGGACTCAGCAGCGGTCCAGAATTTTCCCCCCATCTTGAGTGTTCTCCTGTTTTGAATTTCATTCTTCTTAAAGCCCTGTATTTTTATTACAGTAAATTAAATCACTGTATTTACCTGCTTAAATCAAAGAAAACAACTGGGCAAACCAAAGAAAACACACGTGCATGAACACAGTACAGGCTATACAGGGGTAACATCGATAATTTACATTCTAGAACTGTTAGAGACAGTAGCTCAGTGTAAACTATACAGTACAAATATGGGTTTACCTTTATATTGTTTTAAGTGTGATTGTTGCCCAGCATTAATATATATATAATTTGAGAATTACGTAGAAAACTGAATGGCATTAACTCTTTAAATTATTTATTAGATAATTATATTTTATATAAACCCTGCAGGGTTTATGTTATCGTAGACAAGTAACACATTATAAACAAACAACACAAACACATAAGGAGAATTACAGCAGTAGTACATGTTATATAGGAGTATTTCTTTTGATGAAAAGCATAAAAGAGCATAATTCCCCGCCTGGGTGGCTGAGCGTTCTCCTCATGTCCGGGTAGCGCAGCACCGGGTGCTCTGGTGTCCTCCCACAATCTGGCCACTGGCTGTTTTTATGTCGGACCTGTGAGGGACCGATGACCGAGTCTAGTGATTTCTTCTGCCTTTTGCCCTATGAACTTCATGGGTCGGGCTCCAGATAATAGACGGATGTAAATACATTCTGGCTTCCTTCTGACTCACCGAAGCCTCACTGAACCAGAACATATTCACAGCATGGAAAATAATAATAAAAAAACTGCAACGAAACATTTGTATTTCATCACTTGAGTTTACCAGTCCTCTCTAGTCCACATTCCAATTACTATTAGCACACCGCAGTTCCCTTCAGAGACCGTATGACTAAACTTTTAATTGGCATCTGACGGCTTTAAACATGGAAGAAGAATCAGCAAGTTGAGATCTGTCCCTGTGTAAAAGCTGGAGTGGGCTCATCTGCGGCTCGGTGCTCAGAGTGAGGATCCCTCGCTTTACCTCACCGGCAGCATGAGACGCCTGGGCCCGGTCCAGGTAGGGGAAAAAAATGACACACCTTGCAGTGGAATTTCTGAGCCTCCAAAGACAGCCTGGGCTGTTTATAAGGCAGTTCAGGATGAAATAGAAGGCCTAAAACATCAAGTAAAGACTGGGTGTATTACCTCATCGAGGCTATGGAAATGTCTTTGAATGAAAGCTGCCAAGACTGTGCCGGAATAAAGAGGTGTACAGTGCACTCGGTAATGAATAGAGAGGCAGTGGGGCAATCGATCAGTCTGTCTCTCTCTCTCTGTCTCTCTGCAGTAACTATGAGGAGAACTGCTGTGTTCGCCGTCTCTACATCGATTTCCGTCAGGATCTGGGTTGGAGGTGGATTCACGAGCCTAAAGGATACCACGCTAACTTCTGCTCAGGACCGTGCCCATATCTGCGCAGTGCGGACACCACACACAGCACGGTGAGCGGCCGGCCTATCAGGGGCACGGCTCTGTTGGTCTCTTTACACTCACTGCAGCAGAGCAGCCCTGCTTTTACCGAGAGGGTCTTCCTCACCAGCAATCATAATCAGAGCTCCTTAATAACACAGAGTGGCCAGTGTAGGACCACGTTCCATCTACCTGCACTCTCTCATTCCTTTATACAGTCGTACGTGAAACTTCCAGATGTCGCTTGTAAAATGATTTACCTATTTATTTATTCCTACTAAGATCATTTACGTTTACTTTTTAATTTTAAATTTAAGTTATTTTCAATGTTTAATTTACTTGCCAGATTTTTAATTAATATCAACTTCGCTTCTTAGACCACTATAGGGGTTTATATGTGTGGTGGGCCATTTCCAGCACAGGACTGGCACCAGTATGGTAGTGGCACGGTCGTGGTATCTCAGGCGCAGCAGGGTTTGTTTTTAACAGTGCTGGTTTGCGAACAGCCCACTAACCAGAAAAATCCAACCAACAGATAGTAATGCTGAAGGGCTGCTGGATATCAAGCACTAATTATGCATGGAACACAATTTCTTGTGCAATAAGACACTACAATGCCTGTAAACTGCTGAGAATGTCACACCATCTAAATGACGCATTGCCCGTGATGTTCCTCTCCCATTAATGGAGGGGTTAGATGAGGCAGAGGAATTGTGTAGGATAAAATCAGTCAGAAATGTTAAACCCAACAGTGCACTGTAGCCACAAGGCGGCTGTACCTAATGAACTAATTTAACTTGGTGTAGGTTTTTCAATGTTTTAACCAGCATCACATCTTTCCTCCCTCCGTAGCTGCTGAGCCTGTACAACACTCTGAACCCCGAGGCGTCAGCCTCGCCCTGCTGTGTGCCACAGGACCTGGAGCCTCTGACCATCCTCTACTATGTGGGACGAACACCCAAGGTGGAGCAACTTTCCAACATGATTGTCAAATCCTGCAAGTGCAGCTGAGAGTGTCAGGGTCAGTGGCAACCCCACAGAGGTCCTAACGCTTTAGAAAGAAGAGGGGGAGTGAGAGGGGTGAGAACTGGACTTCAAAATACCTCTATGTAACCTTCTCACTCGGTTTGAGGCCCTGGAGCATAACGCTTCAAAGAACTACATCGCCTACAAGTTTTGTTTTCAGGTGGATCTGCCACCAAATGCTACTCTACCAACCCTCGGACTTCCACTTAGACCACCTGAGCTGCCTTTTCCCTCTTCTTTTCCTTGCTTTCTCAGCATTTGAACTATGCCTCCATGCAACTATCTTGGGCATTTCTGAACCGGTCGAATTACTTAAAATGATGCTTACTTAGTAACACGTGCAGAAGCTGCTTTATCCAGGATGACTCAGCAGCTACGTTCAGGACGTCAAGGAAGACTGATAATGCCTACTGGATATATTAAAAACAGACTTAAGTGCATTGCCTGGCTCTTGCTAAGGCGGTCGGCAGGTTTTTCTTTTTTGTTTTAAATGTAAAGCCTTTGACGCACAGGATTCATCTATGCTGAAAGTCGAGCTGTGGTCTCCACAGTACCCTACACTGTTCGTCTACAAGACAGGCAAACAGACGCCAATAATCGTACAAATAATGTTAATAATGATACAGATATGCTGGAAAAATGTTTTGTTTTGATTGATTACCTCCACTACACATTGAAATCTGAGGTTTTTAGGGACATTCACTCATTAGGCCTACATGACGCAGACAATTTGGTGTAAAATGATGTTTGACACTACATGAACTTTAAACTAGATCACAAACTGTACATTTTTTAAATTGCTATTACTCTCGAGAACACCTTTTTTTTAATTAAAAATAGTCATGGACAAATACTTTGGAGATTTTCTGCTACAAATATGAAAGTAAGGTGCATGAAGTGCTCCAAGTGATTATACCGTGATGTACTGAAAAAACTGGACAAAGTGGTGTCTCACAATGGTTCTACAGATGACCTGGTCACTCTTCTGTGAATGTGCATGCTCAAATGTATGGAACTCATTTGCATCAAGCCACTAAAGCCGTTTTTCCAGCGTGCAGGCTGTCTGTCCAAACTTTGGCATACATTTGATAAGCTGAGAACCGCAAGTTCAGAACTTAGAGGTGTCCAGCTTTAATATATAAGAGCAAACAGCCTGAGAAGATGTGGACCTTCCTCCAAAGTCTTAGCCGGAGAAGATGTGGACCTTCCTCCAAAGTCTCAGCCTGAGAAGATGTGGACCTTCCTCCAAAGTCTCAGTCTGAGAAGATGTGGACTTTCCTCCAAAGTACATAAAGCCATCATCTTTTCAAGCTGCAGCACATGCAACATCACAAATCAGTTCAATATGTTCAAGACAAAGCATGAATTAATAAGATATCCATGCAACCTATTGAACACAATTAAAAACTCTTTTAGATCTCCTTTGAATGAATGTAAACCGACTCATTAATACATCAGAATAGTAACTTATCGTAATGTTGTACCCGTCCGCTGCTGACAGTCCAATCAATTAGGGAAGCACTGACATAAACATGGCCTGGTTCTTTCCCTGTTAATGCAATAATATGATATTAATATAATTGTATCAAATAAGCATCAGGCTCATACGCTTGTGCTGGTCTTCGATCCCTCAGGTTGGTCACTACTGTGCAATAGAGAGCAGACAGACAGCAGAGAGGATCTTGTACAAACATCTGGAGAAATTTGGTGAAACTGAAAACACATTTAAATGGCTCAAGATCTACACCAAAAATTCAAAGCACTTGGTGTTAAATTTATTTTTTTTTACCATAAATTGTGTAGAGACAAAATCTACTGGCACAATCCCTCTGCGTAAAGGAGAGGGAGTCAACGTCTTCATTAAACAATTCAAGTATACATGTAACATTCTTTCAGTTGTGTCACGGACAATTATAAATTTAGATTAAATCTATTATGTCGAATCCACAGGAATGTGACAATGTGCGCTACCACTTAAACTGCATACCACATAGAAAAGAGATTTCTACCATCGCTTTATGAGCACTCCGTGGATCATGAGTTAATCAAATATTAATAGCATTTCTCACACACAAACACACCAAACATTCAGCTCCACTCTGTAATAATCAATAATACAATGCTAGTTTTGATTTATGATAGGAGGAACGTCAAGTACAAAATAAAGCACTGTAAATTCTAAACTAAAACTTTACCAAAAAAGAAAACCATCAAACCCTGAGGAAATACATTTTACAATAAAACATCCTCGTGTTGGACTGACATTAAAAAAGAATGAATGGATTAGACCTAAAAACAGAAAAAACATCTGATCTAATGTTTAAATGTATATTACAAGGATCCAATAATATGCCTTATTAACTGTCTAGCTTAATGTGTAAACATTATTAATAATCAGTACAGCAGGAGGTGTGGCTGCGTCAGTCAAACAAATCAACATCCAATTCTCCCCTGAGACAAGACTTATCTAACGGCTGTCCTACAGAGTGGATTCATAAAGCTCTGCTGCACTGTGGAGGATCCCTGCTTTCATACAGAACACAAACATGTTTCTCCCAGACTCTCATCCACTGAAGTAAACAGAGACACACGTTAGTGCTGTTAGTAAACTGCATATATCCGTGATCCTACGGTGTCCTTAAATCATCATGCAGCTCAAAATGCTGCTATGAGCGCAGTACACTTTAAATACATCTTAAAATATGACACAAAATACTTAAAGTCGCCAATAAACAAGCACTGCGTGGCACCTGAATGAGGCACTTTTACAGAGGACATTAACGGTCTTGACTGATCAGGACTGATGTCTCATCAGGACTATCACCATCATGGAGAATCTATGTTTACATGTGTATCAACATTCATTCTTACTAATGTTCGTTTTAGATCTCTTTAACTGTAAAAGAAGCTCCCATATGTGAAGGGTAAACAGGGTAAACTCATTCAAAATTCAAATCTGAAAGTGAATAAAGACGAACCTGCACTTAATGTGCCAGCTCTCTTGAAAGTGTGCCAGCTCAGTACAGTAAAGGCAGCAGCTGTTGTTGCCTGTCTGTTCACACAGTCTTCCCATGGCAGCAGTTGCATGTGAGAATTGGGCTGGACAACTGCAGTGGTGGGATGAGGAGGAACTGAAGGCCCCCGGAAAGTCTTGGGCCATGGAACAGATCCCCGCTCGCGTCAAAGCCAGGGATTTCTTACCCAGCAGGCTATCCTGTTGCACACCCTCACGCTCTCCAAGAAAATAAATAAGGCGGGCTTGATGTCAGACACTGTCTCAGGGGTAACGGCATTTGTCAGCTGTTCCCCGACTGAAAATACTTTAAGAGAAGATACGATTCTTGTCTAGAATGGGGGACAACACATAGAGGAAGATAACCATGAAACGAGGTTAGAAAGCACGTTAACTTGCTTGGGTGAACTAACTGCAGATCTGAACGTTTTTGGAATAGAGGCAACTGCATCCGGTCACACACACCAGTTCTCATCTGAACCAGTCAGAAGATCCTCTGCAGGTCACTGGACCAGTCTTCCATTAGTCATCTGTGACTGGACCCAGGAGTCTGGAATAATTTGCTATACACAGAGAGACCTAGGGAAAGACAAGACAAGTTTAAATTTATTAATATGGGGGGAAAAAACATTCAGTTTAACTCATTTTCTTCTGTTTTTGTTATTTAATATACTTCCAGTGTGTATATCCACTTCAAATTCACATAAATAGAAAAAAAGTGTGCATTCATAAGCATAAGTAGAGATAAAAATGAAATTCATTAGGGAAATTTATTAAAATATGTAAAAATATTAGGTTACATAAAAATACAGCTCTAGATTTTACTAATGTAAAGAAAGTTTTCTGAGGAAATTTTAATTGGTGTCATTATAAAAGATGTTTAATTGGATGAGAAGTGTCAATCATGGTGAAAGTGATTGAGTTTCCAAAAGTTCTCAGAGAATACAATATTAAACAATCCTTGGAGAGGGAAAAAGTCCAAGCGTAGCCCTTAAACACCCCCAACAGCACAACTGGTTTGGTAAAACGCAATTGCAAAGTTCATGAAAAGACAACTAGGCCTCCTCAGGTGTCCCACGCAAGACTGTACGATGTGCTCTCTGACTACTGATAAAGAAGGTAAGAGAGAAGCCAGCAGTCACATTTAAAGAGTTTCAGGATGACCTGAAAGCAGCAAGGGCAAAAGTTCCATTATGACCTCCATTCCTACATCTCCATTTCTTTTCCTACATTACATTACCATTTACACAAATCAGCTTCGGAACTTAATACATTTCAGCTCCTTCTGTTTAGAGGTGGGAGCATTGTGATATGTACCCATATTATGGGGAGATATTAGAGGAAAATTTAATATCACAAGCCAAGAAAAGTAATCTGTGCAGAAGACAATGACCCCAAACGTACAGCCAGAACGACTAAACCAAAGTTCAAATCCCTAATCTCTACGTACTGTAAACATCTTAAAGAAGTAATTACCATGAAGAAATAACAATAAGTAATGCCGCCCTTATTTAGCTAGACATGTAAATGGACAGCGGCTCAGGTCAATGACAAATAGAACAATTAAGCAAATAACTATAAAACAAACACTGTTTTGCTGTGATGTGCTATAGGTTTCATACAGCCAATACAGAAAACGGTGCCAACATTAATTCTAGGTGGTAAAACCCATAGCTATCTATTGACTGTACTAATGTCTTTTATTATAGTGAATGGATTATCAAATACAATTTTATAAAATAAAATATGTTTTTGTTACTGATGCGGTTCCCCTCAGTGGAATGAGAGGACACATGGGTCGCACCAGAGGAGTTCTGGTATATTTCATGTGCGATCCAGTAAGTGGGGTTATGTCAGATAAGAGCAGCAGCAGAAGCAGCAGCTGTCCCGAGCCAATCTTACAGGAGAAAAGAAATTCCAACTGCAGTCGGAGCTGCTGTGTTTGTGCTCCCAAACAGTATTCTCTTTCATTCCCTCTCCGCAGACTCTGTTTATTTTGGTGCTCTTTTACACCGTGGGGCCTTACGGCGCAGGAGAACGAAAACATCAGGCCCCACTTCCAATCCAGTGACATGACTGCTGGAAGCCGCTTTTCCAAGCTCAGCAAGAAGAGAGGTGGAAAAAAAGACAGAATAAGAAAATATTTCCCATTTTTTATCATTTAATCCTCTTCGATATATATCCCCTCACTAAAACTACTTTTATTCATAATAAACTCTACAACTAAACAGACAATAGCAAACAAAAAGAAGGCATTACCAAATGAACAGGGAGGGAAGATCAAATACCGAAGTGCAGTGAAAAATGAGGCCGGTGTGGTTTCTGGTTTGGAACTGTGCTGCTCTCCACTGCCAAAACCCAGCTAAAGGTTGACAGAGAAATCTAATTGGTCGGCTCTTTGTTTGAATTAGAATTTGAGGGGGTACGGGGTGAAAGCTCTCCTCCAGGCGTATGTTACAGGTCTGGGCACACCATGTCCTCTTTGTCTCATGGCAGGGTCCGTAATCGTTCTGGTAAATGTAGGTGGTCTTGTTAAACTTTCTCACACTACATACAGCTCTACCGAGGGCCACAGTGACCTCCCTCACACACAACACACCACTGAGCGCTCCTGCTTTACCAGTAGCAAACAGTTGAATACAGCTAAACAAAATTAGAATGAGTTTAAACAGGCTGAAGGAAAACTCGAGCCACTTCAGACTTTGTTTCCGTTATAATCCTGTTTCCCGCGAGATTAGCTCAGTTTGTGGCACGTTTGTTTTGAGGAGAGCGAGAGAGTTACAGATCACTGTCACAGCTCTTATAAATTGCCAAAATATTTCAGTGCCTCAGCGCAGCAGAGGACTCTGGGCATCCGCATGAAGCCAGTGGTTAGATGAGAGTGAAAGAAGAAAGAGAAACTGCTAATGGCAGAGGTAAAGAGCAGGAGAGTCATGGCAATAGAGAGAGGCTGATGGATGCACAGTGACGGCTGATCACAAAGAATGCTGCCTGTATAGATCAGCCCTTAACTCCCTGTCACACTCAATCAGGACAGCCCACTTCTCTCCGCGCAGTACAGAGGGCCCTTCTCTCTCCCAAAACAACAGCAACACAACGCATGGCTGCGCTCCACTTTCAGCTGTTCCCTCTACATTTTTATCATCTCGCTTTCTCTTGAATGATCTCTCTCTCCATTTCTCTCTCGCTCCTTTTATTATTCAGGTGCCAAGCACCTCCCAAACGCCTTTCCCCCCATACAATGGAAAAATGCATTCATGAAATTCAGAAGCAGCTCCCTGCAGATCAGGTTGCAGTTATTGATGAGTTTATAAGACGCCTGGTGAACCACGCCGAAGTGCATACCTTGAAAAAGAAAACAAAAAAATGTAACGAAAGAAAAAAGTGACTGAACGTTCCATACTTTTTGGTCTGTGCAATACGATTGTCCTTTTCTACTAGTTTTTTCCACATGCTAAGAAACTGTATGAGTGTGTGTGTGTGTGTGTTCCATGATAAATTGTGGGATACATGTAGACACACAGTATAGAAGGCGTTTGGGGAAAGTCCTGATCAGACAAACAGATGTGCAGCAGCTTAAACTGCTTAATATCACTGTTACTGCAATAAAATCAACAGTTCCTCCAGACCCGCTCCGGCTCCAAGGTGGAAAGAGTTGTGCAACCCCAGGAAGAGGAGCGTGAGCATGCGCGAGTGTGAGCGCTCACACACACTCTCACATGGTGAGGGAGAGGCAGAAATCCAACTTCCAACAGACGAAAGAAGAAAATAAGTTACTAGAAAACTCCCTAACATAATAATTACTGTTATTATTATAATATTTGCTAACAGGTTATGACTCTAAAACACAAAATTACACATCTTGCCCGAGTTCATACGTTCGGGCGCTGCTTGTATTTTCTGCTTCTAACAAAAATGTTCTCAGGTAAAGTTTAAAAACAGACCCTAAAACTGATTGCTTTAACATTTTAAATGATATGAAATTATGATAATTCATAGAAAACGGTGAAAATAAGACCAGGGTCAGTTCTGCCTACAGCACCCTCCATGGTTCATCTTCTCTATAGCTCTGCCTGACCTGATCACACACACACGTCAGTACTGGATCATGATTCTAATCAGCCATGGATGTTCCTTCACTGCGAAGACCTCCAGCTCTGCTTAAGGTGAAACCTGAGAGAGTTCTTCCTACTCTCTCACCTAATGTTATGGTTAGTGGTGAAAAAACGTAGTAAATCATGCTACCAAAATAAAACTAGGCAGCGAAATGAGGCTTTTGTCTTTTTGACCAAAAATGACAACCATGATTATTTATTTTAGCTTTGGGGTTATAAAGCTCCAACTAACAACACTGATCATTTACTTTCTCACACTGGGTTTAATATGATTTATTATATGATAAATTATATATAAGTAAAAATAATTCCACCCTACTCATACATAAGATTCTTTCCATATAGAAATGCAGATTTATTTATTTTTGTTCTTTGTTAAGTACAAAGCTGAAATACGTGTATTGATTTGAAGAGGATATATATATATATATATACACTGAAAACTTACAAAATAACAAAACACAATTTTGCCCTTGCTGATTGTAGGTTTAAAAATATATACAATGTTTTCCTGTGAACTTTTATTCCTGTTGTCCTCACTGGCACTTTACTGACCCTGCTATGAACAGGTCAGCATCCAAGAACGTCCGACAGCTGAGAATGACTAAAATGGGTCTCATTCATACAGCGGCATGTTGGAGGACAGTATGTTATATAAAAGTGATATATACATCCAACAGATGTCCATTTCAGCAGTTCACTCCTCAATAAAAGCTCAAATGTAGCCTGAATGCTAAGCTCTTGTTTCAGATACTGTTAGTAATTCAGTAAGCTGTTGTTTGGGATACATCCTGTTTCAGTTCTGATATAGCTTATTGGTTTACTTTTTATTTACACTATCAGTATAATATGTTTTACACTGCATGAAGTTTGCCTTATCATATAGCAGTCATGGGGATATAATATTGGGGGGCTTCTCTTCTGAAGATGAATTAGCTTGTGATAATTTCCCAGCGAGTTGATTAGTTGACAGTTGGTAATTAGTTTTTTAGGCACAGTTACTGTCCATCTCCTGATCCCGTACACCATATGTATCTCATGAAGCAATTACTGTAAGTAGTATCCGTGCTATTCTCGTTAGTGTTGGGGTGCACCCCGAGTGAATCTGGGCCCTGAAATCTAAGTATGTCTTGTTGCCATAGTATGAGATAAAAATAAGAGGCACTGAATGTGTTTCATCAAAGGGACTATGGTCACTATGCCCAGCTGCCTGCCTCTCACTCTGGCAGAGTAACCAACCTTTCTGGCTACACAGAGCTTTCTGCCAAGGTTGGCCATTAAAATACCACAGGTTTATGTTTCCACTATATGCACAATTACTTAAACAATGTATCAATGGACCTCAAAATGGATGAAGGGCCAAATAAATTGGAATTAAAAAGTGATCCATCATAACTCAGGGGCAAAACATCCAGATATTTAAATACAGAAGCATGACTGTTTTCACCTGTGTTTCCGCACATGTTATCATAGACAACATGTGGTCCAGCGGATATGCCGTTACTCAGTGAAGCCTCAGATGGCGCTTGCCTGTTAACAGAGAGATAAAAAAAAACAGGTGAACACTTACAAACACTGCAGAATGAGATATTAATTACAAATACATATCCACTTGTATGTCCACATGAACCACCCCAACAATGACAATAACTCATGTAAGAATGTATTTGATGTTCTATGGTGGTGTAATGATGGGGATGATGTTTTGATTCCCTACACAGGGTTCAAACTAGGATCTTATATAGTGTATATTTAGTGTGTTCAGGTCGGTTACTTTGTGTTTAGGTCGGTTCCTTCGAATACACGGACTACAGCCACATTTGTATTTGGGAGATGAAGCTTGTGAAGCTCAATCAGAACAATACAAGACCATGACATTTACTGTTCATGAGCTCCTGATATGAAGTAGCATACAGTGGGGCAAAAAAGTATTTAGTCAGCCACCGATTGTGCAAGTTCTCCCACTTAAAATGATGGCAGAGG
>JBBKCR010000001.1:24354835-24368609 GCA_037577295.1 Ladigesia roloffi
ATTTTGAAAGTTCTGACGCCCATCCACTTCCATTAAATGACTACCAGACTGCTACGGCTAAAGCTAATAATCTGCGTATGTGTTCTGCTGAGGAAACAAAGTCACCGTCGACTTGGATGCCCTGGGGGTAAGCAAATAAAGATCAAATTTTCATTTTGGGGTGAACTAACCCTTTAAGGTGTGGTATACTAGTGGATGCGGTTTAAGATGCAGTACTGTAAGACACTGAAAATTAAGTAAATGTCAACATGTAGCCGAAAGTATTTAAGACAACAGTGTCTTGACAAAAATCCCCAGAAGCAGAAGCGCTGATTCACAATCAGTCTTTGTGGCAACAATCATAAATATGGAGGATATGTCTTCTCAGACCATGGTGCTGCTGCTTTACTGGTTTTAACAGCTCTATGCAAGTGACATATTTCAAATTACAACAAAAAAAAGATATAACCTACAATAAAACAATAATTACACAGCACTCCATAGAGATTGGTGGTTCAACAGGATCAGAAATGCGTGCTCTATCATTTCATAAAAACTGGACAAAACATATTTGAATTTTTGCAGCATTTACAAAACTAAGGATTGAATGTAGCCACATAGACACACACAGTGTTTGTTGCAGATACAATGCATGTCTTTTAGAAAGCATCTTTTCAGAACAAGCATAGAGAATATATAAATATTATTACAGTTTTAAAATTACAGACCAGATTTTCATCATCACTGATAAATCTGACCAGGCTGAAAGTATACACAATAAATAAAGAGGACAAAGAAGAGAATGTGAAAAGTATTAAGTACCAAAGTTAGACACGTATGCAATTTAAATCTGATGTAACTGACCTGCATTAAGAATATTATCTAATCTATTCACACCCCCATAATAATTGTGGGCATGTCTTATTGGAATTTACATTGAGACAATAAATTCTAACAAGTCCTTATAAACCTGATTACACACTGAGTTACTGACCAATTTGCAAAAAAAATGTGTTACACATCACCTTAGTAGTTAACACCTCATAACAGCATGGAGTGAAAAACACTTGGCCTGCTGGCATGACGTATAAAGCCAAGCAATGCCGAAATGTATCAGCTACAGTATTGTGATGAGGTTAAATGTTTACATTTGGGATTGTTTTACCGTAAACCACGTCCACCCTTTCTTTAAACTGAAACATGGCGAGGTCATGTAACAAATGTTGCATGACATAGTAGGTGCGGTTTCAACATTCCAAAGTCCTGCTTAAGTTAAATTCCCTTAGACCACGCCCAACAATACATTTAAGATGTTGTCAATTTCATGCAAATTTATAAACGTTTGTTATTAATATTTCTAAGGCCCACGGCAAAGTCAGGAAACACAAAGCTTACCAAAGCAGTTGGTTCTGTGAGGCACAAACATCTTGCAGGCTGTAGCGATCTGTATCTCTGCACTCAGCACAGCTTTAATAATCAGGTCCTCTATTTGGCCCATCAGAGCTGACATACAAGAAGGAACAAAGCTATTCACTCACACTGTCAGGGTACAATGTGTCACATTCAGTTTCATTCATTCCTATTTCTGAAAGACAAAAATGATTTCAATAAAATAATTTTGTAACCTAATTCATGAAGTCTATGTTTGGATCTCTTGGACTACTAATGAGGAAACACACAAAAACACTACAGGGTGTGGACTGGAACTTCACTGATTGTCTCTGAACTGAGGAAATGATGCAGATTGTCTAATAAACATTCCATTCAGCATCATACCAAACCTGCAGGAAATTTAATAAGAGTATTCACAACAGTAGGACAGGTGAGTGTGATATAGTAACGGGAGCCTCTACTCACACGTGGTGTCTTTTCCCTCCTCTCTCAAATACCTCAGCATTGCACTCATGCTCCATTTGTTCCCATAATCCTCTACTTCAGGGTCATCGCAGCTGAAAAGGAAGAAAAGGCCCTCAGTGCACAGCTTTGCCAAAACAGCACTGAGAAATGAGCACAGTGCAACAATGTTGACATGATTAGCAAACAAGGGGATTATCTCACATCTGAGGATGCATTCCTTCTCCGTTTGGGAACACGGAACAATAGTGAGTGATGATTTAACTGTTTTTCATGACAGTTAAAATCTTTTCCAATTAGTGTCACATTCATCTAATTGTTACATTTAGCCCCCCAACAGAAGATAAGTAGACCACATTCAGCAAAAATATGTGATTTGTGATGGCAAGACCCATACGTCAAATTATGTATTTCTACAATCTAGAGGCTACTTTTAAAGTGACAAACAGAAGCTATCTGTGCAAAAGAATCTAGTTTGTAAAGACATTCAACCTCACACTGAATATAACTATATAGGGAGGTTGATACACACATTTCTGTTTCTACTAACACACAGAAATGTACAGATACAAATATATACATTTTATTTATCACATGCATACTAATACACGTACAACACTCTTAGCCCTTCACTAAGAGAAGCAGGGGGTTCCCACCAATGAGGTTCCCAGAGAGAGGAAAAGAAGTTGAGATTTGAACCGTAATCCTCTAATTGGAGGGCCAATGCCCTAACCACTAGGTCATCCTGCCCTTGTGTCTAACATATGGGGCCCGATAATGCACACGGCGCACCGTGCTTTCGGGACTCGCGCAACCCATCATTGCTGTTTTGTGCGAGCGCATTGTTCTATTTTCTGGCAGAAATGTACGTTGTCAAGATAGCAGATGGCATTACGCTGTGTCGTGCGTGTCACTGAAAAGAAGGGGTGTGCTGAGGCGCATAGCGCGAATTTGCTATTTTATGAGAAGTGAAAGTCATTTCGCCACTGACCAGAACAAATCTGGTTAGTAATCATTCACACATTGTTCAAAGTCTATCATATGGACGCCTGAGGCTTTGGGAAGAGTTCACAATCCGCCCACACTTTATGGAGTCCTCGAAATATAAAATTCAAATGTGTATTACATACGTCACACCATGATTATTTTAAAAATACATTCAATACTCGCCAAACTTTGGAGAAATCACTGATAATTAATAACAAATAACTGACGGGCAATTTGACCAATAGTGCCGGACGAAGCTCCTTATTCACAGCTCCTTATTTGAAATGTTCGTTCCACCTTAAATTATGATTTCCAGGCTGCATTATCACTATTTCGCCTGTAGGGGGGAACTAAACTGAGGTTTCAAGTTTTTTATTTTTATTCAAGTTTCAAGTTCAGAATACTGTTGCCTATTTAAATGTAATGTTTCAGAAAAACATGTAAAGAAATAAAAACATTTTGAATCTTTAAACGCTGGGAGCTCATAAATTCATTTCCAAGCAGAAGACTTAAATGCTTTGGTCCACTGAAATCTCACTTATTGGTCAAAATAACATGTAGAACTAGGATCAATTGGACCAAAGCATTCTTCACTGTCAAATTCACATGTTTTTTCTGAAACAGTACATTTAAATAAGCAGCAGTAATCTGAACTTGAACTTGAATGAAAACCTCAGTTAAGTTCCCCCCCTACAGTCGAAATAGCAATAATGCAGCCTGGAAATCAGCATTTAAGGTGGAACGGACATTTCAAACGAGGAGCTATCTTCTGTGTTGTTGATGGCTTCAATAACTGGGGTTTGGGAGGATTCCCTCCATCCCCGAAGATCAATCGCTCCCGTGCCTTCACCTCACGCACAAGCAAATCAGTTTCTTCTATTGAAAATCTTGGAAGATTCTGCTGCATTATACACAGCACGCCATGAAACATGCGCCAGGAATTTAAAGGGAATGAGAGTGTGGTTCATTGCATGCTACGCCCAGAACACACCCATGACTAATTTACTCATTTAAGACAACCCATTTGAACCAGGCGCCAGGCGCAATGTTTATTTTTCCGACGGGCACTATAGCGTTTTGCACTTGCCCCTCCCCCAAAGACAACTGTGCTTCAGACTTCAGACAATGCGCGACTGACACTTAAAATCGGGCCCATGGATTGCTTTTATCTTTCAGTAGAAAGGATTAGTGTGCTTAAACATAAACATATCAAATAAATAATTCAGCAAAATTTTTAAATCAAACAATTTTCAGACATAACTATAAACATATCTTTACTGACTGACAACTAATGGATTAGTAGGAAAAGTGTGTACATTTTTAATGTTAGAGTAAATGTAACCTTACCTGACATAGTCACTGCTTTTCTTGTTTACACTGTAGTTGGTCAGGTGCATGAACTGGTTCTTGATGTTTTTCATAGCATGATCATACTTCACAGTAGCAAATCTACAGTACAGACAAACAAACAGAGGCAATAGACAGTTCCAAACATACTGCTTTGCTGATGAGGCGAAACATTTTTTTCATTATTTCTGTCAAATATTTACATATTTGATTTATGTAATAATATTTTTTTCTGACATTTAATCAGCTGGAATAGGCCAAAAATATATAAATTATACAATTCTTTCAAAAAGACTTTACACAATAATTTCTGTACTGAACTACACTAGATTGAATTAAACAAGCCTATTTATGCACTCCTTGCAAAGAAACATGTCATTGGTCGGAGCTCTTTAAAAACTGATGATATTTACCACATGCTCTAAAAAAGCTTAGTGATCTTCTGTTATATAATTTATCGTTGCAACAGTAAATATCATCCTATTACCTGTCCCTACTTGGAAGTGGAAACATTATTTTCCTTTCATAAAGTCAGAGTCTTCCTTTTTAGTGAACAATACTGCTGTATTTCACAGGGTGGACACCACATGTGGAATAATGAGAATTCTTTGGCATCGTGAGCACCTGAATGCCTGCAAAGCCACTGGAATGTCTAAGATAAAAGTTGGATTGGGAATTCTGCCAGGATTTATTACAGACAGTTAATAACGGTGCATGGTGAAAATAAACTTGAGTGTCACTCTGTGAAGACCACACTTGTGCCAAGGCTAATACCAACAGGCCAACCGTTTTATATTTTATCCGAGTCAATCTGACCCCTGAGTCTCTCCAAGCCACACCTAGCCAGTATATATCCAGTTCCCACACTTTTTTTTCCACTGTGAGTTGGACAGATGGTGATGTGACATCTGTATTACACAACCAGCCATCCCTGAGTAAAGAAGCCATATGAGCTTCAGATACTTTTACTGTATGTTATAGCACAAAAGCACTGCAGTGATCTGGGATCTTCCCCAATTACGGAGGGACAGCAACTCAGTTCTTAAAACTGAAATATGTAATTGATATGCTTTTTATCAACTATTTCCCCTATTCCCACTATTCAATTTTCAAACTATTTAAACATGATGAAATTACTCAGAATCAGAAGAAAAATACTGCTTCACCAATTTTACAGCACACTGTAATCTTGATCACTTTTAAAGTTCTCAGGGCAAATCTACACTCATTAAACCTGATATTGCTCATCCATTAGTGAGACAATGGAAAGCTTTGTATACTTTAGTCCATATTAGACAAAAACATTCCTGCTGCCATCTGGTGGCCTCTCTGCTCAGATGAATGGGGGTTTTGATGTAAGAATTTTGATGCTTACACAGAGTGCCTAATTATAGTCATTTTGCATGCACTGGTTTAGATTTAGTTTACTGATCTCTGAAGCCTCTGAACAGAAACACCTATCTGTAATATACCACGCAGGCCAGGCCTCAATGAATAAATATAAGACTAAATCTGACCCACTATACTTACCCACTATGATGCTAGAACTTGAGGGGTACAGTTCTGACATTTAAACTAATACACTTAAAAAAACTAAGAAAGTAAGAAAGGCTCACCTGGCGAGCCCCTCTTCATAAACATAGATGATGATGGGGTCATAAGAGGTCACCAGGACATATAACCGCACATCAAATTTAAAATCTGCAGAATAGCATACAAAAAATCATTGCAAAATAGAATTGCTTTTTCATTTCTAATTTCCTTTTCTTTAAAACATACTCACCATCAATCAGTAACGGATCATTAATGTATCGGGACACAAGTAGATTTTCTTCTAGTGGAATCTGACTTGGCTGAAAAAAAAACCCCCAGAGTTATAAATAGCATAAAAACCTTATCAAACTCACATTTTTTTCATCAAACTAACAAAATAATTATCATATTTCTAATCCACTTTGAGTCTAAATCAGTCTAGTTTGCTTTCCTTGTGTAGTTTTTAGTAAGGCCTGTTTGTGTTTCAAAATCTGAAATACATTTGGACTATTTCACAGACCAACAGTTCTAGAATTCATGTACTGATTTTTATTATTTCATAACTGATTCATAACTAGAAATATTAAACATTTCTTAAGGCAAACCGTGAGTGTACATTCAGATTCCCATTACACTGTATATCTAAACCAATAGCAGTGAGGGGCATTCCTGTGTTTGAAATTTGTTTCAGGTGGGGGTTGTTAGAACATGAAGCCTAAGAGCTCCTGCCACCAGCTTCAGATCTGGCACTAGTTCACAGAAAACACACAAACATTAACCATTCCCTGTTCCAAATATCACTAACATTCTTTCCACCTTTTTCGTGAGGAAGGTGGGTGCTACATACTACGGTGAAAGAAGAAAAACATCAGAAACTCAGCCAAGAGAGGATTCCGTGATGTGTTTGATTTACTCAGAGGCGCATTAATGTCTAGGACTCACACTTCTGGAAACAGTGAGCTCAGCTCCACTTCACTATACAGTCAACTGGGTCGACTTAAACAACAACAAAATAGCCAATAAGTTCATTTGCAAAAATGCCACAATACTCCAAGGCAACCTTATGTTTTGTACATTGTATAATCTATGTCACAGTCAATATTATACATTCAGTCAACTGACTACCACATACGGTGGTCTAATTTGCAGTCTATTTTGTTTTATTGTGTATTTTTTAATACTTATTTACACTTGCTTAAAGATAAATTGGTCCTTGTACTCTTAGTACTTATTCTGAAAATATCCTGATTCTGATTAAGGAGTTAGCAAGAACTTAACTTAAACGTCTTTATTTATAATAATGTCCACAACATATATGACCTTTTGCAATTGTTGACAATTATGTAAGAATAGGACATATGATTTAAATCCAGTTGTGCAGTCAATTCAGTTTCCATTTAGGCAGTAAAATGACAAACAGTGTGAAGTGTGAGTCACCGCTAAACTGTTTAACAGAGCTTCTTTTTCAGCATAAAAGTGAAAAACAACTTAATGCATCTTTATTATCAAGTGAAGGGTTTCCACTTACATTGCTGACCAGGTAGATGCCTCTGCCTCTGGAGGATGCCACAGGTTTGATGATCCATGGGCCCTTATCCCTGCCAAAGGAGTCTACAGTTCAAACAAGGAGAGGGAGGAAGACATTAAAGTAGAGCGGAAGAGCAAATGAGTGCAGAGCTTTCATACTTTATGATGTTTACTTTCAGCATGAGCAAAAGCTAAACAGAGATGTTAGCAAAGCTTATGGGGAGGGCACTCACTGCAGAATTCCTGGTATTCAGCAGGAAGCACGAAGGTCTGGGGTACAATGTGAAAGTTTTGAGAGCCATATGTCTGCTGCATCCTCTGAATGTTTTTATAGAGCCGATCTTTCCGCGTCAACTCATATGACCTGGAAACAATCAAGAATATTACCCACAAGAGCCAAAGAATGAGGTGAGCATTTAAAATGGCTGGGGATTATAAACCCATGCTATAACACAAAACATCACATCTGAAAATACAGTGAACATATACTGACACAGTTTTTTTTAACTTAATTCAGAGAATCTACAAACTGCAGAGTCTTTTTTTCCCAAAAAAACATGTCACACACATTTCAACATCAGAAAAAATGGTACTTTATTTAACAGGTTTGCCTAAAACAGTAAACAAGTAAAATGACCAATTACCGAAACACACAGGGTAACATACCTGGGAAAGTGGTTGACTTTCTGGAAATCCTGAAGAGTACGGAGCAGGTATGTCTTAGGGTGGGTACCTGTCCACATCAGGTTGAAGTCATTGCTATTTGGGTGTACCTAACAACACACCAGAACATGAGCCAGAACATTAAAACATTCTGCTGCTGTGGCACCTGTCAAAGGGGTGGGACATTTTATGCAGCACTTGAAATGGAAAAAAAACTATTTTGACCCACAGGGGCCTCACCAGGGAACTTACAGGACATAAAAGGATGTGCTGCTAATAAATAGAATATATATGATATGCGATGGGTAACTAAACACAGTTATATTACATTGTACAAAATAACAACAGTCCATTGATCATTTCAATCAAACGAAACCCTAATCTACTTATTTTCTATCAAACAGTACTCCCATTTTCCCCAGTAGAAACACTGACCTTTCTATAACACAGTCAAACTACTCCAATCTGCTGCCCCTCCCCTCACCCTGCCTCTCTCTCCTGCTCTTTCTGTGGAGGCAGATTTGGCATCACCATTTGTACTGGCTACAACAAACCCAGATGTTAGCAATAGAAGTTTATTAAACCTTGGCTCACGAGCGGCTGTGGCAGATACTAGCCCTGCCTTTGATTATGATTTTAGGGGAAGTCCAGCAGTACTGAAGTGAAATAAAGTGGGCATTAATAGTAAGTACTCAGATGGCGTGATAATAGTGCAAGCACTCCCTTGTGAACCCGGATTAGCAGTTCTGGAGGCCGGTCATTTTGCATTCCTGAGCTTTGACATCGCCGGTGTCAGTTTGGGGGAAACAAAGGCTCCTTTACAGTATTCTGTTTAACAGATGCAAGAGACTTAAAGTATGGTGGTTGATTAACTCATCTAGAAGCAGTGCTGGTCAGATGCTTTCACACGATGGACAGATAAAAATATCTATATTTTTTATATATTAAATAAAGAATTTATAGAAGTTTTTAAGCAGTGTCTATTGACATCTGAAGTATAATGTGTAAACTACAAAATTAAACACATGGTGATAATCTGCCCTGTACGTACCTTATTACCTAACCTAAAGCATTTTTGCGATGGTGAACATGACTCTAAGGGTCTAATGATTTCAGTGCAGAATCGAAAAATCAAAAAGCACAGAAAAGAAAGTGAAATATTTTTTGTTGAAAGGGTTCTATCAGTGAAGGAGGCCTCTGAGTACCATGTGTGTTTGGGTATAATTAAATGTTCTGACGATTTCAATATGTATGGCAGGTGGTGCTAGAGGACAGAAAAGCACAGTAAAGCCTGCTGCCAAACTGGGCCATAAACAGACAGGCCATTTCTTTTATTTCGGTCTCTTAGGTGTGCTGCTTTAAAAAAGATGGCAGACTGCAAATGTCTTCCCAGTGGGAGATAATCCACATAGAACTGCTTTTTTATTACTTCAAAAATGATGTCCCTGACTCAATCATGATGTTACGCTTTAAACATTCACCATGTTTTGAATAGCTTGCATTGTGCATTATGTGTGCCACAAATTTAAAAATGTTTTTCCTTAACATGCTTTTGTACAGTACTGTGTATCACCTCAACAAATGTATCACAGACTGAGCCTTTTGAACTTTGTGTATCATTATTATGACGCATATGTCAAGACTAGCTGTCAGAATCCTTTATTTAGTAGGTAATTACAGTCTGACTGGACTTTTTGGGCTGTCAGTACATTATGTCAGTGCACCTACCTCACGGAATCCATGATTCACAAGTATGCCACGTACGAGTCGGCTCTCTGTGCGCACAATCTTGAAACCCAAATTATATTTTTCTGCAGAAAGAAAAATGTATTACAGCTTCGGCGTTTTAATTACAGCTTCAGATCCTCAGTATTGCAACAGTAATTAAACACACGTTATGCATATATGAATGATATGCTAACTTGGACTAATGAAGGCTCACTGAGTATGTACCAAAAGCTTGCATCTCTGCAAAAGCCACCACTGAGAGGTAATGTGTGCTTGGCAGGCTGCATAAAACACTGTGCAAGCTAATTACATCTTCATTTTCCTGCCATATGTCTCGATTACATTTATGACTTTAAAACAGATGGAAACTGTTGTTTCCTAATTGCCTTAATACCTCCTATGGAGCAGATATTTTTGTCTTTTAACACAATGGCTTCAGCATGGAAAAGCAAAACAGGGATCTTCCTGCTAATGCCACTCCAGGCAATGCAGAGGTGACTTCTAAAAGGAAAGGGACACAAGAAAACAGAAGATAATATTTTAGCATGCCTTTGTGCAGCTCTAGCCCAAGAAACAATCAAATAAAGAATTTGAACACTTATTCTACCAGCGGCTTTGGTAAGATCGCATGCTGATGGTGTGCTTTATTGCTGATCATATAAAAAGACAGATATATTAGCAGTGGCTGCTCTTTCTGTTTATGCTTATCTTCCCAGGTCTGTCAGAAAACACACACAGACCAGTTTGGAATGGTTACATGTAAGATAAGACAACAAATCTAATTAAAGCAAACTAATAAGCAGCCAAAATACAGGCCAGCATAGAACAAAAGGTCAAATAATAAATATTGGGCAACAAATGTTTTTTTTTTTCTTTTGAAGTATTTTACTAAATATAAAATTAGGCTATAATTATATATGCGGAATAAATTAATATTAATCAAAATAAGCAAATTGCACATATTGTCAGTATATCACTGACTGCATGTTTAATTACAGAGTAAATGGTTCAGGTTAATTAGTTTAAGCACAGCACAGTTGATCAAATATTCAATAAAATCATCTGTGATCTTATTTATGAAAGCATTTTTCAAAATAACCAGTAAGTGTTCCCCTCATTAAAGACTAATGAGTCGGATAAAAGGCAAGCTCTTTCCAGAGCTAAATCAGGAGTCAAATCAGAGTTAGAGTTTCTCAGAACCTGACAGTTTTTTCACACATGCATCTGAAAACAGAGGAATAATTAACCGTGATCTCTGAAGATCACATAAGAAAGTAAAATGACAACATGTACCTCTGAATACGATTTAACTGAATTGTAAACAAGAAGTAGTTATTTTGGGATTGGCTGCAGCAGACAGTGCCCATTTAAGTCATGCCAAGTATAGGTCCTAGATTATCTCTATAAATATCAAAGCACCACCTGTTAACATTATAGCAGGCCTCACTTAGAAAATATAAAGAAACCTAAATGTTACTTTATAGTTGTTGCGGTCTATGTACACATATAGAGTTAAGGTGATCAATTTGAAGAAGAGACTGCACAGGCACTTACTCCAGCTCATATTCTGCCAGAGAGTCAGAATCCTCTTTATCCCGGGTTACAGCTGGCATTTCCACCATAAAGATGGAGACGTTCTGTTCTGTGTCACCTAAAAGAGGCTATGACAGGACACATCTCCGACCTGCAGACACAATTAAAAACAAAGCAATGTTTACTAAACAAATAGACTTCCTCATGTAATCATGGATAAAATTCTCTTTATAATCCAAGCCAAGTAGTGAACACCATGCAAACTGAATTTTTATGTCGATTTATGTAAATGCCAGTTGATATCTGTTCAGAGAAGGCCATATGCAGCCTTCAACAATCAAAACATAATTATAACCTGAATTTACTCTGCAGGGGTAAGATAAAAATTGTCTATATAAAATCAGTAAACCTGCATGGGCTACAACTAAAAGAGTTAAATAACCATATCAGGTTATCTTTGAAACTGAAATATTTCACTTTATGTTGCACTTGTAAATTTATGTACTAGATTAACCAATGTTGTCCAGCACAGTCATTAACAGCAAGTATGTTCTGTTATCTAACTTAAACACCCTTACTTAAACACATGCTATCAATAAGTTACCAGTCATCAAGAGCAATTATGCTCGGATATCAAACTTATCTAGCCTTACTTCAGAACATAAATGCATGGTGCATCTTTAGTTTTAAACGTTATTTTAAATTTAAACCCACAATGTAGTAAAACACTCACAGTTATTGGTAATATAGACATACATGAACAGCAAGGACTGAGCTTAGAATCTCACTAGAGTCTAAACTGTCATTTTGTATATGACATATCAAGCATATTGAATCTTGGACTAGATTAACTATTGCTGTCAAACATAATCAGTGGTTACAAGCATGCTTTCTTGTCGAACGTATCTAACTTTACTTCAGAACATGTCTACATTAAATATTGCAGCTTCAGTATTAACAGTTATGTTAGTTTTATAAGACAAGGCATAAAATACGGGGATATGCACTCCTGGGACATGTTCGTGGAATTAAAGTACAGTATTTTTTTATTATACTAAAATCAGAATTTTATAATAACTGAGTGCTCTGTTAAATAGGTAGAAAGACATTAACTGACGCCGGACTGGACATAATTAGCTTAGCCTAGCTAGCCAACGGTAAAAATAACAGTTATCATTGTTAACATTCGCTTACAATGCGGGTCAGCAAAAACGCAGTGTTCAATAATAGTGTACTGTCTCTAAAAGTACCTTTTAGGTGTGATAAAAGGTGCTTAGCCGGAAAGAAGAGGTCCAATGATGATATTACCCCAAGTGGCTAACTCTACTGGTGCTAACGCTGTAACTATAACAACCAACTGGCAACCACCGTACTACGCATGCGCAGGACTTCCGGTCAGTGATGATGAGGTCTCGTGTGTCCTGTCTGGAGCACGAGATTAAACCTAAACCTGCACTAAACAGGATTTTCAGTGGAGTCAGCAGCAGGTCTGCATTTTAGTCTAAAACCAGGCTTAATCCATGTCTGAGAAATAAGCCTCTGCTGCTGCTGCATGCATTTATGATCTCAGAAAGTGTTTTCATTATTAATCATTATAATAACTTTTTTTTAATATAACTTTTTTACATTTGAGTGCAAGTCAGTGTTCTTCACATATCTGGCGGAAACCTCGTAACTCCACTTTTGGTCTTTGGTTGTTTTTTTTAATAAATCGGTACTATTGCTCAGTCTCAACGTGGGTCTGTAAAATTTAGAAATTATTAACCAATGAATAGTGTTGATAGTTACAATAGTTACACTAATTTGATAACATAACAAAGTTTTAGAGTTTCCTGAAAAATAGCCTTTTCGATCGGACAGTGACAAAATATGACATTACCATGACAGCAATAAAAAAACAGTAAAATAAACAATAAAAGATTCTATTGTGAAAAAGTAACAAAAAATGTCAACCAACACAAAAAAGAAAGACTCTAAACAAGCACACAATTAATCAACAGTCAATACCTCCAGAGGTAAAAGAAGTATTGAAAAATTGTATAACAGTGTGCTTTCAGCTGGGTTTTAAAAAATATTGATAGCGATACACAAAATGTTAGTGTTTTAAACACAATAAGAAAATGCAAGGTAGCAACAGGCCATTGCACAGATTATTGTGGATGTGCGACACAGAGGGATTTTAGGGCTTCAAGAAGTCATGACACTGGACATGTTTTAATAGCAGTATTATTGGCACAATTTAAATTTGTATGAAATAAAGTTATGGTGAAATTAACATTTAAATAAAACACAAATTAGTTGGTTCATTGCTGTTTTTAGGACAATAAAATGAAATGTGTAATATGTGTTAGTTTAGTATGTATGATTCAATTAAACATACATGCAAATGTATGAGTGTTACTCAGACTGTGTCTGTCACAGCTTTTGTAAAGTGTTATGAAAATGCTAATTTTATGAATGGTTAATTTCCGGGACAGCTGGTGGGCTTGTGATTAGGGTGTTGGGGGCTTAAATCCCAGGACTGTTTGTAGCACTAATGGGGTATCCATGGGCGTAGTTTACGGTATGGACGGTAGGGACATGTCCACACCACTTTTCAGATTACCATAAATTGTCCCCACCA